>CAUYUJ010000203.1:179009-200393 GCA_963575745.1 Prorocentrum cordatum
GAGGAGAAGGAGGAACACGAGGCCTCCCATACCTTCAAAATGACGACTTGCCCCGCTAGAGAGACGTCGTTCGTGCCGGGGCCGCGCCGTCGCCGACCGTCCTTTCCTTCCTCCCCCCTTGCCTCCTTCCTCCAGGTCTTCCTTCCTCCTTCCTCCTTCCTTCACCTCTGTCCTCCTTCCTCCCCCATCCCAGTCTTCCTTCTCCCTCCCTCCTCCTTCCTTCTCAATCCTTCCTTCTCCCTCCTCCCAGTCTTCCTTCCTCCCTCGTCCTTCCTCCTTTCTTCCGGCCTTCCTCATTCCTCCCCCCTTGCCTCCGTCCTCTCTTCCTTCCTCCCTCCTTACCTTCCCCCGCCTCCTCTCAAGCATTGGCGAAGCATCCTGGCTCGCCTAGCGGCCCGCCAAAGAACGGTCTGAGAACCTCTTGTGGTCTGAATGGAGTGTTCCGAGAACGTTTCTTGCCGAGACTGGCTTAAAAGGAATGCCAGGACGGTCTGTCCCTGCTCAATCCCCCCGTGCGCGCGAGAGGTAGCGGGAGCGGGAGGAGGGCAGAGGAGCTGAACGGGGTGGGGAGGAGGGCTTCCTCGGGAGAGTCTGCGCCGGCAAGAAGGGGGTGGTGTGAGGGGGGAGGAGGAGGAGGAGAGTTGAGCGGTGAGAGGAGGTGCTCTGGCCTCTGGCAGCATCACCTGGCATCCACGGCATCCGAGGTAATTATTCAAGTCGGTGGCCTTCCGCGGAAGCGCCGAGGGGTCGCGCTGCCTCACCTCCTCCTCGGCTGCGCGCAAGGGCGACCCTTCGCCGGAGTGACCTCTGGTGCGCGGCTTTCAAGGGGCGCTGGAGGGCCGAACCCGAGGGCGCAGGCCGCTACGGTTGCATCGCGTACGACGATCGGTTCAAGAGTGCCTTTTCGCTGGGATCTGCTTGTGGTGCGGGCCCAGGGGGGTCCCCCGATCGCCCAACGCGATGCGGTAGTAGCGCCCTGCGCGCTTGTGTTTGGTCCCCCCGCGGCCCCCAAAACGCCGCGCACCAAAGGCCACTCTTGCCCAGGGTCACTCTTGCGTGTAGCCGACCAGCATGCCGTGCACCACAGCCTCTTGCCCAGGGCCGCGGGTCCCCTCCTGCGTGTCGCCGATGTGCCCGTCCTCCCCCCTGCGACGCCCCTTCCCTGGCCCTCTCCCGAGACGGCGGAGGGTCTGCACGCAGACGCGACCCGACCAGGGCCTCGACGCGGCTGCAGCCGTGGCGACGGGGGTGCCCCCCCGGAGGCCCCAAGACGAAGCCCAAAGACCCCGATCGAAGGAGAGGGGGATCAGGGGTCGGGGAGGAGGAGGAGGAAGATAAGGATCCAGGGTCTAGGTCGCTCGTGGCGGATCCAGGATAGATGAGGAGGATCCCGAAAACTTACAAACGTCCGAGGAGGATCCCCAATCGGTGCTCCCCTATCCTCGGATACTCGACCCTCGACCCACGCACCACCACCCCGCACGCAGCCACCCGCCCGCCGCCACCCTCCGTCCGGCTGGCTCACCCGCGGGAGCGCGAAGATCATAGCGCTGCGCGCGTCTCGCTCTGGGCCAGAGCGGCCGCCCTCCTCCAAGGAGGGCTCGAGGACAATCGCGCATCGCGGGTCCTGGAGCGCGACGCGCGAGGCGACCTATAGGTCCAACCGCCCCCGAGCCAGCGTTCGGCGCCCGCCGGCGCAGCGGCGGGCGCGGGCGGCGGGCGCGGCCGCGGGCGCCGCCGAAGCGGCGCGGTTGCCTCTCCGTCGGAGCGGCGGTGGCAGGCGCGGCTCGGCGACGGGGGCAGTCCCCCGCGGGCGCGGCGGCGCCGGCACTGGCGGCGTCAGCGCGCGGCGGGGTGGCCCCGAGCGGGGCGGCGGCGGCGGCGCCAGCGGCGAGCGGAGGCCACATCCACAAGGTGATCGAGCCGATCAGTTTCTTCCTCCAGCCGTACAACACGTGGTCGGACTACGTCTGGCGGGGCAGGGCGGGCCACGTTCGGCAGCAGCGGGGGGGGGACAAGTGGCAAGCGTTCGAGGTAAAGAAGGAGGAGGAGGAGAAGCAGGAGGAGGTGAACAAAAAATTGTAGAGAAGGGGAGGAGGAGGCGGAGGAGGAGGAGGAGGAGGAGGAGGAAACCAGGAGGAGAGCCACGATCGCCCGATTTGCCCCGCAGGGGGGCCAAGGCGGCGGCCAGCGTGGCAGTCACCGGCCCATCGGGCCTGCGATTGACAACTACAGCCCCGCCACAAGGACCTTTTCCCTCGTCCCCTCCCCGACGGCTACCGGAGCAGGTGCACCAACGGCAAAGGCAAGGTCACCAACGACAAAAGCAAGGGTACCTTCCTCAAACCACACGACGATACCGCCAAACAATTCCGCGGAAGGGCGAGCATAGATACAAGAAGGGCAATGGAAAACAACAGCCCCAACGTGAAGGAGGCGTCCCCCCACCAGGAGGAGACAACGCGAGCCCAGCCAGGATTACAAAATCACCAGGACCATCAAAAGCGTCCTGCCAGAAACAATCTCCAATGAAAGGAAGATGGGAATAATGGCGGGGCCGCAAAACAACGGAAGACAGCAGCAGCCATCGTCAAGAACAGTGCCGTTGGATTCCATTTTCTGGATGCTGAGACCCACGTCGCCTCCACGAAGCCATGATCATCAGCAGCACCCCGCTCGACCCACAAACCAAAACCATCGAACGTACCAAACATGTGATGGAGGACCAATTCAAGAATGCCAAAGCACACCACAAGATGGTGGACATCTACCTGACAACGCCGGGGGGGACATCGCCGAACCTCACGCCGCCAGGAGTGACATCAACGACGCCATGGACGTCGTTCACAACGACACATGGGCAGCCGACGAAGAGGTAGAACCATGCCAGACGGAACGCCCGACGAGAAGGGCTGCAACACTGGCTGCAAGGAGACATACGCGGGCCAGGGAGTCGACGCAGGGGCAGGACATCAGAACATGCCCAACAACTTAGAAAGGAGGATAACCATCGCCTGTTGCATGACGTCAGAAACACCAAGAAGGAGGCCAAGGATAAGTTCGACAGCCTCAACGCTATCAAAAACTAGCCTGATGCCGCACGGGAAGAAGCTGCAGCCAAACTACACGAATTACATCACCCACGTGGCGCCGAGTCCAACGTCGAGGGCGAGCGGACCAATCTGAGACGCGTTGCAAGCGAACTATATATCCGAGTGAATCGAAATAGCCTGCCGCCTCCATGGATGCCCGAACGAGCCACAGCCAGGCTTCACAGCGAGGAGGACATGGCACCCATCAAGAAGGCCAACCAACATCGACTTCCGGAAGACCCGATTGCCCAAGGAAACGACGACATACATCGTGGAGTTTGAGATCAAGCTAGACAAGCTCTGCAAGCACAGCCTCAACGCCATGCATCAACATCTGCGGCTGGCAGAGAGGACAGCTGTCGAAATGGTCGCCTATTACAGAGAGACGACGACGGCGGGCCACCGCATCTCGACCATGGAAGGCCCCGGGGATCAACGACGTCGTCGAGCCGGTGGAGCTCCGCAGACAGGGACAGCACCGACAACCAGTTTTTCGGGGGAGCGTACGACCCGGGTTTGCCAGGACTCGGGTTCGCCATCGTTTTTTGACGACCGCGCCTCGGATTTTGACGAGGAGGAGTTTCGTGGGATGTCTTCAGCGGGAGGCCTCGTCAAAATGCAGGCTCGGCCTCGTCATTTTTTGACGACCTCGTCGGGGATTTCCGAGTCCCCTGTACCCAGGTCTTATGTCCCCCTGAGTTTTGCAAGGCGCACGTCGAAATATCAGACCGAAAAAGGCGCGCGGGGGCTGGTTTTCAACGCGGCGTCGCCGACAGCGAGAGGCAGGTGCGCGCCAGAGGCGCTACACAAGCTCGGCGTAATGAGCATTCGAGCCTTGGAAGCACGAGGGGAAATGAGCGCCGGGAGCAGACGCAACAGCATACAGCCCAAACAGAAGGTCGATTCCGATTTGCTCTGAAGTGAGGGGGGTTCGGCCCCCGCCAGCACAGCGAGGCCCATCGGCGCGAGATCGACTTGCGCGAGCAGAAGGCGGACACACGAAGGCAATGGCACGCCACTCGCCAGAAGCGCACCCGGGAGGCCCACCAGGAGTACGTCTACGCCCAGCTAGCCACCGCTCATGCGCCAGAGCGCCTGCCGCAAGTCGAGATGCTAGACCAGCTCGAACAGGCGCCATCCACCGAGTCCCCCCGCGAAAACCCAGCGATCGTGACTTCCACGCTGCAGGCGGAGCCGATGCCCGCGCCCGGCGCAACTCAGGGTGCCGCGCGACCTACCCAGACGCAAAGTGACGAGGCAGCCAGGGGCGCCGACAACATGGCAACACGTGCTCACAGGCGTAAATTCCCCCACCATGATTCTTAGAAAGTTGCGGGCGGATGAAACATAAAACGCCATGTCCGCCCCGGCCCCCCGTCGGAGGAGCGGATGCGCCAGAAGGAGGAGGAGGAGGAGGATGAAGAGGACGAGGACCAGGACGAGGACGAGGAAGAGGAGGAGGATGATGAGGAGGAGGAAGAATAATAATGTTAAGCAAAAGCATAAGCAAAAGTAGAAGCAGAAGCATAATAATAATACCTAGAATGATAATAAGACGACGAATAATAATACGAATAATAGTAACACTAACAGTAATAATAACAATAATGATTAACATAATAGTAATCGTAGTAACAATAATAGTAATAGTAACAATCATAGTAATAGTAATAACAACACTAGTAGCAATATTAGTAACAATAATAGTAATAATAATAACAATCGTAATAATAAGAGGAGGAGGAAGAAGAGGAGGAGGAGGAGGAGGAAGAGGCGGAGGCAGAGGCGTAGGAAGAGGAGGAGGAGGAGGAGGAATAAGAAGAAAAGGCATAATAATAAGAAGAAGACGAAGAAGAACAGGAGGACGAGGAGGAGGAGGAAGAAGAAGAGGAAGACGAAGAGGAAGAAGAGGAGGAGGAGGGGAGTAGGAGGAGGAGGGGGTGACGAGGAGGAGGAGGAGGAAGAACATGTGGACGGGGGTCATGGGGCAATATCTGGCACCTCCCGGGCCGTCGAATGTGCCAGCCGTGGGGGCCGTTGGTCCTCCTCCACGCCTCCTCCTCCTCCTCCTCCTCCTCCTTCTCCCCCCTCCTCCTCCTCCTCCCCCCTCCTCCTCCTCCTCCTCCTCCTCCTCCTCCTCTTCGACCTTCTCCTCCTCGTCTCCCGCACGTCCCACTATCTTCCCAGGCCTACGAGAACCAAAACGTGTTCACCCAAGCGCTGTCATGGCGCTGGAATTTGCGTCCCCGAGACAGACGGGCAGAGACCAGCGGATTCGGCTCTGCAGCGAAGCCGACTCCACAAGGGGTGCATGGGCCATCGCTATCGCTATCGCTACAGAGGATGGCCATGGGTTCGCATACCTTCGCACAGTTGCAGCCCAAACCTCAAGTGCTACATCTAGCGGCGACTACGGCTAACTCACGTCCAAAACGTCAGACCAGGCAACTCTCATATGGGCCTACGCAATCTACGCGCAGAAGGACATATTACGGCAACCCCCATGCAAGGGTCCACGCCGACTCCAAGGTGGCAAAGGGTCTTGCTGAAGAACGGTGCAGGTACGAACCAACCGTGACGTGTCAGCCACGGCCAGGCATTACACGACCTTCCAGCAACATCAGCCGATTCCACACCGACCGCGTCTACGCCTACGCCGGCCGCCCGTGGAAAGAGCTTGCAGACTTGGTCGCCGAGAGGCAAACCAGCCGCTACGACAACAAGCCGCAAGCTGAATCGGCCAAAGCTCTCGACGCACAGAGCCACGACAAAAGGAGTAGCTGCGCCAAGCCGACGACGAAACGAAGAACGCATACCTCAAGTTGACCTCCAATGGGCAACAATTCATTGCACCCACGGCAGTACTTGCACCTGAGCACTTTCAACCACCCAATGATGAGAGCAGCAAAAGGTCGGCGTCGACATAGCGATTATTTTTTCTCATTCAACGCGCGCAGTTTCAAGCAACCAACCTACACCAGCGGGAAGCAGTACCGCAGGGTATCTTGGATCGAGGCCATCAAGTCCAATTTGGGTCATGCTGGTGATATGAGTGAATATATGAGAAAACGACGATTTATCGTCGACTCGAGACTGTTGAGCGTCAATTGGCGTCGACTCGCAAGAGCCAGCAAGATGACATGGGAGGCTGCCGCGAGTTTCCACAGGAGGCGGTACATTCAACACGGATTTTAAAGGCAGAGCGACTTTCCCATGTTTCCTTTGCATTTTTCTTCTTCGACCCATCCTTGGCCACTTTCGCTGGCCGTGCCCCTTTCGAAGGGTGTCGGCATGCCCCCCCCCCCCTCCAGGGCCCTTGCATCCGTCCCGTGCACCATTATTACTCGCTCTGACTGTAGGCCTCCGCGATGGGATTCGAGGAGATGGGGCCGGAGGAACGCGCCGCGTCGCTGATGCCATGGCGATTCGGCTCGAGGTGGCCTCCCGACTTTCTCCACGCCGACGGCGCGGGAGCATCGCCGATGCGTCGGCGACGCATTGGCGAGGCGGCGCGATCCACCGACCCCATCTACTCCGACCCCTGCCCGACCCTATGCAGGAGGCCTCCAGTGATGGCAAACTCTGGATGGGGCAATTATCGTCCCTCCCCCCCCACCTTGGATCCGCTGAGGGTGTTGGGCACGTGCTGTCGGAACGGGTGGAGGGGGGGTTGGAGGAGGAGGAGGAGGAGGAGAATGAGGAGGAGGAGGAGGAGGAGGAGGAGGAGGAGGAGGAGTTGGAGGTGGAGGATGGGCTGGATGGGCAAGCTCCGTCGGAAGGTTTGTCGCCCACCCCTCGATCAATGTTCCACCCATAGAAGGCTGTCGACGCAGAAGTCTATGCCTCCCGCCCGGCCGTTCTTGCCGTCCTCGTCCGCGCTCCGGTCACGCGCCGTCCCGCGGCCCCCGTGGCCCGGTTCGCCCGTGGGGGTTCTGGAGGGCGTGGCCTCGGCGGAGCGCAGTGCCTCGGGCGCCAACGGGAGGTGCCGTCGTGCAGTTGCGCACCGTTTCCACCGTGTTCCTCGGGTCGGGCGAAAGGGGGGGGTTGGGAAAGGGGGGGGTACGAAATCTGCTGCAGGCAGCTGGTTTCGGCCTCACCGAGGGGCCCGTTCCTCGATGCATGGCCGCCTCCGGCGCCGGGAGGCGCCGGGAAAATCAGCTACGTGAGCTGATTCTCAAGCCCCCCCTTTGCTATCCCCCCTTTTCGCCCGACCCGAGCCTGGCGAGGGGACAGGAAACAGGTGGAGGATGGTCTCAGAAGGGTTCGGGAGCAGGAAGGAGGAGGGGGGTGGAGAGTGAGAGGCAGAAAGGGCGAGGGACAAGACCATCTCGAAGTCAGCAGCAGTGGAGACGGAGTCGAGGAGGACGACAAGATGGGCAAGGCGATTGCCACGGAATAACAGGCAAGTGGGACCCGCAGGATTTTCAGTTCAGTCCCAGGGGGGCGTTTGATGATTGTTGCCGCCGTTATGGAGTTGTATTTGCATTGATGGAGGGAGTCGGACTTGCCTTTGAGGAAGGGGGATTGGGAGGGACGTATTGTGGTGCGTCATGGTGGTGAAGCTTGCCTTCGACGAGATCCCAGACCTCTACTCTAACATTAGACTGCACGGAGGAGTCTGTGCCGCGTTGCCTTGCTCATCCCTCTCGCCTCCGTCTTCCTGTTATGTTTCATCTCCACTTCTTCCTCGCTTCTCCCTTTTATATGGCTTCGCCTACGATGGGACATTGCACGTTTCGATCAGACCCCCTCGGATCGCGTTTGCCCCAATCGAATGTACGTGACCGATTATGTTTATAGTCCGAGAGATGTGTTGCCTCACGTTTTCCCGCGGTTGTTAAGTCAGTGTGTTCCGAGCCTTGGATAGCAAATCTGTCATAATCCAATGTGCATCCCATGGGTGGTACCAAGTCGTTTGGACCAGGCAGGTATTGTGGTGTCTCGCCTTTTTGATGTCTGCATCACGATCCTCCAGCAAGAAGGCCGAGATCGTGATCCACGACGGCCCATGAGCTTCATCCAACGGGTGCATCTCTGCAGCAGCATTCCCTTGCGTGCCAGGATACAGAAGAGCGGCGAGCTCCCCTCGTCGCATATATCTGCAACGTTGGCATCACCTGGAGCCTTTTTTGGGGTCCTGCTTGGGGCCTGCGACGCTCCCAAGAGGCCCCTGATATACTATAGGAGCCAAGATTGCGCCACGAGCCCCCCGACACCGCCCTAGATGTCGGAAAGATGGCACGAGAGGATCCACGATGCGTAGGCGTGGGATCTACAGCGACCAGTAGAAAGCCCCCATACAGCCGAACTCATTGCAAGCACGGTGCTTCTCAACGAATTTTATTGTTTCGTGCGTTTCGGCCCAAGGTTTCCCCAGGAGTGTTCAAGAGGCCTCTTGAAGGCCTTAGCGTTGTCTTTGATGTTGTATCTGGATGGTCATGGGGCATGCATGTGCCGTATTGGACCTTACAGGAATTATGTTGGCCTTTTGCGAGGGCCGTGTTGGGGCCTCATGGGATGGTCCGGGCGTGCCGATACGCGCGAGTGGACCTAGGGTCTTGCAACACACTCCCAGTGACAGCAGCGCAGCACAGAGGCTTCCCTCGTCGAGATCTTCCTCTCCTCATCTTCCTCCGCGCGGAAGGTGATTATCAATCCGTTCGGTCTCTCGGGGCACGGCAATGGATCTCTTCCCCGCTTCTGCGCCTCGGACTTCGGGGTACCCCCATAGCAGAAGTGATGCGGCTGTTCTCGAGCGCCCAGCATTCGAAATGTGTTTCCCGTCCACTGCCCGCCCATTCCAATGTTCTCGTCGGAAGAGGCGAGGACGGCCCCAAGTCGGGACGGATATGTCTTGGACATAAGGCAAGACTTTCCTGAAGGTGTGTGCGTATGTGAATGTGCCAGCGGCCCCTGCACGGTGTGTCCGCCGTCGTTCCATATGCAATTCCGAGTGGCAACTGTTTCGGTGATTCGTGTCTTTGCTGCCGTTCGCGACGGTGACGGCGCCTCGCCAGAGGAGTACTAAGCGTTGTATGGTTGTTTATTATCCTTTGTTTCTGCATGCTATCGCCGAGTGGGCTCAGGTGTGTGGCTCATCGATGCCTGCCATCGCTACGAACGGAAAAGTGGCATCAACTCTGGCTGTCTGGTCTCTTGCCCCCCCATCCACAGCAGAATACCAGAAGTAGCAAAGACGCCCGAAAGGCACCAACAAGGGCCGAGGAGGTCCCGAAAAAAGCCCCCAAACGGGCCAACATGGGCCCTCGGCGGCCAATGTTGGCTTCCGGACGGCCCACGCGCGATGTTCTCCGCACAGGACCCGAACCCCGTCCCAAGCATTATTGAAATTGGATTGACATCAGCGTACAAGAAACCCCGAACATCGGCTATGTGAAACGCCCGCGAGACCCCTGGGGATGTTACAATCCCAAGATATCAAAGAGATGTGCCATGCTCTTGACGCCTCCCGACTGTACGCGAAGCTGTGCCGAAGATGCGATCTGGGAAACCCGAGAAGCAGATGTTGGACACCACGGGTGAATTCGGACGGGGCCAACGGTTAGCATGCACGCGCTTCGAGCCCGCATCTAGAACGGCGTGAGGTGCGGGCTCGATTGTGAAAGCCTCACGGCCCGGGCTTTCGACCCTGCAGACGACGACGACGACGACGAGGACGACGAGGCGGTGGATTGAGGAGGGGAGGAGGAGCAGGCGGAGGAGGAGGCGGAGGACGCTGTGGAGCAGCAGGATGTTGCTGGATGCAGCGGCCTAGACCACCCGAAATGCGAGCCACGAAGGGCGGCGGCGACTGGAGCAGCAGGCGGAAGAGGGGGGGAGGATGCGGAGGCGGAGGAAGAAGGGAGAGCAGCGGCAGGGGGAGGACGGGGAGGGAGAGTCGTGGCATGCGGGCTTGATTTGGGCGCCGCCCGGAAGACGCCCTGGGGCCCGCAGCGAGAGCACGGGCCGCAGCGGGCGGCGGAGGGGGGGAGGCCCCTGGCGGAAGAGCACGGGCGCTGGGGGGGTGGGGCTCAGAGTTCTGGAGTGGGCTCTCACAGTCACCTCTTCGTGGGCCGTTGAAAGTAGGTACTTTCGGAGCCTCCCGAGTTTCCAGGCCTCCTCCGCCAGCGCACGCCCTCTCCAGCTCGCACGCGGCCGCTCAGGATGCAGGGCTGGCCTGAAGAAGTACATGTCCCTTGGCAACATGGTGGACTGGCTCAACATCGTTCCGGGGCTGGCCTGTCTCCCCCCCCTCTGTTCTGTTCCTCTTCCTCGTCCGCCTTTTTGCCCCAAAGCCCCCGCTCCCCCCCTCCCCCTCCCCGAAAGGGTCTAGAATTTAAGGCAATGAAATGTATTGTAATGTAATGGAATGGAATGGAATGGAATGTAGAGGAACGGAATGCAAGGCATTGCAGTGCAATGCAGTATGACGCAATGTAATGGAATCGAGTGTAATGTGATGCCATGTGCTGTAATGTATTATTGTATGTATGCGTGTGTGCACGTATGCATACATGCATGCATGCATGCATGCATGCATATATGTATGTACCCATGTATGAATGAATGGGTGAATGTGTGCATGTGTGTATGGGTGTATGCATGTATGTATGTAAGACTGTGTTACAGTGTATGTATGTGTATATGTATGTATGTATGTTTGTACGGACGGATATGTGTATGAATGTATGCACGTACGTATGTGTGTATGCATGCATGTATCTACGTGAGTCTGCATGCATGTATGTATATGTATATTTGTGGATGTGTGTACGTGTGTGTATGTATGTATGTATACATGTATGTATACATGTATGTATGTATGCATGTATGTATGTATGTACGTATGTTTGTATGTAATGTATGTATGTATGTATGTATGCATGCATGCATGTATGTATGTATGTATTTATGTCTGTATGTATGTATGTATGTATGTATGTATGTATGTGTATGTATGTATGTATGTATGTATGTATGTATGTATGTATGTTTGTATGTGTGTATATGTATGTATGTATGTATGTATGTATGCATGTACGTATGTATGTATGTATACATGTATGTACGCACGTGCTTACGTATGTATGTATGTATGTATGTATGTATGTATGCATGCATGCATGCATGCATGCATGTATGTACGTATGTATGTATGTATGTATGTAGGTATTTATGTATGTATGTATGTATGCATGTATGCATGTCTTTATATATTCATGTATGCATGTGTATGTGTGTATGTACACACGTATGTATACGTATATGTCTACATATATGTGCATATATGTGTATATAAACTTATATACACATATAACGGCGCACTGGGCTCGGGGGCCGAGGGCCAGAACCTCGACCACAAATGTGGGGACCGGGGCCCGGGCCCGTCTCTGGGAGGCTTAAAATCGCCCCGAGGAGCCTTCAGACAGCAATCGCAGCGGCCCCAGGCAGTCTCGAGACACCCCCAAGACGCCGTCCAGGGGTCTGGCGACGCACGATGCGTTTTGAACTGCCCCCGAGGCCCTAAGACGCGCCAAGAGGCCTTTAAGATGCCGCCCAAGAGCGCCCCGAGAGGGCAAAATCGTTGATTGTCATTGGTTTTAAAGACAAACATGTTTTTTGCAGTCTCGCTGTTTCGTGTTTCCGGCGCTAAAGCACCGCCCAAGAGGGTCCCCAAACCGCTCCAAGACGGCCCAAGAGGCCCCCAAGAGGACCCCAAGACGGCCCAAGAGAGCGCCGAGACGGCCCCAGAGCCGTTCAAGACGGTGCAAGAGGGTCCCAAGAAGGCCCCAAGAGGGGCCCAAGAGAGGGAATGCGAACTGGTAAATCAAGCTCTCCGCCCCAAGAGGCCCCAAGATGCCCCCAGGAAGCCCCCAAGAGGCCCCAAGAGGCCCAAAGACGGCACCAAAAAGGCTTTAAAGCGCTGTCTAAGAAGCCCCCGAAGACATGCCAAGAAGGTCCCATGACGACCTCAAGAAGCAGTCCAGGATGCTCCGAGGAGGCCCCAAGAAGTTAGCAAGAACTTGAGCGCGCGCGAAGCGCGCGCGATGGTTCTGTCTCTCTCTCTCTCTCTCTCTCTCTCTCTATATATATATATATATACATATACATATATACATGTGTATGTATGTATGTGTATGTATGTATATATATATATATATGTATCAGACGGGCCTGTGGTCAATCCCGCCACCGCGCCTGGGTTGAAGGGCAGAGGCATCTTGGATGCCTGTGGGGATCTCTGGCGAGGCCTCTAGGAAGCATGATTGAAGCGGCTGAGGGGTGTCTTGGGGGGCTCTCTGGGGCCTCTCGGGGACCCCTTGGGGTATGATTTGAGCCTCTTGGGGCCTCCTCGAGCTTCTGGCGGGGGCTGCGCTGGGGGTCTCGGGGGTTCGGGGGCGGAGCGTTCGAAATGTCAGTTCGTGTTTCCCCTCGGGCCCCTCTTGGGCCCCTCTTGGGCCGTCTTGGGGCCATCATGGGGGCCTTTTGGGCCGTCTTGGGGCGGTCTTGGGGGCCCCTTGGGCCATCTTGCAGCGTCGGGGGCCCGAAAAGGCCAGGGCTAGAACTGAATGTAGCGGCCATCGCTTCGATCGTCGTCGTACCGATGCTGCTCGAAACTGGCAGCGCCCCGTCGGCGTAGGCTCGGGCGAAGATCGCGGGGTACATCTCCTTGTACTGCGATGGGGGCGGCGGCAGCACCTCGATGATCTCGATGGGGTTCTTCAATTTCCGCACCCGTGCTTTCCAGGCACTCTTGAGTGCGTCAAACGTCTGGATCTTCTTCGCCTGGCTGATGTGCGCTTTCATGTCCTCTGTCTGCAGTGAGCCTGAGCTCGAGTGAGTCTGAGTATGAGCGGGTCTGAGTGCGAAGTGAGTCTGAGTATGACGAGGGACTGCGAGTGTGGGCGTGAGGAAGAGGAGAAGGACGATGGTTGGGGAGAAGAGAGGAGGAGTCGACGCGGCCTGAGTACTAACAAGCAACACGCATCTTAGGATGTTGGGAAGTCATTGGGTTTGGCCTCTCTGGAGGCCCCTTGGAGGCCTCTTGGGGCGACTCGGAGCCCTCCTGGGCCTTCTGGAGGCAATCTTGGGCGTCTTGGAGCGATCGTTCGGCGACTCGGGGCCTCTTGGACCGTCTTGGAGACCTCCTGTGGCCATCTTGTGCCGTCCTGAGGCCCTCCCGGGCCCGAAAAAGTTTGCTGGGAGCCGGGGTAAGCCCCGGGAGATTTTGTGAATTCGGGGTCTGGGCCCTTTCTATGAGAATCCTCAGGATCGTGGATTGAAGCTCGGAGGATGAGGCGTTGAACCTGTGGACACGCCCACTTTGTGCCCAGCGGCACAGTGGCGGACACACACACACACACACACACATACATATATATATATATATGTATATATATACACGTATAGAGAGAGGGATGTATTTGTGCGTATGTATATGTATGTGTATGTATGTATGTTTACCTGTTGGTGAGCGTGTTGTATGATATGTAAGCACATATAACGCGTTCAAGTGTATGGTGCGTTGGGTTGACGACGCCACTTCGTGTTGATCGCATGTTCTTTCAGCAAGCCGCGACGCTCATGCCAGCCTGTGACAGATGAGTTGGTGAAACCATTGTGCGCATCGTTCGAATAAGTTGGCGAATTGGATTTGGACGTGTAGCGGGGGATTGTAATTGACAGGTGTTTCTGTGAGATCCCGAACTCGTTCGAGGGTGAGGTTACAGTGGAGCACATTTGTTTGTCACCATGTTAAACGCTCCCTTCTCACTCGGGCACACAATTATACAGTTCGCGAGCCAGGTGTACTCTTGCTTCATCTGCGCCGCCTGGTTCGTCCACCTCGCCAGAATCCAGGCGCTAATCCGTAGGTGTTGGTAGTTGCTTAACGATCTTGTATCGCAGTGCATGCGGCATGGGGATTGTTGTGGAGTCGTGTGGATAATGTTGGTCCATGCCACGCGTAGTGAGAGGCGAGCCGCGTGTTCCAATACTATTGAGTTGATCTGCTTTTCCCCTGTCGTTCTTTGATGTTTTGCTACTGCTGCTGATCGTGAGCGCCTTTGTCCAGAGTGCTTGCACGATGTATTGAGTTCTCCATGCTCCGTGGTCTGCGCACCCTGCTCCTAGTACCGTCGCCCGCAGGCGCTCCAAGGCACGGCGCGGTGCGAAGGGGAGGCGAGGTTGCCCCCGGCGGGGGGGGGGGGTAGCCCCCCCTTCCGTGTTTTCGGGCGGGGTGAGATTTTTTGCAACCGAAGCATTGGGAGGAAACTTGCACTGGCCGCCAGGAAACAGGGGTCGATCCAACCGGTGTCTGGGCGATGTCGTGGGCCGCGTTCGTGTCGGTTTCGCTTTGCAGCAGCAGCGAATCGACAGAACGAGAAAAGAAAACAACACGAGGGCAAAGACACGACGCGAGAAAAAACTAGCACAGCACGACCGCGACAAGACACCGTGTTGGTCGAGCCCTGCCTGTGGGCAGGGCAGAAGAGTTCCGGCAGTCGCAGCGCGGGCAGGAGAGGCCTGCCCCGGCCGCCAGAAAAGCCTCCCGCGAGGCCCGCGCGGTCCGCACGTGTGTGGGCCGCCGGTGTGGGCCGCTCCCCGCACCGCCACACCGCGGAGGCCCATGCCAAGGAACACTCTTCCTCCTCCTCCTCCTCCTCCTCCTCCTCCTCCTCCTTTTCCCACCTCTCCACCTCCTCCTCCTCCTCCTCCTCCTCCTCCTCCTCCTTTCCCACCTCTCCACCTCCTCCTCCTCCTTCTCCTCCTCCTCCTCCACCCTCCTCTCTCTCCTCCTCCGCCGCCTCCTCCGCGGCGTCTAGTGTGGCTAGGAGACCCGCGCTCGGGGGACTCCCGTTCCCTTCCCCCGCCTCCTGCCCGCTCAAAACAAGCGGCATGCGCGCCCTGCCTCCCGGCACACAGTAGGGGCCGGAGGAAGAGGAGTCGGGGGCCCCCAAACCGGGTGGTGAGCACGCGGTGTGGGGAGTCAGTGGGGATTCGGGGTCACCGCACGGTTTTGGGACTCGGGTCGTTCTCCGAGGACGTCTCGGGCGGCCGTGGGCCTTCTGAGGTCCCAGAACCGTGCGTTGACGGACCGTGCGGTGAGGTCTTGCGGGATTTCGAGGCACCGCACGGTCTGTCACCGCACCGTTTCTGGACTCCAAGACCCTGCTTGCTTCCAGGGCGCCCTGGGTCTCTTGTCAGGCGATCGCATCCATAGATCAAGGGGGCGTGGATTAGCGACGGGTCCCGTTCCCATGGGGAATCGCGGATTCCCGCCGCCGAGCGGGGCGGCACCAGCCGCATTTTGGGGAGGGCACGTCCCCCGATTCATGGATTTGGCGACCGCGCGCCAAATCCGTGGATCGCTAATCCATGTTTGCGCGCCCCCGATCCAGGGGGCCCTGGGGCTCTTGGGGTGTCGCTGGCTCTGCCATGGATAGGCGTGGCGTTCCCACACCAGAAGGCCATGGACGTCCTGGGATTTCTCAGGGTTGGGTTCCCTGTGGGAGGCTTCGCTTGTGGACGGGCCTCTCCCCGAGGCGGAGCTTCCCACTTCCCACCGCGCCGGCCGCCAGGAGGAGCTGCCCGATGCCAACGGTGGCCTCCGTCGTTGTTGTTCGGAGGCCTGGATCGACGGCGAGCGACGGGGGAAAGCGAGAAGGAGACGGCCTTCTCAGAAGGCGGCGGGACTTCTCAGAAGCCCTCGCGCCTTCTGAGAGGTGTGCTGTTCTGTCTTGGGGGAAGGCTTAGACAACTCCTCAGAGGGCCAGGGGGACTTCCGAGCCTTCTGAGAAAGCCTTCTCATTCTCACTTCCTCCCCTCGCTCGCCGCCGACTAGAGGTTGACACCAACACCTACCTCGGCGGTGTGCCTCCACCGAGGGAAGATGATCCTGATCTCGGTGATGGTGGTCATATTCGGGCGTCCTGGGTGGCCGAAAGAGTACCACCGACACCGAAATCCAGGATCATATTTCCCCTGTGGAGGCGCAACTTACCGTTGTGTTGGTGCCCCTTTTCCAAGCTTTCGGCACTTGGCCGCGAGGAAGGGCTTCCCGAGGCCTCTGTTGATCCCGCTGCCATCGGCTGCAGCTACAACTTTCGCCAAGGGCGGCTTACCGATGCAGAACAGGGGTTCCCTTGGTAGGGGGCAAATGCGTGGGGTCCGCATTTGTCGCCAGGAGAGGCCTCCCGAGGCCAGTGCGGACCTCCCGTAATGGGAGGTCCGCGTTGGTTTCCGATGGCCTCTCCCTGGCAGTCGATCGGACCTCCCGTGACTGGCTGCAATTACGGAAGGTCCGCATTGGTTTCGGGGACATCTCTTTGGCGGCCAATGCGGATCTCCTGTAATTGCAGCCGCACTGGCCTCGGGGGGTTCATCCTGGGCGGCCAACGCGGACGTCCCATCATCGAGCATGCATTTGCGGGAGGTCCGCATTGGTTGCTTGCTGCATCGCAGGAGCCGCCATTGCCATGTGGGGTTGGACCTTCAAGCACAAAGATCAAGGCCGCGTGGTTTGGGCGGCATCGAGACAGCATGTCAACAAACACATTCCAAACATCCTTCAAAACAGGAGTTCAAACAAACACAGGAAATGCATATGAATGCGCCCACGAGCTTGCCAGTGAGGTAGAGAGCGGGGCCAGTGTTGTAAACGACCGCGGGGGGCAGGTGTTCGAGCAGTTGGGACCGCGCATGTCCGCGGCATGGGTTGGAGGCGCCCCCCGAAAAGCCCGTGGCCTCCGACGCATCGGTGGGCGTTTCTTATGCACTGTTTTGCCGATCGGCGCGGGCCCCCCAACAGCCCCCCCCCCCCATGGAGTAGATCTTGGGTGTTTTTTTTGGTGCCTGTTTCGAGCGGGTGGAGTCTCCCCCAGACGCAGCACTCTCGCAAACAGCCGCACTGAGCAGAGCTCCGGAGCCAGACCCCCCCCCTCCACCCTTTTCCGCCCACTGTCGAAACGCCGAACGTCACCACCTACCAAACCACCCCAACCCAACCCGAATGCTTCAATTTGCCCTCCATTTCCAGTGGGGGGGGGGTCGGGGAACATCGAAACAACACGTATGGAACCCATACCCCCCCCAACCCGAAATTCGGGTCTTCGGGTTGGGTTGGGGTGGTCTGGTAGGTAGTCAGAACGAAAAAACGCTCACATGCCCGGGGGGCGGGACCCAGCGGGGTTAGCAGCGCGGTTTGGGGGGCGTGGGGGGTCGGAGAGAATTGCGCGGAGGTGGTGGACGCGCGGGCGAGGACGGGCCCCGCGCCCGGCGTGCTGCGCGGCGTGCGGGGCCCTCCTGGGCCTCGCCGGCCTGCGATGTGTCTTCTCTTGTGCAGCGCGGCGTGCAGCGCCCATCAGGGCACTTCGCTTCTTTGGATTGGGTAACGGCCCAGCCACGCCATTTCAACTGGGCCAAAGCAGCGCCAGACATCGAGGACATGTGGCCCAAGTCGGACCACTGGCTCGTCGGCGCCTCTGGAGGTGCCGGCGCAGGCACCAACATCCCCCAAAAGGACCCCCCAAGGCGTTGACACAGTAGTATGCGGAAAAGGGACCCGAACTAGCGCCCGCAACTGTGCGCCGACAAGGGGCACAACCCAAACGGTCCTCGCCGCGCAAAAATGCCGCTAAAAAACCTCGTGTCATGGTTTCCCTTGTGCGGGTACGCGCGCGGCAAAGGTCGAGGGATCTTTTCTTATCGCTGTTTGGTGAGGTGTGAATGCATTTTGTTTTCATGCTTGGCCGCTCGATTTTTTCGGCGCAGTTGCGCGGCCATTTTGTGGACACAGTGTTGTCGCAACATGCGTGGTGCACTTTGCGGCGCAGTTTTGTGACAGATTGGGTGGCAGATGTTTTGCCGCGAATTGTCGTGACATGTTCTGCGGCGCGCGGTCTGTTTTGTTGGTGGCAAGTTCTTGTGGTTCTGCGGCGCTTCCCTTGCGTGGCAATTCGCCCGTTCCCCGAGCATCCGACTTTCTTGAGAACGGGCAATTTGTGACGGCCCCCCTCCCCGACCGCGCTCCCAGGCCGGCCATGCCGGGCGACGATTATCATCGCGACGCATTTGCATGCGAGAATTTGACCCAGCCCGCTGGTTGAGGCCACTGCGCGCAATGCTGTGTACTGCTGTGCCCGTGTTGGCTGTACTGTGTGCCGTTGCGGCGTGTTGGGCGATGATGCCGTAGGTTGTTTTTGTATTGCAGTTGCACTATTGGGCTACGCCGCGCGCAGCCCTGGGACGCCGTACTGCGGGTCCTGGCCGCCAAGCCTTGCATCCCAGCGCTCGCAGCAGCGGGCCTCTCTCTCGCGGCATGGAGGGAGCATGTGGTGGATGTGTTCCACGCCGCGCTTGCCTTCTCCGAGGTGTACGTCTTGGTTTGGGCGCTCTCGCTGAGGTGATCGGAACACGTCTAGGGATGGGCCTCAGCGACCGGACCGATGAGCTACGCCTGCGCCTTGCCGTCCCCCGTGCACGCATTCGCTCCGCGCCCGTCTGCCCTGCCCCGAGCCCTCAGAGCAGATCTGTACGCACTCGCGGGCGGCCTGCTGCGCTCGAGCCGCCACCTCCCGAACGGGACGAGGGCGGCCAGGGCGGCGGTGGGTGCAGTTCTCCTTGGAAGTACGGTCGGACCGAGGTGCAGGATCGAGGTCGAATCGGAGAGGGTACCCTACGTAGTGTTCTTCGCGTCTGTTGGGTGTTCTTGTGCATCCTGGGATGCTTGTCGGTGGTTCCTGTCGGTCGTTTGCTGGATGCTCTTGGACGCTCTGTTTGTTTTGGCCGACGGCGGGTCTCACGCTTCCTGAGGGATGCCCTTCTGGCCTAGGTCCGACTGCAATGCAGAGTCATCCTGTCACCCTAGGTCGCCTTCGTTCGCTCTGAATGGGCCACTCGTGTCTCTGGTCTGGAGCGTCCGGCGGAGGCACCCCGACCCCGCGGGCCCACGTCCGCCTTGCGCCGCGCCGTGCCCGAGCGGAGGCGGCGGCGGCACGGCCACGCGGCCCGAGGTGGTCCAGAATCGGACGCCGTGGCCTCCAGCTGGTGTCTGCGGGTCCTCGGGGGCGGCCAAGGGGGGGGTGACGATTGGGGGGGCGGTGGACATCATGGCGGGGGCCATGATGTCTCCTCAGACCTCACGGCGCCTCTTCTTCTTCCACTGCGCTTTTGGCCCCCCCCCCCCCGGGCCGCGCACATACTACCTTCCATGATCTGCGCCTCCCCCTCTTGTCCAGGCTCTAGCCTTGAGGGCCCAGTTCAGGACCGCCTTCCCCGATGGGACTGGTCGACCCCAGAGGTTCCCCAGAAGTGCCCGCGCCCGGGAGGTGAACAATAAGACCCAGGGCAAGAAGCGTTCAGGCAGTTCGATCCTCGACCCCCCAGAAACAGATGGGTGTCTGCTTCCCTGTCCCTTGCTTCCCTGTCCCTGCTCGCCGTCGATGGGGCTTGATTCGGACAACTCCGAACAGTACGGGTGTCGTCGGATGCAGGCAGGCATGCAAGTGCCGCCATCAGCTTCGGCGGGGCGAGTGGCTGGCCAAGGATGGGGGCGATGGGGCGCGCGGGGTGCAGAGGAGGTTCGAGGAGGAGGAGGAGTTTTTCTCTGGGACGCAGCCTGGGTTTTGAGCGGATTGGTTGGGAGGGGGGGTGAGAGCTATCCTTTTGTTCCTCTTGCGGCTTCTGCCCAGCGCGTGAACGACATCTTGGAGGTTGCCGACGTGACGGTTCCGGGCAGCTGGCAGACCGATGAGGACGTGCTCCTGTTCGTGCCCGTCACTGTCCCCCGGGAAGAAGGGAGAGGGAGGCGGCACCGGGAGGATGCTTCTTGTCCTCTCTCCTTTCTCCGCTGTTCACCCGTTTTTTCATTGATCCTTCTCTTCTTCTCTCTCTCTCTCTCTCTCCATTTCTGTTTCTCTCGCAATCCTTTAGTAGTTCTCTCTCTCTCTCTATATATATATGTATCCCCTCATCTCTCTCTCTCTCTCTCTCTTTCTTATTCCACTGTGCGATGCGCGCGCTTGACTCGTGCGTGCATCAGTGCGTACGTATTGGTGTGATGGCTCATCCCTCGTCCTCTCTCGATGGATCTGTCGAGGAGCATTCCCATATGCGATAATTATTTCTTATTGTTTTCGTTACATGTATAGAGCTGTATGCAGCAAGTCTCGCCACCGTGCCAGCCCAGCATGTTGGGTGGCGCTTGTCCGAAGGACAGCGGGAGCCCGTCACGTGTGCCACCTCGTGTCTCGAAGCTTGGGTGATGCTCATGATGTTGCTGATGATGATGATGATGTTGATGATGATGTTGGTTGTGATGATGATGCTGTAGATGATGATTATGATGATGCTGCTGATAATAATGATGACGATGACGATGACGATGATGGTGATGCTGTTTCTGATGATGGGGAGGAGCAGCAGGATGAGGATGATAAGGAGGAAGAGCAACAGGAGGAGGAGGAGAAGCAGGAGGAGTAGCAGGAAGACGAATGTCACATGTGTCACCATTCGCCTTTTGTGTTTGAGGAACTGTCATAGAACTCGTTTTGGCCATCTTATGGCTGCCTTGGCCTCCTGTGGGACAATCTTGGGAGGGGGGCCGGGAGCCGGCTTGGGCAGTTTGGGGGACCGTTTAGGCCGTCTTGAGCCAGGGGCTATGTTAGGCCGTCGTAGGGATCTGTTTGCACTGCCTTGGGCAGTCGAAGGCCTTGTAAGGCAGTCGTGGATCTCTCGGGAGGCCCTCTTGGTCACTCTTGGGGCAGTCTTGGATACCTTGGGCCCTTGAATGATTGCGGCGTCTTCGGGCCACGCTGGCAGTCCTCATGAGGCCCCCTTGGGCCGTCTTGAGGCCACCTTCGGCCGCCGTGGTGCCAGCTTGGCCCGTGTTCGATGCATCTTCTCTTCGCCGCCCTGACCGTGATCTTCCTCGTCACCCCTGCTTGTCCTCCTCTTCCTCCGCGCTGCCCTGCTGGTCCTCGCCCCCCTCCCTGCCCCACGCCGTCGCTCCTTTCCTCTGTCCCCTTCCTCGTCCTCCCCTTCGTGCTCCACGTCGCCCTCGTTCGGCACCCTATTTCTCCAATCCCTCAGTATGTTGTCGTCGTTCTTCCTCTTCATCCTGTGCGTCGTTCCTCCTCCTCCCTCTCCTCCTCCTCCTCCTCCTCCTCCTCCTCCTCCTCCTCCTCCTCCTCCTCCTCCTCCTCCTCCTCCTCCTCCTCCTCCTCCTCCTCCTCCTCCTCCTCCTCCTCCTCCTCCTCCCTCCTCCTCCTCCTCCTCCTCCTCCTCCTCCTCC
>CAUYUJ010000203.1:200493-215493 GCA_963575745.1 Prorocentrum cordatum
CGTCGCCACCATCGCCACCATCATCGTTACTCTCATAATCGTGTCTACCGGTGTCGGCGTCGCCATGATACCGCGCCCGCCCAAGTCACCGTTTCGCACATATGCGCCCGCTGGGAAGTGCCCAGCGGTCAGCGCCACCGCGTCCGCGTCGGTCGCGCCAATTTAGCCGGCCGCTGTGCGTGCGAGCGTGCGCGGGTCAGCGCGGCTGCAGGGATGCACCAGCCAACGCCAAGCATTCATCGCAATCGCCACCGCGTGGGATTTGCAAATCACGTTGCGGGCGGGTGGGTGGGATGTTTACAAAAGCATGGGACTTGTCAACTCGTTTACAAAATCAGTTCTTTTTTCGAAAAAGAGAATAGACTCTACCCCCCGCCCCGGACTTAACGCTTCCCCCTGGGATAGTATAGTTTCATATATGCGTGTATATATATATATGTATATATATATATATATATATATTCTGCACACTCGTCCATCTTAAAAATGAAATCGTACCATCCCACCCCTGAGGTTCCCTTGTAAAAAAACTATGCGGTGACAGCGTTTGTTCTAACATGGCAGTTGTTCACGAATCCCTTGCAACAAATGAAACGAAGTGCGCACGCGCCGCTTCGTCGCGCGCGCATTCCGTAAAATCCTTCACAAAAACATTCGGTTCCGAAGGATTTCGCAATCGAGTTTCCAAAACACATACGAAGACATAAGGTTTCGCAACACAGATTTGCTAAAGAACACTTCCGCGCGAGCTCTTGCGAAATCTTGACAAAACCATGGGTTTTTCAAGATTTTCATAAAATACTACCAAACGGGCTTCGCGCGCGCGCGTGTCGAAATCTGTCGAAAGCCCTTGCGCCTGTGCCGTCGCGAGAATCCTCTGCAAGAAATGGGACGAAGTGCAGACGCGCGCGTCGGCGCGCGCGTAGCGAACACCTTCAAACACATCGTCATCAGAGGATTTCAAAGTCGTGCGTCCAAAAAACCTACAAAACCATCAGGTTTCGCAACCGGATTATTTCACACTAGCGTGCGCGCGTCGCTCTTTGCGTCGTCGTCGGTCGTCGTCGTCGCCGTCCTCCCTCCCCCCGGCGTCCGTTGTCCGTCGTCGTCGTCGTCGTCGTCGCCTACTCGGCCTCTTCTGTCTTTGCTCGTGTTCGTCGTCGTCGTTCTCTTGCGTCGTGGCCCTTCCGTCGTCGTTGTCCGGGGAGAAGGGGTCGCCATTCCTCGCTCCTCGCTCGTCGTCCGTCGTCGTCCGTCGTCGTCGGTCCTCGTATTTCGTCGCCGTCGTGCGTCGTCGCCGTCGTCGTCGTCGTCGTCGTCGTCGTCGTCGTCTTCCCTCCTCCCTCGTCGTTGCCGTCGTCGGCGTCGCCGTCCTTCCTCATTTTTCGTCGTTCGCGTCGTCGCCGTCCTCCCTCCTCCCTCGTCGTTGTCGTCGTTGTCGCCGTCGTCCTCCCTCTTCCTCGTTGTCTTCGTTGGCGACGTCGTCGTCGTCGTCTTCGTCGTCGGCGTCGGCGTCGTTGTCGTCTTCGTCGTCGTCGACGTCGGCGTCGTCGTCGTCGCCGCCGTCGTCGTCGTCGTCGTCGTCGGCGTCGTTGACGTCGTCGTCGTCGTCGGTGTCGTCGTTATCGTCGTCGTCGGCGTCGTCATCGTCGTCGTCGTTGTCATCGTCGTCGTCGTCGTCGGCGTCGGTGTCGTCCGTCGTCGTCGTCGTCGTCGTCGTCGTCGTAGTCGTCGTTGTCGGCGTCGTCGAAGTCGTTGGAGACGTCGTCGGTGTCGTCGTAGTCGTTGTCGGCGGCGTCGTCATCGTCGCTGTCGCTGTCGTCGTCGGTGTCGCTGTTGTTGCCAAGTGCCATGTGGTACCCACCGTCACGGTCTTAAGATATTTTGCAAACCAAGTTGCGGGTGGGTGGGTGGGATGTTTGCGCGAGCAGTGGAGTGGACAACTCCTTGCGAACAGAAGTTAATTGCACCACATAGTTTGCACCACACAGCCTGCACCACGCAGAGTGCACCACGGATATTGCAGCACATAGCCTACACCACAGATCTTGCACCACCACATAGCTTATTTATCCACGGTGCAGTATCTTATTCCCCAGACTGTTTCCTGAACGGGGTTCTGTTGTGGTAGAAGCTACTTCCGGCCGAGGAAAACGGGAGCAGCGACATCCCCAAACACAAAGTTGTGTTCTGGGCCGTTTCGCATGTGACATCCTCACATTTCTCGTTTCTGAGATGTCGTGGATTGGCTGTTTCGCTTGAGACGTCCCTCGAAAACCTGGACTCGGGGACGCCGCGCGTGAGGTGCTCCGGACCGCTTTGCCTGAGACATCCTCGAAACACTAAGCCGCGCGAGGTGGTCCAGCGCGTTTCGCTTGAGACCTCCTTGCAACCCTTCGCTCCGACATGCCGCGCGAGAGGTCGTCCGGCGCGTTTTGCTTGAAACGCGCACCCCAGAGTCCCGGGATGTTGCGTGAGAGGTGTTGCGCAGTTCTGAGCTCCGAGAGTGAGGAGCGAGGGGCGTGGAGGCTTCAGACCCCAAGCGAACCATTTTCAGGAGAGGAAAAAACACACACAATTAATCCTCGATTCCCCAGAAAACATAGGAAAATACGGGAAGTGGGGGGGGAGACAGAAACCCAGGAAATATGGGAAAACATGGGGAATCATTTTATTTGTGTGTATCTATTTGTGTGTCCTGGGGCGCCTTCAGTCGTGGAGACGCCTCGAGCGAGAGCGCGGCGAGCAGGGAGGGGGGGCAGGATCGGGGGGAGGAGCCAGGGGAGAGGCGAGAGCGCCGAGATGCTGCGCGAGTGGTGGCACAGCTCGCTTCGAGGAGGAGGAGGAGGAGGAGGAGGAAGAGGAGGAGGAGGAGGAGGAGGAGGAGGAGGAGGAGGAGGAGGAGCCTGAGAAAGCCTTGCAATCTGGACTTCGAATTTGTGCGCAACGCGGCCTGTTTTCGCTCGAGGTATCCTCGCCATTCGGGGCTCTGGGATGCTGCGGGCGAGGTGGTCTGGCCCGTTTCGCCTGGGATCTCCTCGGACTTCTGGGCTGCAAGGCGGAGGAGAAAGGAGGGAGGTGGAATCAGACCCGAACGAATCCTTTTGTGTCACCTTTGTTGTCGAATTGTGCTCTGAGCGCCGTCTGAGACGTCTGGGCGCCGTCTGAGACGGTCTGGGTCTGGGTCTGGGCGCCGTCTGGGTCTGGGCGCCGTCTGAGCGCCGTCTGAGACGTCCTCGCAACTCTGAGCTCCCAGCTGTCGCACGCGAGGTGGTCCAGCCCGTTCCGATTCAGCGAGCACGATTCAAAAGTAACATGTAAGGGCTTACTAGGGGGAGGCATGCTGGAGCGAGAGCTTGGCTAGCAGGAAGCAGGCAGGATGGGGGAGGAAAGGGAAGAGAAAAGAGCTCCGAAATGCGGCGCGAGAGGAATAATGCATGGAAGCGGGATCAGGCTGAAGCGCTACCTGCTAGAGGGCACCCATGCTAGGGTGCTTCCTGGAAGCGACATCGAGAGTGCGAAGCTATCCCTGGCATGGCTGAGAACAAAGGGAGGAGGAAGAATAATGAGGAGGAGAAAGAGGAAGAAGAGGAGGAGCAGGAGGACCATGACGAGCAGGAGAAATAGTAGGAGGAGGAGGAAAGGAACAGGACGGGGAAGGCGAGGAGGAGGATCATGAGAACAATAATGATGATGAGGATGATAATGATGATGGTGATGTTGATGACCATGATGATGATGGCGGTGATGATGGCGATGATGGTGATGGCGACGTTGATGATGTTAATGATGCTGATGATGGTGCTGATGGTGGCGGTTATACTGATGTTTTTGATCCTGGTTTGAAGTGGTGATCTTTAGTTGGAGGATGTTGATGATAAAGAGGTGGGACAGGAGGAGGAGAAGGAGAAGGAAGAGGAGGAGGAGGAATGCGATTACGAGGAGGATGAGGAGGAAGACATGGAATGCGTGGAAGAGAAGGAGGATGAGAAGGGGGAAGTGTGGGAGAAACACTGCGAACCGGAGGAGGACAAGGAACACGAGGAGGAACACGAGGAACACAAGGAGGATCAACTCCGGCAGGAGGAGGAGGAGGATGAGGATGGGGATCGGGATGAGGAGCGGAAGGAGCAGGGGGAGAAATACAGAGGAATCCGATGACGGGGTAGAGGATGTCGATGAGGAGGAAAAACTACGGCGAGCAGCAACACCTAGAACATGATGGGGATTTCGCATGAGGAGACGAGGATTAACGATATGAGGAGATACAAAACGAGGGCGCGGAAAAGGAGGAAGAGGAGGGGGAGGAGGAGGAAGAGCTTGAGGAGGATCAGGAGGAAGAGGGAGATGGGGAGTAGGACCAGGAGGACCAGGATGAGGATGACGACGAGAAGGAAGTTAACCAGGACGAAGAGAGAAATCTGATGAAGATGATTCTGATGATGACGACGACGATGATAATGATGATGATGAGGAGGAGAAGCGGGAGTTTTAGTGGAAATGAAGCGAGGGCGAGACGGAAATTGCATTGGATGCGGGGGAGGGGGGACACGACGACGATCATGTAAAGCTCAACGGCGACGCCGAAGGCGCATGCGAGTCAGAAGCGGGGACCCGCGCGAACACTCTTAGGAGCCACCTTGGCTCAAAAAGCGCTGTTGTTTGGGGTTTGGGAATATTGGACTCTGGATGTAATTTGTCGGGGTCCACGCTGTCTGACAGATGCACGGTATACGTATGTGAGCGCGATGCACGGTTGGGCGGGTTGGAGGGCGCCGCTTGCACCGGCGCCCGGGGCCACGCCGGTCCCCGCGCCGCTCCCCCCCTGCAGTACATGTTTCGCCGCATCATTTCTTTCTACCCCCTCCTCGTGGTGTTCAAGTTCCTCAAGGCTCGACCACGCGCAGAAAAAGTGGGGGGTATGGGGGAGGGGGGAAGGCTTTTCAGAAAAACACATGCTTCTCAGAAGGCGCGGTCCCTGCCGGCAACAGGCAAGGCCAGCGCCTTTTGAGAAGCAGGGGTGTTTCTAAGAAGCGAGAGGCGGGGGAGGGGCGGCGGAGCAGGAGCGCGCACTCACCAGAGAGAGAGAGGGAGAGAGAGAGAGAGAAAGAGACAACAATAACTAGAGAGAGAGAGAGAGAGAGAAAGAGCAGCAGCAGCGATGGACCTCGGGCAGCTCTCGCGACTGAGGATTACCCCGTGTGGGAGCGGAGGCCGCTGTCTCGGACGCCCCCCTCCCCCCCCCAGCGGGAGAGTCGGCGGAGGCGGGAGGCGCCGCGCGACGCCCCTGGAGATTCCCTGTGTGCTCCCGAAGGTGCTCCTGAGGGCTCTCGAAAGAGGCAGGAGCGGGGGGGGGGGAGCACAGGAGCGCAGGAGCAGGGCGAAGGAGGTTTCCGTGGCGCAGGGCTGGGAACGGGCGTGCCCGCCCGGGGCTGGAGGCGAGGTCGGTCGGTCGGGCGGAGGCTGGGACGCTCGGTCGTGCTCTGGTCGGTTGGTTGACGACGTATGCCTTTCGACGGCCCCGTGGGGCCACAGAGCCCACGAGACGGGTAAGCTGACACAACGAATTGCCCCTCTGGCCAAAGATTGGCCTCGAAGTGCCAGGGCGCATTGCGCTTGCGCTCCTCAGCGTCTGCACGTTTCCTGCGGATACGCGCAAGCTGCTCAGGCGTAAGCTGAACAGTCGGAGGGGGAGGAGGAGGAGGAGGAGGAGGAGGAGGAGGAGGAGGAGGAGGAGGAGGAGGAGGAGGGTGGCAGCACGAGAGCCTCACCAGAGGCAGGGCCAAGGGCGGGGCGGTCCACGCCTATCTCCCTGGTGGCCTCGTCCGCCTCGAGGTCGAATGCATCATGCGGCCAAGGATCCTCGGGAGCCTCGGACGGAAGCGCCACCGGGTCCCTCCTGGAGCCCACAGAGGCCACAAGATGGGAGGCAGGGGTGGGGGAAAAGGGAGGAGGCGGGTCGGGAGGGTCCCAACGCCACCTCTCACGATCGGGCTTACGCCTGTCTCCCTTCTTGTCGGCATAGTCGGGCGCTTCCCAGAACTGCTCGGTCTGTCCACGGCACAAAGAATCTCCGTATGAGAGCGTCATC
Source organism: Prorocentrum cordatum (assembly GCA_963575745.1). Classification (NCBI taxonomy): domain Eukaryota; class Dinophyceae; order Prorocentrales; family Prorocentraceae; genus Prorocentrum; species Prorocentrum cordatum. Next base: position 206,585 of record CAUYUJ010000203.1, read on the forward strand.
AAGAATATACGCAGTGGGGTCATCAGGTGGAGTGACATCGTCGTTATTAGAATGCGCGGCAGAGACAGCATCGAACATGGCTTGTGTTAGGGCACGGCACATGGATTTTGGGTACGTCTTTTTGCTACTCGTTTTGAAGGTGCTCACCAGGGCTGTGTGCGCCCCCCCCCCATGATTACAGAAGCCCTGATTGTTAGCCTTGAGTAGGCCATGTAGCGTAGGTAGGCGAAGAGCTAAAATACGAGTGCCACCCCTCCCATGAGTCTGTGGGTCGCCTTCCTGGTGCATGCATTGGTCGAAACGGATAATACTGACCTGCGGGCAACATTCCAAAGCTAGGAGAGGAGACCACTGGAAACTATGGCGCTTGCGGTCGCCAATGGGCCTGCGGCGGGTGTTCTATCCAGCCAATTGTCTCAGCTCGAACGTGTTCTGCCAGCAATTGGGCGATAGTGACAAGCAACAGGTTGCCCACACGTAGTTGCTCCTGCTGCGCGTCGGTACACCAGGGGACACCCCACATATACTGGTGTGTACGTAGCGGTGGGGAGCCCCCTGGATTCCATCTCGCTGCGCTCCACGTCTCACAAGGGGGACCTCACCCCGTGACCCGATCCTGTGCTGTCCGACATAGGTGGTCCATTCATCGATCGTGGCCTTTCCGGTGAGATCCCCCATCACGACATGTATAGCCATGTCCAGCGATAGTTCAGTGATCACGATGTCCGCTGAGGCCTGCATATCTGACAGAAACCATTGGATGTCCCCTTCGCGGCGTCTGTCGCAGAAGAGATTCCATATGAACTTTCAGGGCGCATGATGCGATAGGGCAATGCCTCCGTCGCGATACCTTCGTAGTCGTTAAACCTGAAAATGTAGTATCTGTCAGCATATTGTACCTGTGGTAGTGGGTCCCCTTGGTGTGCCTCGCTGGAGTCCTGCCAGGCCCGCTGGAGAGTAGGAAGTGCCTCTTGAGGGATCTTGCAGTGGGTCTCTTGAAGAACCTGCCGGGCCTCTTCCGCCGAGAAATGCGAGAAAACCCAAGCGGCCTCCCAGATGAGCCCACTGGTTCCTGTGGTAGCTGGGTAAGCAGATCTCCGTCTGCCTAGTCCTTCTCTCCTTCTCTTGGCGCAATGGCTGCGATCTTCATCAGCTGCTTGTGCTGCTGCCTCAGGTGACAGTTGAGGGCCATGGCACATGTGAGACAGGCAGCACCTCGCTGAGTCATATGCTAGATGATCTCTGAGCTGCCGGCGTGACGCGAAATTCGTACTGCGTGCCCTGCACTCCGTTCCCTCACCCATGAAGCGCTCCACCTGAGCAACCAATCTGAAATGGTTCTGAACCACATGCAGTCGGAGATCCTTGGGTCTGTCGAACTGAGCTGAGCACCACGGACAGACAAGTGGGGCCACTTCGGCGGCCTGCGCTCGGCGAAGGCGGTAGTCAGAATGTGTGATGGGTAGCGGGAAGCCGCAAGGCTGCGCAGTGTTGAAACATGCCTTTTCTGCTCCTTCTGCCAGAGTTGCGTTGGTGGCCGCGCGCGCGGCGCCCGCCGCTGCCCCCTTGAGAAGGCGCTCCCAGGCCGGCAATGCCTGCAGCACTCGGCGCTCCCCTGGACAACACTCTTCCAGAGGAGCGGGCAGCTCACGCAGCTGGCTGCGGACGCCTCGGAGCCGGACCAGATCATCCACAGTGTGGTGTAACCAGGAGGTTTTCCGTCCAGATCCAGATTAGGCTCCGCCTCCTCCTCCTCCTCCTCCTCCTCCTCCTCCCCCTCCTCCTTCCTCCTCCTCCTCTCCTCCTTCTCCTCCTCCTCCTCCTCCTCTCTCCCCCTCCTCCTCCTCCTCCCCTCCTCCTCCTCCTCCTCCTCCTCCTCCTCCTCCTCCCCTCCTCCTCCTCCTCCTCCTCCTCCTCCTCCTCCTCCTCCTCCTCCTCCTCCTCCTCCTCCTCCTCCTCCTCCTCCTCCCCCTCCCCCTCTTCGCTCGAGCAGCTACTCAAATGACTGAGGCCCGCCCTGGATGGCAGGCGACGCTCCTCCGCCACGGCCGCGGGGGGCACCGTTCTCGCGAGCCGAGCGAGCACCGGCCACACCTCGGGCAGATTGCCCTGCTACGTGTGAGGATCCAGATGAGGCTTTTCACCGTGTCCGAACCGAAGTGCCAAACACGTCCCAGGAGTCGCAGTCTGCGGATTCGGAGCTGCTCGCTGAGGTCGGATCTCTAAAGTGCTGCAAGCATTGCCTTGTCCGCCGTGGCTGTGTCGTCACACTGATGCATGCCACGCGCAGCGCGGTACCTCCTAAGCATAATGTGTCGCAGCTGGTTGAATGCCTCGGATTCGATGTTACACCATGTGCCCGAGTCGAAGAGGAGCGAGGAGGAGAGCAGCGAGTCAACGAAACGCATATTCATGATGAGGGCCTCGGGGCTCTGGTGAACAGCTTTGGAAGCCTTCCTTCCCAAGACTTGCGAGGCATGTGCAGTGCCCGCAATGCGATGGGCCACCTCGGGCCCTAAGCTACACCTTTCATCCAAGACCAGATGAGGATATTGACGCACCGCCCCAAGGCGCATAGGACCCATAGCGTCGCCGTGCCACTCGAAAGTTCCGTGTAGCTGCTTTCATAGCCGAATCCGTGCTGCTCGTGCGTGCTTGCCATGCAACTGAATGAGCAGTTCCGTCTTCCCCGCCTTAAACTTAAGCGCTGGGCCTCTGGATGCAACAGTTGCTGCGACAATGCTTGCCACCTGAGGCGCAAGCTCGATCTGCTGGAGCGGGTCGCCTACCGCGGCAAAGGCGCCGTCGTCAAAGAAAAGGGCATCTGAGTTTGGCTGCGTAGCCGCTGGCTCGTGCCCCCTCATCTGGGCGATGGATGCTCCTGGCACTGTCGGAGCCTGGAGAGCTAAGCTGCGGTGCTGGAGTTGGTCCTTGGCATGCTGCATGCATTCAGCCATGATGGCGTTGAAAGTGGCATGCCCCAGCTGCTATCCAGGGGCCGTCCCAATCATAGATTAGGCCACCAGAGAGGATCCAGGGTAATGGAACCAGGACCCATAGTAGGAGGAGGCCACTAGGGCCCTTAGGTGAGGACCAACTCGAGTTGTTTCCACACTGGTAGTGTGCGTCTTCAAACGTTCAAGCAGTCGGTGCATGGCGTTGGGCGGCAGCCTTGTGGCCCTCCAAGGCGCTGCCAAATCATTCCAGTGTGTGTCCTGATCTCATCGCCAGCTGTCGGACAGACTCGTAAAAAAGCCTGGACCACATCCATGAGAAGGTACATGATTGAGGTGTTACACAGCTCTGCTAGATTCTGGTATGCCCTGAGCGCCAGACCAGCGAGGTCAACCCCTCGACCAGCGGTGCCTCCGGACTGCGAGTCCCCAGCGTATCCAGGAAGGGCCCCAGCGAGCGGCGTGCGGACCAGGGACCTGTATTTCTGTCCGATTTGGGGGGGGGCCATGACGGCTCTGGCGTGAATAGGCCGAGACGGATCTCCAGGTCTCTTCCATATTTGCCAGTCGGATCCCCCTTTCCATTCTTGTGGTTCCTGCAATCGCATGGTGGCCTTCGCAACCGCACGAAACTGCAGCTCTGCAAGCTCGGGGCCGAATGCTGCCAGCAATCGTCTCGTGATGCCGTCTAAGCTCGCGGCACTAGGGCGGGCGTTTGCGCGCGCAGTCTGAAAACCTGGCGAGTGCTGGGAGGAAGACGTCTTCCTGTAGGCTGCGATCAATCTACGCCTCCAGCGGTGGTAGTATGTCGAGAATGGTCTGCGCATGTTGTATGGGTACGATTGCTGAGCACTCCTGCCTTCCGCAATGAGATAGCCATATGTTGGCAGCTTGCGTGTGTGTAGCTGCGGGTGCTCCGCCCTCACCGCTGACAACCGGCAGAGCTTGCACAACGAGCTCTTTCTTGGACCCATCTCCCAGCCGTCGGAGTGTGGCGAAAGCCTTGACCATTGCATGTTTGTCCCACTCCGACTGCAGTTGGTCGGCCAGGCTGTGATAGTGTTTGAGCGCGTTTTGCCTAGAGAGGCACTTGACCACGTCAGCGTTGCGTACTTTGTAAAGCCCCCGCATAGCAGCAGTGTTTCTCTCGGCCCCGGCAAGAAAGCCCCAGATACCCCTGAGCAAGGCGGCCGTAGTAGTACCCTTCGCATGGAAATTGGTGGGATCCATCGCAACGAAGAGGCTGCATGTGCTAGCCTGAGCCACTTCGCGCGCTTGCGCTTGATTGGCTTAGCTGTTTGTAGTTTGGCAGATGTGTCTAGGGCAGTGCGCAGAGACTTGCATAGCCCGTTGAACACTCCGATGCCTCTCTGCCAAGCTTCTATCGCTGAATCGGGCGTCGAGGTAGCGTGGGAAGAGGCCGTCCACAGAGGTGGAGGCCCACTAGCCTGGCATGAAGAGTGAGCTGTGCCCACGCAAAAAAATAGTCATGCACACGTAGCCGTCGAGACCACCCCTCGGACTTGTCCCTCTTGGCGAAGGGCACGGGTACGCTGGTCGATTGCTGTCATAGTATCCTGCTGTATCCATCCCTGTCGTGGTTGGGTCCCCCTGTCGCTCTGTTGAACCGGGAAGGCGATAGCCAAGCATTTGCGGGCATGTCAAGCTCCCAGTCTGGTTGCCTTAGCCAGCTGTGTGGTGACCTCCCACCACTTTACCGCGTTGCGTTCAGGCGTCTGCGTGGGAGAGTGGGAGCGGGAGTGGGGAGCGTGCATAGCCATCACATTGATGTTGATACCCTGTCCTCTGATTCCCACAATGAGCCTGGCTGGCTCCGCGTGTAGTACTCTGCGCATGTTCCTAATGATATAGTGACCCTGCATGTTTTCAAGCCCCATGTGGATCCACAAAGCACACTCGTCGGAGCCCTGAGATGTAGCCGATGAATATAGTATGTAGTAGCTTCCCAGAGACTGCGCCTGAAGCCTAGTCTCCAAGACCCCAACCAAGAGATTATGTTGGGTCTCGAACTGAGTGGCCAGCTGCATGAGCCTCCCAGGCCCAGGTCCCGTGGAATACCGAAGCCCGTAGAACATGTTGGGGCGCAGCGTGAGCACGTTGGCGGTGGCCACCCAAAACTTGGGAGCCCGTTGAGCTTGACGCTCACACAAGGGTGATGAGGCGGATGTAGCGGGAGCTGGGATGTAGTCTGACATGAGCGTAGGGGGAGGTCGGACATTGCCCAGCGGCCCTCCGATGATTGGTGGGTACTGTTTGCGCTCGCCTTGGCTGGTAAACTCTAGCCAAAGCCACATGAGCGCGCGAGAATGCCAAGGGAGATCCAGCTCTGCTCTCCAGTGAACGTCGTCATAGTAGGGTAACATACCCATAGCTACAAGCCTAGCTGGCGTGTCGGCCATTTCGTTCCAAGGGGTTCCCTGGTGGCCCCGAATGTGCGCCCTGTTGAAGTTCCTCGCACAACGCTGGATGACCTGAACTAGCCCGTCCAGCATTCTCTTGAGGTCCACTAGGTGGCTCCTGAGAGCCCCCAGGGTGGCCCCCCCCCGCACAACTTCCATGTTGTCAGTATGTACCGTGATGTCCGTGCTGTGTACATTGCTATGCTGAATGCACCACGCTGCTGCCCAAATGGCAGCCTCAAACTCCGCGACTGCTGACAGCAGTGAGGAGGGGTAGACGGATGCAGTAGAGAGAGGGCGGGCAAGATAACCAAGAAGCCAACTTGCTCCGCTTGTCCCTGCAATGGTGACAAAGGACCATGGGCATGCCTCGTCGCTCCAGTCTGTAAAACCGCCAGCGGTTCCGTCCGTGTAGATGTTGATGTTGTCCGGTGTAACCCCAGGGTCGGGGCGCAAGATAACGTACCCAATCCCAAGAGTAGTAGAGTGCTAAAACGTTGCATGCGTAAGTATGTCGGCACCCAGAGGTTGGCTCCATCTCCTTAGAAATAGCTCCTTCGTGCCTCCCAGCACTTGGAGAGGGCTGATGTTGAGACCTTGGTGTGAGATACTCTGTTCAGCAGAAGGAGAGGAAGACGGAGTAGGACAATCCTCTGGGCCGTCTACTGTTTGCAGCGGCGCGTGCATTTCCCCTGCAGGCAGTCCTATTTGTCACAGGTCAGCTTCGTCCTGTGCGGAAGCAGGGACAGGCGGACTCATTGAAGGCTCACCTGCAGCTCCTAGTTGCTGCGATGTCTCTCCTGCCTCTCCAGCCATCTGTGCGTGCGTGTCTTTGTCCAAGTCCTTCTCTGAGAAGATCTTCACTGACTCAGCTGGAGCGTTCTGCTTCCGAAGGCGACTTTCAGGATGCCTGTATTCGAAGCTCTGTGCGGCGTATGTGCACGTCCTCCTGACCGCCCTGCAATGGGCTTGGATCTGCGCTGCTGCTTCTGAGCCTGTGACTGCTTCAGTGCGGGCTGGAGTGAGGCTGCCTCCTGCTCTGCTGCTGCTGCTGCTGCCCTGGCCGCTGCCTCCGTCGAACTGTTCCCTTCCGCCGCGCCTGGCGGCGTGGCTGGAGGCTGCGGCGCGCCTGTCGATGTCGCCGCCGATGGCGCTGGGCTGGCGCGACTGGCGCTGCCGCTGCTTGGCCACTTGGCCCCCCGCCTGGGTAGGCTGCGCCGCGAGCATCTGGGCGCCGAGGGCGTTGTGGATGACCGCCATCTGGGCCGTGAGCCTCTGCAGCTACTCCGTTAGGTCGGAGTTGTTGGCCTGCGGTGTTGCAAGCTGCGCTGTTGCCGTAGTAGATGGGGCCGCGGTGGTTGCAGTGTCTGAGTTGGTATCCTGCCTCTCTACCTCCACGGCTGCCTCCTTTTCCTCGACCTCCTGCTTCTCTAGGCCGACGAAATGTTCGAGCAATTTCTCAGTCTTCTGGAAGTCCTCCACGGGGCACTTCGCGCGCACTGTGGCGGCGCGCAGCTTGTCCGTGAGATCCTTTTCAGCACGCTGTGCATCAGAGAGTGGTTCCTTGATGCGGTCGAGGTAGGTATTCTGTTGGTCCGCTCGTGACTTGGCGTCTCGAGCAAACATGACTTGATAGAGACTCACCGAGTAGTCCTCCTCGAGTGATCGAATGACTGAAACCTTCTGGCCCATCTCGTATGCTGTTGCGGTCTGCTTTTCAAGTTCGTCGAGCGAGTCCTTAAGCTGCGAGCGGTGTGCCTTGAGTTCCTTGGCCGATGCTGGAGGATGGAGCCACAGCTTATGACCTTCAGCGCGTTCTGGATCGACAGGACGTGGGAGTGGCGGTGGCGGTGGCTGCGGAATTGCGTCTCTCGGTGTCGGTGCTGCGCTCTGTGCACGATGCTGCTGCGCAGGCTGCTGGTCCCATGACCATGACTGTCTCGACCACGATCGCCATGGAGCGGCGGCGTCGAGCTGTATGCCATCCGCCATCGATCTCGTCGTCATCTGTGTCGAGGCTGTCGTCCTGCTGTGAAGCCGATGCTTGCGAGCAGAATCTGCACACCGACGAGCTGTAGATGTTCTGGCGTTGGCACTTGCTGCATTCCCAGAACTTTGGCGGTGGCTGTCCTCCCCTGCGGGCACCTGGGTCCGCTCCTGGTCGATCTGCTGAGTGCGCCATGCTGCTGTGATGACGTGCGAGCAGCTCGGATGCAGCCGCGACCCGAAGAAGCGTTCTTGCCCTGCTGCGGGCGTCTCGCTGTCTGCGGTGCCAAGCTGACTCTATCTGGTCGGCCTCTCCTGGGAGCCGGGATGCGAGTCACGGTCGGCCCGTTGCCCGAGACTGGGTGGAGGGGCGCTTTCAAAACGGGTCGGCGCGTGTGGCAGTTGTCCCTGCTCGAGCTCGCCACTACCAGGCAGCGGCGCCCGAAGCCTGAGCCGGGACAGCGGTTCTGGAAGCGAGGGCGGGGGAGGGGGAGCGGAGGAGCACAGCGGCCGCGGGGGCGCGCGTTCCCTGTCCCCTCCCCTCCTCTCGGCCTCGCCGCCCGGGGGCAAGGATCCCACCCGGGTGCCTGGCTAGCCCTGGCTGCTGACAGCGACGTCCTGCAGAATCGGTCGGTCAACGCATCCTTGCTAGGCTGGTGGAGCTCTAAGCATAGGCGGAAGGTACCGTCCACGTTGGCGGGTGAGACCCAGGCGTTGAGTGCTGTTGTGGCAGAGGTGGAGTGCCTACAGATCCTGCATCGTGATGTTGTGTTTCGGGACGTCGATGTCGGGCGGGGACTGTTATCGCGGCTCGGGGCCATTCACTACGGTACTCTGGAGCGCTTGCCGGCTCGGATCTCGTGAGCGTCAGGTTCACCTCGTGCTCAATGATACGATACGATGCTCAATGATGACAACGCTATTGCCCGCGACAGGCGTACTGCCATCGACCTTGCCATATCTGCTAGGCCCTAGAGGAACCCAAAGGGCGGGTCCGCAGGATACCCCACAGGAGGATGCCAGTGGATTGCTTGACGAAGGACGACATCACTGATGGGAAAGCTGCAATGTTTGACCTCATGGTCAGCGGAAGACTGGTACTGGTCGTTGACGGTGACGAGGTTGAACGCCGCCGCAAGGCTCCCGAGCTGAAGTGTCGCACCCAGTCAGCATCTCGCAAGCTTCTGGACGCCCATCTGGTGTCATGGCAGGAGTTCCAGGTCCAGACCCAGGAGATCAACGGTCCCGGAGTCGGTGGTGGTGGTGGCGGTGGTGGTGGTTCCTCACCGTTTTCTTTGTTCGCTCTCTCTCTCTCTCTTTCTATCTGCTTGGCAGTCGTCGCACCGACGAGCTGCCTGGCGCCAATGCTGGATTAAGCGCGGCGCCCAGGGCTGCAAAGCCCTGGAGAATTTCCGACATGTGAAGCAGGCGAGCAGATATCTCTTACGTATGTTTGGCATCAGGTGTTTGATTCAGGTTTCTGTCTGTACCGATGTTCTGGCTCGACAGAAATTTATCCCAGTGCGACTCTACCTCGGAGTTGGAGCCT
>CAUYUJ010000203.1:217993-248303 GCA_963575745.1 Prorocentrum cordatum
GGGAGAAGGAGGAGGAGGAGGAGGAGGAGGAGGAGGAGGGGGAGGAGGAGGAGACAGCAGGAGCACAGGGTCGGAGGAGGTGCGATTGGACGAGGCGAAGGAGGAAAAAGATGAGGAGGTGGGAGGCGGGAGAAGCGATAGATCCAGACCTCCAACGATTCGACCAAATTCAAGACGGATGTATTTCGCCGTTCTCGGCCTCTCGGGAGCCCTCGGCGGGCCCGGGGACCGACACAATCGGACTCTCGGGATGGAAGAGCTGGTCTCAGGCAAGAGGCCAGGACTTCGGGGGCCCAGTTTTCAACAAAAAGTGGCGTCGGATCGGCGTCGGATCTCGAGGGAGGAGGGCTCCTCCCTTGATCCCTTGCCGACCACTTCCTCCTCTCCCCGAGCTGCTCCGCGCTCGCTGGGGGCCGCTCCTCCTGCGCCCGCCTCTTCCGACGGGGTGACCACCGGCCTTTCCGCCCCCTCCTCCCCCTCCTCCTCCTCCTCCTCCGCCTCCTCCTCCTCCTCCTTCTCCTTCTCTTTCTCATCCTCCGCCTCCTCCGCCTCCTCTTCTCTCACTCCCACTCCTGAGGGGGGCGTCAGCCTCGCGGAATCCACGCGCGTTCGCCGCGCCGCCGCGGCCGCGGCCGCGGGCGCGATCCTCGAACCTCGCTGCCGCAGCTGCACCTCCTCACTCCTCGTCCTCATCGTAAGCTGCAGCTCTCCTCGGGGGTCCGTAGCCCCCCCGCCCGCGCCGCCCCGCTCAGCCTGGCGGTGGCGGGGGCGGCGGCGGCACCGCGGGGGTCAGGCTCCGCACGGCCGCCGCAGCAGCCGCGGCGGCTCCCTCGCCCGGCGGCTGCGGGGGTGGCGGCGGCGCCGCGGGGGCCAGGCTCTGCGCAGCCACGGCGGCGGCCGCAGCCGCGATCGCCGCGGCCTCCGTCGCCGAGCTGCATGTCCTGGAGGGCCAGCCGTCCCCAGGTCCGCGTCCGAGTCGCCATCCAGGGTGGCCCCGTAGGCGACGACGCATCTCTTGGTCTCGAGCTTCGTCGTAGTGCATCCTCTCATAGATTCATTCATCTCGGCCGTGGCCGTGATGTGGGTCTCGGTGCCCATTGGCGACATCACGATGATGAACGGCACGCGTTTCGCCTTCGCCGCCTTCATCAAGTCCATCGCGGGCCACCACGCCTCGTTCTCTGTCGTAGCCCTGTTTTGTGCAGCAGCGCCGAGTTCAGGCCTAACCCATGGGTGGTCGATACTTCTGTATGCGCTTGCTGCACTGTCTGGTGTTGCGGTCCACGTAGCTGAAGGGGGCCTGACAACCAGCGCGGAGACCACATCCATGGTCTCGTACCATGCACACTCTCCTTGGATCGACTGTCCGAGCCTCAGGTCCAGGTCCTTTTCGGTCGGTGTTCATCTCGCCGATGCTGCTTGCGTCGGCGTCGTTTTGAATGGCGTTGGTCAGCCGCGCGTCGTAGTCGGTGCTGGTATAGATGTTCCATATCGTCCTGTCGCGGCTGCAGCCCCCTGCCGACCAGTCGAAGTGGCGGGAGCGCGTTCGGAATGCCGCGGTGCCGCTGTTGTTGGGCGGCGTTGTTCGGTAACGGAAGCGTGGGGTGCGGCCGTCTCGACCCGTTGTGGCATCCCTCCTTGCTCTTCGCCGTCTGCCTTCTTTGCTGGTTGCAGCGCTTTGTCCTCCCGCCATCCCTTTACTCCTCCTCCTCCTCCTCCTCCTCCTCCTCCTCCTCCTTCTGCCTCCTTCTGCGTAACCATGGTGCTTCCCGCTATGCAACAGACCACAAGCAGAGAAGGGCTGCGGCGCGCCTGCAGTGTGGAAGTTGCCGAAGGCGCCACCAGCCCGAGGTCGCGGACGGGCGAGGGCTTCGCCCTGCCCAAATTCACGATTCGAAAACGGATCGATGCCAGCACGCAGTTTCTTCAAATTGATGTTGGCTTCTTTTTTCGGGGGTGGGTTAGACAGGCCTGACCGAGATACCGGGAACAGGCAGCTCCAAAAGGCCCCGCATCTCGCACATTTGACAATTGTTTCACCCCCAATCTAAAGATTGTGCGTGGAATGGGCCGTCCTTGCAACCCTGGGAAGGCCGACGCAGGCCGTTCTACACACGCCAACTCTACTGCCAGACCCCCCGCCAAACATGCAAAGGTATTTACGTAGCGTCTCTGCCCACGCACGTCAGACGATGGCCAAGGTCGTCTGGCACCAGTTCGGGTTGGGAGGGCCTGCTCTGTATCCTCGCTCGGACACGCTCAGCATCTGGAAGTCCGAGCTTGGACAGGTATTCCATCGTCTCGTTGATGAGGGTCATTCCCTGGGAAGCCAGGGCATCTTGCTCAGCACAGAGCTGGCGCACTTCAGGGCTGTGGGGGTGCAACTCGGCTCTCTGGCCAATCGAGCCGCCTCTCGGTTCCCAGCCAACACCCAGAAACGGACCCCGCGATCCACGGCCTGGCTCCGAGAGAGGTCGCTTCTGATTTTACTCACCGTCATTTTGTGCAACCCCACATCCGTGGCCTTGGCAACTATATCGCATCAGATCTTGCTGAACACGAATATGAACTGATCCTGGTCAGCCCGCAGGGACCAGCTTGCATTCCGCGATCAGCTGTGTCTCCCCTGGCCCCAGCTGCCGAAGCTCCATGAGGAGCTCGCAAACTGCACCCCCTCCCGCCCATTGGAGCGGGCGGGGAAGATGACCGTAGATAGAGCCCGTCACATGCCCCCTTTCATCTACGGAAGCGGCCCCCCAGCCCGCACGGGCAAAGAGATCGCTGTCGGGGCCCACGGCAGGGCCGCCCAAACAGATCTTGCCCGCAACAAAGGTACCGAACAGGGGGTGGACCATCCACGCGAACCCAGCGTCATCGCGGAGGGCTGGCCAGATTAATTCGGGATTGGGGTTCAGAGCCCTGGTTGTCCCTGGGCCGCACCCGCCGCGCTCCTTCCCCCTGGCAAGGTAATCCCCCAGGTCAAGGTTCTCTCGCATCAGACGGACGCCGTCGCCGCTGACAAATCCGCGCGTGGGAGTGCCCCTGGAAGGGGCGGCGCTGGGTGGCGGAGCGTCCAGCTACCACTCCCGAACTCATCGCAGCTTCCAGCCCTCGGCCCGTGGCTCCGAGGGGCCCCAGCTTTTTGACTATCGGCTGGGGGAGCGGACCAGCCGCCAGCCCTTCGACTTTCGCAGCGACGCTTTGGACCGATCCCCGCTGCATGTTCTGCTCAATCTACACCTTGGGCGCCCTTTTGCCCATGTGCCCGGGGTCGACTGACAAACCGCGGCAGGTGACCCAATCGCGACATCCTCGAGCCGTCCAGCCGAGGCGATGAAGGTGCACCGCGCGGCCCCGGCGGGTCCCGTCACCTGCCCCCAGCCAAAGCCAGGCACGCAAAACAAACACGTCGCAGTTTTTCTTCATCTGGGCGGCAGGGGCCCACTCCCCCTGGAGGGCCAAACGCCGCGTCGAGATGGGGCGGCGTTGGCAGCAAAAGTGGGGTCAGCCATAGGGCCCCCGCTTCAACTGGTACTCTGAGGTTCCCGATCGTCCACGGTGGTTCCAAAGACCGACTGACCCGCCGGCAGAGAGCGCAGTTGGCGATGGCGGGCATCCGCGATGCCGACGACCGCGCCACCATACGCCGCAGACGGGAGCCCGCCAGCCTCGACGACTCTGGCAGCGCCTCGGAGGGGCGACCAGAGCCCCCGAAACATTGTCACTCTCGGCACCAGCGCAGCCAGCCTGTTCTTCTGGATCCCAACGTTGCGCTTCCGTTACTTTTGCGAAACATCCACTCCAAGGTTCCTGGTGGCCGACGAGACGTTTTACTCCCACGCTTTGATACGCTAGATGGCATCAGCCCCGACACCCCGTCCGTGGCCAGAACCGCCCTTCCGCCCCTGCAGATGACCAGACAAAGGCCTTCGAGCTGATTGAGGTTGTAGCTCGCAGCCTTGCCTTGACGGCTGCCTAAGTCGGCGACCGCTCCTGCTGCGAACGACGCGATGTCGCCCGCGACCTTCGACGCCCTGACGCTGGGCCAATGAATCGACATGGCGCCTATAGTGTTCAAGAGAATCAACTGCATGAGGCTGGCGGCGAAGGCGCATCCAGCGATGGCCCCATGCCGCGCGGAGATGACACCTGAGAAAACCTGGCCCATCTGGAGCAACTGCGGGGCCTGTCACATGCCGATGAGATGCCTAGGCCTAACCGAGGGGAGCCATGACGAATGGCCGCGTGGACCAACAGAACATAGAGCACCTTTGTTCGCAAGTCATGGTGAGATCTATCAAGACCGCGCCCGCCCCAATCCCAACGAGGCCACCAAACTCGGCGGCTCGCTTGCCCCCGCGACGCGCGCTCGCAGCTTCTCCCATCAGCTCCATAGCGATGCCGACGGGCCTGCTTGGCCCCCCAGGACGCGGCTTCACGCCGCTCGACTTGACCGAATGTTCTGCTCATCCTTGGGAGGAGTCCGATCGGCCTGAAGCCTCCGTCTGCTTTCGGAAGGAGCGCCGCGAACATGGGCGCGAGCTGGATCCGCACTCGGCCCAGGGCCTCGCACCAGCTCCAAATCGCACACAGGGGCTCAAGGCAACCGTCCGAGACCCTGGACATGCCCCTCGGATGAGTCGCGCCCGCGCCCAGCGCCGCGCGCTGCCTAAGCTTGCTGGCGACCGCCCGAGCAGCAGCTGGGGTGCAGCGCTCAAGGGTCAGGGACCATGGCGCACTCATCCCCAACCGCTCTGAGCTCCTGGACGTGCCCGCCCAAAACGCCAGGGCATCGGGGGGGGGAGGCGGCCTCGCCAGGAAGGGGCCGCGCAGCTTCCCAAACATCTTGCATCTGATCCACGAGGGCCCCAGGTCGAGGAGGGGGAGGGGGGGCAGGCTTGACGGTCGCAGGGTTCCACCCAATTGGGGCATTGCTATACTTGTGGGCAGCCCCCCCTCTGTTGCCGACGGCCTCGTGGGCCCAGTCTCTCCAGCGACCCCCCCGTTGATGTTCGCATTGTTGTTCCAGCCTATCAGCCATCGTGATGGCCTCGGTCCTGGGTGCTAGCAGATCCTCCGAAGAGCATGCGAGAAGGACGTCCTCGAACAGCGGCTTCCAGACCTGCCATTTGTGATTACTCCTAAGGCGCCTTGGTCCTTTGAAACGTTTGCGGGCAATGCGCCGCGACTCAACTGGGCCCCAAGTTTCTCCTTTGGCTTTGATGCGGCTCAATTCGTGGGGCCGAATGCCGCCTTTGCGCCGGCCTCGCGAAACGGGGCGTCCAAGCGGAAAAAAATCCCCTCCCGAGGTTTGCAGCGTTGGAACTTGTTTGAGTCGCTTCTGCTTACCACGTCCGACATAGGCTGCGCCATGGACCTGATTAGGAACCGATCGAAACAGGCATCCAGGGGATAGGCCCCCCCCCCCTGATCTCGGCCATCCTGAGGGTCGCGGCGTAGTCAGGTGGAGCTGGCCTGGGCCCCTGGGGCACATCCAAAGAAAAGGATCTCGGACGCGGCAGCGCCCAAACATGGTCGATGCGAGGGTCCCCGCGGAGGGCGAGGCCGACGCGCCAGCGGGGGGCGAAAACGTTAACCAAGGCGAGCACGCATCGGCGTGGGGCAGGGAGGCAAAGGGGGGGGGGGGGGGAGGGTAACCTACTCCGATGTGGTTCCTCACCGCGATTCCAACCCCACACGACAGTCCTCCAGCGTCCGTCACGATGGGCGGGCGGGGGCAGGCCACCCACCCCTGGCGTTTGAGCGCGGCCCCGACCTCCGCGGAGGACTTGAGGGTCAGCTCTTAGAAGCAGACTATGGACGCCTCTGTTCCGCCTCCAGACATCGCTTCCGTGAGCCGAGCGAAGTGCAGTTACAAGTCTCGACGCGTAGCGAGCCGCGCTTGCCCTCCGCCTGGGCCGCCGCGGGCTCCGAGGGGGCATCGGGCTGGAAGATGGCGGAGAGCCGGCAGGATGCAGAGGAGGCGTTCACGTCGGGCTCGTTGCAACCCAACATTTCTGCGCTCCAGTCTGAGCTTAAACCTGTCAGTACTGGCACGCGGCGTTTGCGAAAACGAGCTTGGAGCCGCGCCCTGCAATTGGTGGCGAGATGGCGGGCGCGCGCGGCTGGTTCCACACTGGCCTCCCGGGGCCCTTGGGCGCAAAACTTTCAGCGAGTGTCAGGCGAGCAGCAAAGCGAAAATATGGGTTTCTTGCGCGCGCAGCGGCTCAGGGGCCCTCGCCCACTGGCCCGCCCGGCACGCGCCCTGCTGCAGTTGGAGGTCCCATGGGCGAGCCGCGCCCGACGTCGGCCGGCGAGGAGGCCCCGCCGAGGGGCAGGTCGAATGGCGCCCTGGGCCCCAGGAAAAGTTAGAAAAAAGATCCGAGGGCTCAGAAGGCGGCTTCTTGCCCGTGCAATTGCCCAGCACGGCCTTGCTCTTCAGCTCTGCCTCCCCAGCGCGATCGCCACCTGGGGTCGTAATCGCTGGGGAGGTGAGTGCAGAGGCGCCAGCGGCCGCCGCAGCCGCGAGCTCCGCCTCCGAGGGCGAGCGGTCGTAGTCATCGTCGCAGACGCACAGGAAGCCGTCGGAATACACGTAGATCCCCCCCCCCCCGTCGGAACTCTCGAAGTCCAGGCCGTCAGATTCCGTCGCGCCCAACGACGGGGTCAATATTTAGCCGTCTCGACCCCTGCTGCACCTTCCGCGGCCTCTGCGCTTTTGCCGCCGGGCGTCCGAAAAGCACGCGCCCGCGCGTCTGCGAACGTGACCATCTGCTTGGGGCCTCCTTTCCCTGCCGGCCCCGCTGGCGCCGCCGCCGCCGCAGCGGCCGCGCCTCCGACGGCGCCCTTCGGCTTCCTCGGGGCCTCCCAGCTCAGCGGGTAGAGAGGCGTCGCTGCGGCCCATGTCGACGAAGCCGTCCGAGCCCTGACCGCCACTTGCCTCGGCTGCTGGCCGCGGTCTCTCATGGCGACTCCGCTTGCGAGCCATCCGCTTGATTACTCAGCGTTCTCTGCCTTGAGCGATTCCACCTTCTCCATCGCGTCCTGGAACAGGCCCTCGGTCGCCACCTGCACCTGCTGCCGCAGCTGCTCCTTCCGAGCGCCCATCTGGAGAACATCTTCGCGCGCGAGCTCAACCATGTCTCCGACCTGGAAACTTTCGAGGTCAATGAGACTGGCCACGCCCCTGCTACCGTCGACCACCTCTGCGGGGGGCACCTTGGGGGCCCCGGCCTGCTTCGGTGCCTCCTCCCTTGCCACCGTGCGCGCCAGCTGCGAGACAATCTTCGCACGCTCGGCGTCGGCCTCGTGCGACGTGGACTCGGACTTCCGCGCGCAGGCGGACTGGATCGCCACCCAGGTCTGACACTGGTCCACCTCGTCCACCTCGCTGCCCAGCATGTCCTCCAGCTGCTGGATGCGGTCATGGCCTCTCTGGGCGCGCTCTTGGACAATGAATGCTGGGCCTCTTCGCAGCTCCTCGATCTGAAGCTTGCACTTGTCCGCTGTCGGCCGTTTCCCCATCCGCTCGGTAATGCCGATGAATGTCTCGACCTCTGCGATGGAGGGCCCTGCCCCGCGAGCCTTGCCGCTGGGCCCGACGAGCGACGCGGGCGGAGGTGCAGTCCCCCCCCCCCCCCTGGGCGGACAGCGCTCGCCGCGCCGCGCCTCGAGAACCTTGCTGACCCTGGCCCCCAGGACGAGCGGGAAGAGCCAGCGCGGCGACCTTCGTGGGCGCCTCGATGGTCTTCCATTCGAGGCAGCGCTTGCAGTATATGCGCGCGTCGAGGTTCTTCGTGCACCTGCGTAGGGCGCAGTCCCAGCGAGACTGGCTCCTGCGCATCTTCTCGCTGCCCACGGGAGGTGGCCCGCTTGGGAGGAGCTCGATCGCGCTGACCTTCTTTGCGGCCGCGCCCCTGTCCACCTTGATTACCTTACCCACTGCCTGCCGTCCGCGCATCGCCACGCCTCCACGGCCTTTCGCGCCGATCCATTGCCGAAGAGGAATACTGGTTGCACTTGTTTCCTGGTGCCGCCCAATGGCGGAACACCAACTGCGAACGGATCTGCGTGCGCTCGTGCGCGGATGTGAAATCGGAGACCCTTGTCCCGGGTTCTCCAGGGCTTCGCTGCCCCGCTCATGTTCATTGGACCACCTCGAGGCGGGGGGCGTCCCGATGTGGCCACACCAGCCTAACTGGCTACGGGCCTCCTCATCCTCCTCTTCCTCCTTTTCCTCCTCCTCCTCCTCCTTCTCCTCCTCCTCCTCCTCCCCCCCCTTTTGTCCTCCTCCTCTTCCTCCTCGTCCCCCTCCTCCTTTTCAACCTCCTCCTCCTCCTCCTCCTCCTCCTCCTCTCCCCCCTCCTTCCCTTCGTCATCAGCATCGTCAGCAGCATCAGCATCATCATCGTCATCGCGAGCATCATCCACACTCTCCTCCTCCTCGTCCTCTTCCTCCTCCTGCTTCTCTCCCCTCCCTTTTCCTCCTTCTCCTCCTCCTTTTCCTCTTCCTCCTCCTCGCCCTCGTCGTCCTCCTCCTCCTCCTCCTGTTCCTCGTCCTCCTCCTCCTCCCCCTCCTCCTTCCCGTTCCCCCCCCCCCTCCTCCTCCTTCTCCTCCTCCTCCTCCTCCTCCTCCTCCTCCTCCTCCTCCTCCTCCTCCTCCTCCTCCTCTGCCTTTTCCTCCTCCTCCTCCTCCTCCTCCTCCTCCTCCTCCTCTTCCTCCACCTCCTCCTCTCCTCCTCTCCTCTCCTCCTCCTCCTCCTCCTCCTCCTCCTCCTCCTCCTCCTCCTCCTCCTCTTCCTCCTCCTCCGCCCTCTCCTCCTCCGCCTCCTCCTCCTCCTCCTCCGCCTCCGCCTCCCTCCTCCTCGTCCTCCTCCTCGTCCTTCCTCTCCTCTTCGTTATTATCCTCCTCCTCCTCCTCCTGCTCCTCCTTCTGTTCTTCCTCGTTCTCCTCGTCCTCCTCCTCCTGTTCCTCATCCTCTTCTTCCTCCTCCTCCTCCAGGTCCAGTGGCCCTGGGCCTGCGCGTCCACTGGGCAGGGGCGCCTTGGACCAGGCAGGCGCAATTCGACGCGAAGCTGGCCGCCTCGTCCGAATGCGCCGCATGCGGGGCGGAGTCGGACACTCCTGGGCACCGCTTCTTCGGGTGCGAGACGCTCCTGGAGCCAGCGTTCCTGGGCGAGGAGAAGGGCGAGGTGCAAGAGGCGCAACGTGGTCTGGGCCTCCATGCGCGACCAGGGCCTCAGGCGTGGGACGAGTTCGCGCTGTCGACCTGCCTCCCATGCGTACCACCGAGCGTGCCGCCTGCGGAGCGCACCCCGAAGGGTTATTACTGGGGCGACTGGAGCGCCGCCCCTGACATGACGCGCGTGGGCAACGTCGTCTTCACGGACGGCTCGGACTTCGTCGATGCCCGGGCTGCGGAGGTGCGGCTGGGCAGCCGTGCAGGTCTCGACGCAGGGCCTGCCTGTGCGCGCCGCGCGCGGGCCGCTGCCGGGCCCCCATCCAGACGGTAGGGCGCGCGGAGAGGCACGCCCTGCTGCAGGCGCTGCTGGTCCTCTCGCCCTAGCTCGGCGGGCCTGCCGTCGACGGCGTCGTCACGGACCTGCCGGGGCTCGCCGGGGAGGCGGCCTCTTGGGGCGCGGCGCTCGAGCAGTTGAGGTCGAGGCCAGCTCGGGGAGGGTACCCTCCCTGACCTTCCAAGACGGGCTAAGAAGCCAAGGCTATGCTACGTCTTGGTTTTGACGCCATGGTCTGGCGGCGCGCCCTACGCGCGCAGCTTGCGCGGCCGGCGGTGCGCTGGATTCCCGCGCGCACTGCGCTCGAGCAGTGCCGGGAGCGCGGGCCGCACCCTCCTCGTCTTCCCGGGGGAAGCTGCGTGCGGACATTTTTTCGCGCAGGAAGGGGCCAGGGCCCACGCGGTCTCGCAGGGCTGCGCTGACTCCCACGGGGTCGAGGTCGAGTGCCACCAGCAGGTCGCGGCCTACATCGCGTGGGCCATGCAGCGCATGCTGAAGATCCCGAGCTGGCAGGTGACGGACTCGGCAGCGCGCCCCTGCAAGGGGCCCCCGAGCGCGCCGCCCGTGGCGGTGGTGCGGCACTAGCTGGTCCTTCTGCGTGGCGGCAGGGTCGTGCTGTGTCGGCGGTGCTGCAGATCCACGGCGGCCACCAGAGGTCCGTCGCGGGCGCAGTTCCTGTGCTCTCCATGCAGCGTGAGCGAGGTGGCTCGTTCGCCATGGCTGCGCTGGACGCATCCCGGGGGCTGCTGGACCCAGGCGACCTGGCCGAGGCCCCGTCGACGCTCTGGGCCCTGGGCGACACGGCGGTGGACGTGCAGGGCCACCGCTTGCGCAGGGCTGGCCCCACCATCTTCTGCCAGGTGTGTGTGTGTGTGTGTGTGGCCTGGTCGGGCAGCGGCACGTCGAGAGCGCTGCTGGAGCCGTGCCGCGGCTTGCCCACTGGCGAGGGTCGCGATGCGAGGACCTACCTGTCCAACCTGAAGTCGCGGCTTCGGAGGCTGGAGGCAGGCAGTCACCCGAAGAGCGGAGAGGCCATTGCTTGGCGGGGAGTTGCTGGCTGAATCGTGGGTCGGGGCAGAGTCTCGACCATGTCCTGAAAACGTGCCGCTTGGAGTGGCGGAGTGCGCCAGTCGGAGGTGCTCTTCGTCGTGTTTGGCACCTCCGAGTCGTTCTTCGGGTGTGAGGTGCTGAGGGCGTTTGGCCGCGGCATTGTCGGCTGGTGTCTGATCGGCCAACGGTCGGCATGCCCTCGAGGTGGCGTGCTGGCCCGCAGGCGGCGCGCGGGTGAGGTGGCGGCCTGCTGGCGCCCAGGTCCCCGCCGCCTGCGAGGAGCGCTGGGGGAGTGCTCCCAGTCCAGGCGGGCCACCGCGGCCGCGGCCTGATGCCGCTCTGGCCATCCTGGGCCGAGCGAAGCGGCGTGCGCCGTGCAGGTCGTCGTCATCGGCGACCCGGTGCCCATCTGAGGCCGCCCGTTCGGGCAACGCGAGCGTCTGTCGGGCCACCGTCGGGTGCCTCTCGCCGTCATCTCCCGTCATCTCCGCTCCTCCTCCTCGTCCTCCTCCTCCTCCTCATCATCATCATCCTCCTCTTCCCCGTCCTCCTCCTCCTCCTCCTCCTCCTCCTCCTCCCCCTCCTCCTCCTCCTCCTCCTCCCCCCCCTCCCTCCCCCCGCCTCCTCTCCTCCTCCTCCGTCCTC
Organism: Prorocentrum cordatum; assembly: GCA_963575745.1. NCBI lineage: Eukaryota > Dinophyceae > Prorocentrales > Prorocentraceae > Prorocentrum > Prorocentrum cordatum. Next base: position 229,205 of record CAUYUJ010000203.1, read on the forward strand.
CTCCTCGTCCTCCTCCTCCTCCTTCTCCTCCTCCTCCTGCTTCCCCTCCTCCTCCTCCTCGTTCTCCTCCTCCTCCTCCTCCTCCTCCTCCTCCTCCTCCTCCCGCCTCCTTTTCCTCCCCCTCCTCCTGCTTCTCATTCTCCTCCTCCTCCTCCTCCTCCTTCTCCTTCTCCTCCTCCTCCTCCTCCTCCTCCTCTTCTCCTCCCTCCTCCTCCTTCTCCTCCTCCTCCTCCTCCTCCTGCTTCTCCTCCTCCCCCCCCCTCCTCCATCCCCATCCTCCTCCCCCCATCCCTCCTCCTCCTCCTCCTCCTCCTCCTCCTCCTCTTCCTCCTCTTCCTCCTCTTCCTCCTTTCCCCTCTTCCTCGTCCGCCTGGATGCTGCAGTTGCCGTCGGCGATCGCCGCCGTCGGCAGGCGGTGCTCGTCTCGGCGCCGAGGTCGCGTCGCTGTCGTTGTCGCAGCAATCGGCGTCGGCACCGTCGGCGTCGGCGGCGCCGGCGCCAGGGTCTCGGATGAGCGCGGCTAGGATCAGCCGACACCGCCGTCGGCGGACAGCGTCAACCTCGGCGCCGCTGCCAGCGCCGTCGTCCTCGCCGTTGCTGTCGGCGGCGGCGCGGCCGTGGTCGCGGTGTCGTTGTTGCGAGTCGGCGTAGGCGTCGTTGACGTCGTGGCCCTTCGTCGTCGCCGTCGACGTATTTTGCCGCCGGCTTCGTCGTCGCCATCTTTGTGCCGCCGTCGGCGTCGTCGTCGTGACCAGCGCCGCGGTCGCGCAGTCTTCACATCGACGTCATCTGCGTCGCCGTCGTCGTCGCCATCGGCGTCCGATTCATTTTCGCATTCAATATTGCCGCCGTCATCTCGTCGCCGCCGGCGTCGCTGTTCAACGTCGTGGCCCTCGCCGATGTCTTGCCGTCGCCCTCGCACCGTCCTCGCCGTCGCCGCCGTCGTCGTTGAGGCTTCCGTGGACATCTTCCACTTCGCGGTGGTGTTCTTCACCGTGTTCCTCATTTACACGATCTCGGGCATGCTGCTGTTTGGGCAGGAGAGCTCCTGCGGGGTGAGCGTTTGCGGAGGCAGGGGGCGCCTTCTAGTAACCGTGTGCCCTCTATGATACAATGAACCATACCCCTCCCCACCAACCTCACGACTGTCTCCGACCAAGACAGTTTTGGTTGTCGGTTGGGGGCGGCGGGTCCGAACTTCAGGAGGAAGAACGGGACGACGAGGGTGGAGCGAGAGGAAAAGGAAAACGAGGAGCGGATGAGGAGAGGTGGAGGCAGAGGTGGGAGGACGGGGAGGAGGATAGGGGGTAGGAGGGGGGGAGGGCGAGGAGGGGGATGAGAGAGGAGCGGGGAGCGGACGAGGGGAAGGAGGAACGAGCAGGGGGAGGAGGAGAAGGGGGGACGTCGAGGAAGAGACCAGGGCGCCCCTTGGCAGGAGCTCCTGATGTTCTCCACCACGGAGCGGGCCCTCGACGCGACCTTCAAGATCGTGATGGGCGACTTCGACTGGGAAGAGATGAGGCCCTCCTCTCAGGAGCAACGATAGGGTTAAGTCGGGCCTGTCCCTCTACAGGAGGAATATTCGTAAATAGTCAAAATGTAGTCAGGGGTTATTTTTTACTACTTTCGGTATTTTCGGACATCCCCCTGTAGGAGGACATGCCCGACCTAACGACAGGGGTGGATCGGCATCGGAGGGATGTATCGACCCCCAGTCGCCCGTTGATTGCCGATCGGGGCCCGGTGGCCCCAACCTGCCCAGGAAGGCGCAGAGGAGCAATTGGGGGTCCAGCGCCGATCTCTCGGCGACGTATCGCCGATTCCAGGTCGATGCCTCTCCCCCTCATGCCGGTCCCTGCGTTAGTCCGAAGGACATACAGCAGCACAAGCATGATCTCTCGGCGATCTGCGCTGGGTGCCCCTGGCGGCGCCTCGGGTGCCACCCCTGGCGCGCTCCGCGCGCCAGGGAGGGTGGTCCAGCGCAGATCCAAGAAATCCGCGCGGAGCGCCGAAAGTTTATGTTCATGCACTTGTTGTTGTTGTTGTTGTTGTTGTTGTTGTTGGTGGTGGTGGTGGTGTTGTTGTTGGTGTTGTTGTTGTTGTAGTTGTTGTTGTTGTTGTTGTTGTTGTTGTTGTTGTTGTTGTTGTTGTTGTTGTTGTTGTTGTTGTTGTTGTTGTTGTTGTTGTTCCTCTATCTTCCTTCATCGTCGTCGAACCGATCTCCCTTCCCACTGGGCCAGTGTGGTTCGGCCCCGTTCGCCCAGCCACCCCAGGTGGATATGTGTCCCGCGAAGCCCGATGGGAACCGCATATCTCCCCACCTACGGGGACGCGGATCGGTTAAGCGGTGCTCATTCCTCCCCGGATATCCGGAGGCTGGATCACATCGCGCCAGAGTGCTTTGCCGTTTCGTAATTTTAGGGCCGTATATTGTGAAACAGCAGTCCTGAGTCAAGGAGTCCAGGGGCGGGAAATTGGAACAAAGGTCGAGTCATCGAGGGACTGTACTGGGCCATCGTCCTCATCCTCCTCTCCTCCTCCGCCGCCTCCGCGTCCTTCTCCTCCTCTAGCTCGTCCTCATCATCCGTCCACAACTATAGATTACGAATACGACTTTCCTCGTCCCCCTGATTATGTGTGGAAGATGTTCCGCCATCTCCGTGTATTGCCCTGCACAGGATTTCAAAAGGTCGGTTTTCTGAAATGGTGCTGCACTCCGATTGTATTTTGTGCTTGGAATGGTGTTCCCGCTGCAGCGTGGGCCTCGTTCTTGGATCGGCGCGGTGCTCCCGTCGTTCAGAATGGCGATCTCGCCTCAGCGCGGACAACTGCTCTGCACCCGAGCCTTCTTCCGTCGCTGCCGCCCCCCTCATGATCCCTCGTGCGCCTTCCCCTGGCATTCCTGCTCCTCACGTTCCTTCGGCTCCAATTCCTGCTGCTGCTGCTGTTCGTTCTCATCCACTCGCTGCATCCTCCTTTTTCTCCTGCCCATCTTCCTGCCCGCCCACCACCTCCTACGTACACAGCTCTCCTTTTCCGATCGCACATGGCACGTTTCTGAAAGTTCAGGTCGGCCATGACACGCGTCCGCGGATAGAGAGCAGACATGATTCTCTCTCCCCCCCTCCTCCTCCCCATAGGCCGTTCTCCTTTCGTTGTCGCTGCTGGGCTGTGGCTGGCAGTGATGCTGTCCGGGGGAGCCAGGCAGCCCTCCGCCCGCCCGACCGGCACGCGCCGTTTTTTGCAGAGCGGGATGCCCCGCCGAGGTGGCGCCCGATGTGTGCTCGGGATGAGCGCGCGAGCCTCCGCGGGCAACCCGGAGCGGGTTAGGGGCCCAGGCAGCAGCACCCCCGCCGCATGCTTCCGATTTTCGGAGGGCAAAGCACGACACGGACATACAGTGGGGGCCCATGCCAAGAAACACTCTGCTTGCCTCCAGGGTGCCCTTGGTTTCTTGGATTTCGATGGTTTTGCTATGGAAAGCGTGACGTTGCCACGCCAAAAATCAATGGACGTCCTGGGGTCTCAGGGTTGGGTTTCTTGGGGAAGGTTCCTTGCGGATTGGCCCCTACTGTATTCTCTCTGAGGTCCGCACGGGTTTCTTGGATCGGCGCTGGGCCCCCTGGCTGCGCCTCCGCGCGCCAGGGGTGTCCAGCCGCCGCTGCAAGACATCCGCGCGGACCTCCGAGAGGTCTGGTCATGCCGTTTTTCTTCCTGGGGGCGTCGCTCCACCACTACCATCACCTCGTCCCCCCTCCTTGCAATGTGGCCTCGGGCCAGGTCGGATATTCCGTGGGGTCAGGGGCGCGCAGGTCACCCAGGCTCCAGACGGTCCCCCATCTTATTCTGCTTCGACCTCCTGCCTCCTCATCCCCAGCCCTCGTCCTCTTCAACCTTCCCCCCCTCTCCTCATCCGGCTCCTCGGTCTGTCGGCCGATCGTATGAAAACGGCATTGCAGAGTTGTTGTGGGAGGCGGCCGACTGGGCAAGGACACGGAGGGGCCAGAGAATGGAGAGCAGCAGCGGCGGGCAGGGCAGCATTTCTGCATGTCCTCCTTCTTCTTCTCCCCCTCCTCCTCCTCTTCACCTCTTCCATCTTTGTTTCTCCTTTTTTTCAGAACTCCTCCTCCTCCTCCTTCTCCTTCTCCTTCTCCTCCTCCTCCCCCTCCTCCTCCTCCTCCTCCTTTTCATGGACGACCTGCGGCGCGTCTGCGACTCGTTCGATGAGGAGCCGATCCCCCGGCAGAAGGAGGAACACGATCGGAGCTTCGCAGCTTTCATGGTCAAGCAGTGGCGTGGCGTCCTGGCTTGCCTACAGGCCCACCAAACAATGTCTATGAACCTTGTATGATTCTTGGCTTACGCCGCACCGCCGACCCCTTGGGGGGCTCCTGGTAGGTCTCTCAAGGTCCTCCTGGCAGCACTTTAGTTTGAAGCCTTTGGGGGGCTGTTTTGGGGCCTCTTGGGGCCTCTGTTTGGCCTTTGGTGGGCCTCTTGGAGCCTCTGGGGGGCTTCTTGGGGGCCTCTTGAGGCCTCCTGGAGGCTTCTTAGGTCTGGGGTCTGGGCCCCCTCCTGGACCCGTCTTGGGGGCCTCGTGGGCCGTCTTGGGGCCCTCTTGGGCCGTCTTGGAGCCTTCTTGGGGGTTTCCTGGGCCGTCTTGGGGCGACTCTGAGACCTCTTGGGCCGTCTTGGACGTTGTGAAAGCCCAAGAGGCGTATGTGCTAAAATCAGACGTTTCCCTGAGGCACTGAAGCGAGTTTTGTTTCTGCGGGCCCTCTTGGGACGCCTCTTGGGGGCCTCTTGGGGTGTCTCGGGGGCGTCTTGGGCCGTCTGGGGGCATCCTGGGCGTCTTGGAACGATGCATCGGCGGCTCGGGCCCCTCTTGGACTATCTTGTGAGCCTCTTGGGGTCCTCCTGGCCCGCCGTGAGGCCCGTGGTGCGTTCCGCCGGGGCCGGCCATACCCCCCCCCCCTCCAAACCGACCAGCCCAGGCCCCGGGGGGAGGGGTTTGGGGAGGGGAAGCATCTTACACGCCGATGCCCCCAAGGGTTCGGTGGATCTGTACGAACTGTTGTTCGCACACTTCTGGCTGAGACCGTATTGCTTTAGCACGTCGGTGTTAGGATCTTCCATGTGTTTGGTTGGTGTCTGATTGTTTGGTTATGAGGGAATTTCGTGCTAGGCCTGTAGGAATGCCGGGAGGGTTAGTCCCTGCTCAGTATGTCGCCCGGCCCCGAAAAGGTATGTGACCGAAAACATTCGGTGACCAAACACGTGCCCGAAAAAGTGGCGGACAACGTATTGTGACCGAAAGTGTGGCAGACATTGGAATTCGCCTCTGCTTCGACCCAAGATTTCCGGTCACACCCTGGCGCTTTCGGAATCACTTGGGCGATGCTTGCAGTCACACGGACAGATTTTCGGGCACAGAGTCGATCACCACCATCCCTGAAGTGGAGGCCAGGCCGCATGACAGTTTAGGCCCAGCCAGGAGGCGCAGGCAGTGCGGGCGGGGGCAGAGGAAGAGAGGGAGGCGAGGAGAGGGGGGATACGCTCCGTCCCTCCCTCGCCCGCTCCTCCCTCCCGGCCTCCCGCCCCCCCCTGAGGCGCATCGGCAGACTCGAGGCGTGGATCTGGTTCGTGACCTTCATGTTGCTGGCGAGCCTCCGCCCTCGCCAGGGGGGGGGGGGGCGCCCTCCTGCGTCGCCCTGGAGTGCAGGGGGGGGGTGGTCATCCGCAGGGGCGCGAGGAGAATGGCGCCCGCGCCAACGAGGGGGTTGCGGGGAGGAGGGGGTCGTCGCCGTCGCTGTTTTCGTCCTCCTCCCTTCCTCCTCTTCCTCCTCCTCCTCCTCCTCCTTCTCCCTCTCCTTCAGTGCTCGCGACTCGCTTGAGCCTACTCGGCATTGTCCGCATTGTCTTCTCCCTCTCAGGGAAGAGACTCAGGGGGGAGAGCATCGAGCCCCAATCGCCCACTGGTCGCCGACAGGGACGTGGCGGCCCGCCCCGCCCAGGAACGCGCGCGGCTGCGCCATCAGAGGCCCTTGGCTGCGCCGTCGGTGGCGTGTCGTCGATTCCAGATTGGCGCTTGCCCACCACCCCCCTGGGCCAGTCCTTCCCGCATCGTCCCTTGTCCGGCGAGCCAACGGGGTTGGAGCCCCAGCTTGGCTGAAGCTGCGCGCCCGCTCGATCGATGGCGCCTGGGCGGGCAGGTGAACCTCATCATGCTCAACATGTTGATTGCTATCATCATGGACGTCTACGCCGAGGCGACCGCGCTCGCTAGCCCAAGAGCGACGACGACGACAGCGACGACCGCGGCCGTGACGACGACAACGACGACGACGATGGCGACAATGGCGACGAAGACCACGACCACGATCGCACAGACGACGGCCACCACGGCGACGGCGTCATCGGCGGCGCTGACTATGATGGAGCTGGAAGTGCACTCGGGCTCACCAGTCCTGGTAGAGGGACTCGCCGCTCAGCAATCCAGTCCCCTGGGCATCGTCTGAAGTCTTCCAGGGCACAGCTTGAACGACGCCGTGAGGCCAAGGTAGTGGGCCGCGGCACCATGATTATCAATATCGCCACCTCTGTTCCGCAGTTCACGATGTACACTCCGACACATCCCCATGTACCCGACACTAGTGCGCATGGCTGATGACCCCTCCAGGTTGCAGCATGCAAGGGCCGTGGGTCAAAACGTTTTTCTTTGCGGCGCCACGCTTTCGGGACGCGCGCCGGGCGATTCGCACCTCCGCGCAAATTGGTTTGTCTGTCGGTGGCGCGATCTGCGAGGACGCCCGAAGGCTCGAGCGATGGAAGTCGCCGCGATTAGTAGAGCAGTCTGGCAGCATGAATTGGAAGTCCAGGAGGCCTCATGTCAAGAGGGGAAATCCACCAGGACCAGAGAAATGGCGTTTACTAATCGGCCGTGGGCGTTTACTAAACAGCCCTGCCCTGTTCGATCCCTTCTGGGTGCATTTACTAAACGGCTTCGCGTGTCGGGGTGATTATTGTGAGGGCGGATGTTCTGCCCTCTATCATGTGGCTTCAGGAGTCCGTTGGAGTACTGGGGAATGTCCAGGAGGAGGTCTCAGGAGGCCTCGGAGGTTTCTGAAGCTCCGGGAAGCGTCAGGAGACCTCCCTGGAGGCTTCGGAGTGAGCAGGAGAAGGCAGAGGACGAGTATGCGGATTAGTCGGGTGAGGCTCGCCCAGAAGAGGGGGACCGTCTGGAATGCAGCTCCTTGACTGTCACGCTGCCGCCAGGCGCGCCGTGCTCGCGCACCTCCCCTGAAGTCACGCACCTCGCCCTCGTGGCTGGCATCGTGCCTCTGTTGCTTCTTGATTGTGGTTCACAGTCGAAACCAAGCAGGAGTTGTATGTGTTGGGTTTCGTCTGGCACCCTTGCATCCTTTGCAAGAGGCCTCCGCATCCTCCGGCAACCGTCCTGATACTTGCCCTTGCTGCCGAGTCTGCCTGTACTTTGCCCCTTTCCTCCTGGAGAGAGACTCCGCCCATGCGGATCTGCCTTTGCTTCTCTCTGCTGTGCTGCCAGGTGAAGAGCTCGCTTCCCGCCGACGCGGACACGCTCTGGTCGCACGGGTACTGGAAAAGTGTAAAAGCATCCGCGGTGTTCTTATGAGTCGGCGGACATCACGTTCGTCTCGTATCCTCCTATTTGTCGCTTCTGCCCCCGCCTATGCTTCGTCTTCCTGCCTCACCATTTCGTCATGTTTCTATTGCTTTTCCAATTTCCTCCAGGACCGTCGGCCGAAGCAGGAAGGAACATCAGACCAGGGTATCAGTACGGGGCAGCACGGGGGGGATTTGTTCACAAGGGTCGGGCAATGCGATGTGACATCGGCAGGGGGTAATAGCTGAGGAGGGGCATGAACGAGTACGGATGGCCATGGTAAGGCAAACGGGAGCATAACCATGAGAGGGAGCCGTCGGTAATTGCATACTTGTTCTTGTTGTATCACCCTTTCCGTTCATACCCAATTTGTATTCGCAGTGTCTTGCATACAGAGACATCGAAGATGCCTGCGGCGAACCACCGCCGCCACCTGTCTGTCAGGACACGCCTAGCTGGCCAAAGTTGTGGCCAGAGCTCGGCCAAGCTATCGGACTATGTGTCCCCCCAGCCGTTGTGGAAGCCCTTCGGGGAATTCTTGGGGGAGCCGATCAATTAGTTTGGCCATTGGGGGCCTTTTTGGAGGCTCGCTTGGAGACCTCTTCGGGCCGTCTTGTGGAGATCTTGGGAGCTTTTTTGGGCCGTCTTGAACCATCCTGAAGGGGCGAGCGCGAGACATCAACCATTGTCAAACATGTTGTGGGCCAGTGTGGGAAGGATTCGCGAAAGTCCATCTTGCCAGAAAACACTTCTCTGGGCAAACGTTCGCCCCAGATTGGCCAAGCTATCGGAGTATGGTTTCCCTCAGCTGTTCTGGAAACTCTTCGGGGAACAATTGGGGAAAGTCTGCTCGGGACTATCAGGAACGAGACGTACGAGGAGGAGGAGGAGGAGGAGGAGGAGGAGGAGGAGGGCGAGGAGGAGGTCCGTAGCCAGTTTGGCTCAAGCCACTACCTGCAAAGCAATGGCGGGATGTGGCCCGTGCACGTGCGGCGCGCTGCGCAGGCGATGGCGTCGACCAGCCTCGACACGAAGGCTATGGCTACAGAGATCTTTTCGGGAATAATGCCGAGGCGCAGTCGCGCCGCATTGCGACGCCTGGCTTATGCAGCAAGGAAGGGGAACATCGGGGCCAGTGACCTTACCATCGTCACCAATAGCGTCCACGCCAATGCCGCGGAGAAGGGCTGCTATCACCGTGATCGGGGAGAACGGCGAGACAAGGAGGCAACATCCGACAAACATGTCGCTGAGGTGGGGTCCTACGCTCTGGCACCCAGCGACTTGCGCGACGCACCGCCAATGCTGGCATCACGAAGTGCCTGATGGCAGACGGCATCCTGAACGCCCTTATCTTTGATGGCAACCTCAATGCCGTGGAAGACTGAATTGTGGATGGACCGAGCACTGCACGGCGGTGGCGGCTGCGGCCGGGGCGGCGGCGGCGGCGGCGATGGTTCCAGCACCGGTGCCCGGTGCCAGATTCCACGCCAACATCGACGCCCGAACCCTTGTCAACACCGACACCAGCACAGCCTCTTGTATCGGAACCGACACAAACGCCTGCAGCTAAGCCAACATCGACGCATTTTCTGGCGCCACCACCAGCACCCGCACAGCTTTCCAGATAGTTTTGCTTGCAGCGGCGACAGCATCGACTCCTTCATCGACGGCAGCACCGACGCCAGCAAAACCTTCAGCATCGACGCGATCACCGTCGCCTTCGGCTACGATCGCGTCGACGCCTGCGCCGACGTCGGCATGGGCGCTGGCATCGACGCCGCCATCCACGGTTCCCCGACCGGGGCTCCCGAGTTCGGCCGCATTTCTGCGCGACGTTCCACAGGGACTCCTGCGGCGACATCATTGGCAACATCATCGCATACAGCACCGTCGCCGAATACGACGACCGTGACGACGCCGCCAGCGGCGCCTGCATCGACTCCAGCACCGTACCTGGCACAATTTCAATCGACGAAGCCAGCACCGACGCCTAAAACGACGCCTGCCTCGCCGACTGCATCGACGGTAGCGCCGACACCTGGGCACCTCCTTGCACCCACGCCAACATCGACGATGACAGCTGCGCCAGCATTGACGTCTCCAGCGACTTGACAACCGACGTTAGCACATTTCTAAGCATCGATGCCAACGCGTGTCCGCAGCGACGCCAGCATCGACTCTCACATCGGAAAGAGCGTGTTCTACCGCTGCTGGCGGAAAACCGGGGGGGGTCACTACCGGTTCGAACCCCTCCCCCCCTCCCCCCCCCCTCCGGAAAACCGGGGGGGGTCACTACCGGTTCGAACCCCTCCCCCCCCCCAGTCCATCAAGAAAAGAGGGGGGGTCACTACCGGTTCGAATCCCCCCCCCCCCTCGAAAACCGAGTGGGGGTGCGGACAGTGGTGGGGACGGTGTTGGTGGGGACAGTGGTGAGGGGACAGCGGGACAGTGGTGGGGACAGTGGGGGGACAGTGGGACAGTGGTGGGGACGGTAGTGGTGGGGACAGTGGTGGGGACAATGGTGGGAACAGGGGGGACAGTGGACAGTGGTGGGAACGGTGGTGGTGGGGACAGTGGTGTGGGGACAGTGGGAATGAGGTGGGAACACTAGGACAGTGGAGGGTAAAATGGTGGTGGAGACACTGGTAAAGGCGGTGGCGAGGACGGCGGTGGGACAATGGGACAGAGGTACAGTGGGGACAGTGGTGGGGACAGTGGGAACAGTGGTGGAAACAGTGGGACAGCTCAGTGGGACAGCGGAGGAGTCAGTGGGACAGTGGGGACAATGGGGATAGGCAGTGGTTGGGTCCGTGGAGACAGTGGGGAGAGTGGAACCGTGGTGGGAACAGTTGTGGGAACAGTGGGGACAGTGCGACAGTGGTGGGGGCATTGGTGGGGACAATAGGGACGGTGGTGGAACCAGTGGGGACAGTGGTGGTGAGGACAGTGGTGCTGGGAACAACAGTGGGGGATGTGATGCGAGCGGTGGTAGGGACCGGGAGTCGTTTGCTGGCGGTGCGTGGGGGGGGGGGTCGAACCGGTAGTGACCCCCCTCCGGTTTCGAGGGGGGGGCGGGGGGGGGGGGTTCCAACCCGGTCAGGGGACCCCCCCCCGGTTTTCCGGATCGGAGGGGGGGAGGGGGGGGGGGGGAGGGGTTCGAACCTGTGAGTGACCCCCCCCGGCTTTGGAGGGGGAGGGGGGGGGGGGTGGGAGGGCTGTTAGGGGAGGGGGGGGGTTTTTGTTTCTTATTGCTAGTTTTTTTTTTTTTTTGTTTTATTTTTTTGCTTCTATTGCCGGGAGGAGGGGGGGGGGGGGGGCCCCCGGTTTACGGCAGGGGGGGGGATTTTCGGAGGGGGGGGTGGGCCCCCGGGTTCCGGAGGAAAAGGGCGGCAATTTTCCACAGTAAAGCGGCGGTGGATCACGCTCTCTCTCACATCGACGTCGGCACAGCCTCCAGCAGCGACCCAAGCATCGGCGCATGCAGCGACGCCAGCACCGAGGTCAGCACCACTACCAGCGCAGCCGCCCAAACCGACGCCAATACCTACGCTTTCAGCGCCGCCAGCACTGGCGCCGACGTCGACGTCAGCACCGACGCCACCAAAACATGAAGCACCTACGCCAAAAAAGACGCCTAAATGGATTTCAGCATCCACGCTTGCATCGGTTTTTGTGCCGACCACACCGCGCCCTCCAGCATCGTTGCCAGCGCTGACACCAGCACGCCTTCCAGCTCTTCCAGCATCGACCCCGACTTCGTCGGTGACTCAGCGCGGATTCCAGCATTGGCGTCAACGCCCACGCCTGCCGCGACGCCAGCACAATCCGCACATATACAACCAAACAACCAGCGTCGTTGCCGGCAACGACGCCCCCATCGACGCAGGCGTCGACGCCTGCGTCGTCGGCGCTGACGCCGGCGTCGACGGAAGCACCGGCGGCCCCCCGACCGCGGGTCTTGCGTCTGGCCACCGCGCTGGACTGACGCGCCGCGACGACGCCAGCGTCAATGTTATCGTCAGCGAGGCCGGCGACTCCAGCGCCGACGCAAAGCGCGACGCCTGCGACGGCGCCGGCGTCGACCAGGGCCGGCCGATGCTTTCAAGTCCTGCCCCGCCACTACGCGTCGGACTGGCGCCTTGTCCGGCGGGGCTGCTAGGATGCCGCCGCCCCGGCGTCCCTGGAGCGGGCTGCGCTCGATTTGACGGCCCGCGCCGCCCTAGCCCCCGCGGGCCCCCCCACGCGCGCCGGCAGGAGGGGGCGGAAGACGACGCCGGGGAGGTGGAGGAGGTGAAGATGAATGACGAGGAGGGGGGGCAGCAGGAGGGGGGCGGCGACGACGCGGGCGTGCACGGGGACGTGGAGGCCGAGGTTTAAGGGGGGGGTGGGGCTGAGCACCGGCGGGGATAGCAAGGGGGCGTTGAGCAGGATAACCCCGGGAAGCACTCGAGAACCCCCCCACACCACCCGCACCCCTCATCCGGTGAAAGTGTAACGCATCCGGCACCCTGGAAGCGCCACCTCGGCGCCGGAGGAACCCGCAGAGAGCGCTCGGGGCCATGCTGGGCCTTGCTGAGCCCTGCTTAGCTCCCGCTAAGCCCTGCTATGCAATGATAAGCCAGGCTCGCCCCCTGCTGATCCCTGCCGCGCCCTGCTAAGCCCATGCCGAGCCTTGCTGGCCCCTGCTGAGCGCTGCTGAGCCCTGCCGAGCACTTCCAAACCTGTGCTGGCCCGTAACATGTCCAAGGAATGCACGGCATATCCAAAAGGCATCCCCGAGGATTTCTTCTCGCGCGTCGCGCGGCGCGCGACGCGCCGCGGAACTTATTTTATGATTTGCGCGAGGCGCTAAAGATATTCTGCGAAAACGGCCCCCCTGGAAATATTAAATCTCGGCGAGGTGCCAGCGATGACCCCGGGGGGGTTCTCGGAGGCGTCCTCGGGTTAGGGATGGCGGGGCTGCGCCGCGGATGGCGCGGAACAAGAGAGCAAGAGGGGGACATGGGGGAGGGGCGCGTACTTGGACAAGGTGGTGATTTGAGGGTGGTAGAGGTGGTCGCGGCCCACCCCGTGCTGTCGTAAAACGACGCGAAGATCGGGACAAAATCGGATCGGGATAACTCGAAATCTCTGAGAATCGGCGGGTTTGGAGGATGTATTGGGCGCCGCGGCCGCTCCAGAGCGTTCCGGAACGCTCTGAGAGCGCTCCAGAACGCTCTGGAGCGATTTATCCCGATCCTAGCCCTGTTTTGTATCGCTGCTTCTGACGCCCACCACTGCGTTCTGCTCTCCTCAGGCTGCCCGCCAGACGCGCGCCTCGGAGTCGGGGGCCCCGGGCCAATGGCGCGCCCCTCCTCGATCCGTGGACCCTGACCAGTCAGCATTCGGTGCCGTCGATACTGGCGCGCATCCGAGGAGGGGGGGGAGGAGGAGGAGGAGGAGGAGGAGGAGGAGGAGGAGGAGGAGGAGGAGGAGGACACAAAAAAAGGATTCCTTCAACGCGATAGAATTTTACGGCAACGACAATTCGTCGCCGCCCGCTCGGGCACGAAGGGCGCGCGACGCCGCCTGGCGCTGGAGTCCTGCGGGCTTGCCCTGACAGCGGCCAGTGCGACCCAGGACCTGCGCATCGTTGGCACGATTGCCGCTGCGCGCATGAGGGGCAGCGAACTTTGCGCAAACAGTTGGCTGCTTCCAGGGCGATGGTCAGCTCCCGTTGAGCATCTAAAGGTAATGTTTCTCTGCGTTCCTCGATCTTCTCGGGCCCCTGGAGGGCCACTTGCGGCCGCGGCTGGATCCCCATTGAAATTCCCGCCCGGAGGCGAGCGGCCGAGAGACGAGATTTCCGACAACGTGACTTTTCAATCCCAGCTTTTCACCTAAATCTGGGCATCCCGGAGCAGCCCCCCGCCTCGCCCGTCGCCGCGTCGCCGCGCCCTCTCCTCTGAAGGGGGGAGGGGGGCGAAGACGGAAAGCGGCGAGGGGCGATGAATATTCGAGCGAGCGTCGACTTGAGAAGTGCACGGAACTCGAGGAGGATAACGAGACAAAACAAGATTACCACGAGCGCGGCGCGATGTCCAGCTTGCAGGGTTCTAGTTCCATCCGCGATCGCGAACAATTTTGCCCCGACCCGGCATCGCGCCGACGCAGCTGCGATCCGATCCGACTCGTGAGTCGGCGACGCCGGGGCTCGACAAGCGCGCGGAGGAGGAGCGCGGGGGGGGGAATGGGGGGAGGAGGAGGAGGAGGAGGAGGAGGAGGAGGAGGAGGAGGAGGAGGAGGAGGAGGAGGAGGAGGATGGGGGCTAAGTTTCGAGGGGCGCGACGTAAAGAGGGCGCGGGTCCGAGGTCGACCAGTGATCGCGGGCAATATGATTTCGATCCGATTCCTGCCGTTCATGTGCCATTGCGGGCGTTTTGGCCGTTCGGGGCCCTTTCGGGGAGTTTTGGGTGTTTTCGGGGGGCCTCTCGGGCTTTTGGGGGCCCTTTTGGAGAACTTCCCGGGGGGCGTTTGAGAGCTTTTGGGAAGTTGTTGGGGGTCACCTGGAGGGTTCCTGGAGACTTCTCGGGGCTGAAGGCTCGAATTATCCGTTCGGGCCCTCCGTCTGGGCCCCCTTTCGAAGCCCTCTCGGGGTGTCTGAAAACCTTCTTGGGCGCTGAACAAGGGATCGTTCGGCGATGCGGGTTTCTCGTGGACCCGGGCGAAAGCTTCTCGTTGCATTCGTGGACGGTTTCTGCGTTTGGTCTGAAGTTCGGGAGACCCCGGGAGGGTGGCATCTTGGCCCGGGACCCCCCCGGGGACCCCCTGCGGGACACCCCCCCCCGCGGGAAAATGATCAAGGGAAGAGGTTCCCTTTCGGTTCAACTACGCACGAGGATATTCAATTTCGTTTTGGGGTGGCGCGCCTAAGGAGGAGAGCCCGAGGAAAGAGGGGGAACAGCGACGACGACGACGACGAAGACGACGAACGTAAGAGCCCTTCCCACATGCCGACAGGGTCGGCGGATTTAATATGATGCTATACGCCTTCCCGCCCCATGTCCACCCCCATAAGATCCATAATGATAGCTGATCCATTACCAGAGGCGCACCAAGACGGCCGGCCCCACGGGCAAGCCAGTTGTACAAGGGCCCCGTTTGAATTTTCCAGGCGATGGTCCCAACCATATGCAAGCGTGACTGCCGCGATGCAGTTGGGACGAAAGAGGGGGAATTCCTTAAGAGGCCAGGCGATGTGTCTGGTGCGCCGTGGTGGGCACGGGGGATGCACGCGAACCCTGCCACCAAAACCCCTTTCTTTTTCTTTTTTTTTTTTTTTTTTTCTTTTTTTTTTTTTTTTTTTTTTTTTTTTGTTGTTTTTTTTTTTTTTTTTTTTTTTTTTTTTTTTTTTTGTTTTTTTTTTTCGTTTTTTTTTTCTTTTTTTTTTTTTTTTTTTTTTTTTTTTTTTTTTTGTTTTTTTGTGTTTTTTCTTTTTTTTTTTTTTTTTTTTTTTTTTTTTTTTCTTTTTTTTTTTTTTTTTTTTTTTTTCTTTTTTTTTCTTTTTTTCTTTTTTTTTTTTTCTTTTTTTTTTTTTTTCTTTGTTTTTTTTTTTTTTTTTTTCGTTTGTTTTTCTTTTTTTTTTCTTTTTTTTTTTTTGTTTTTTTTTCTTTTTTTTCCCTCAATGGAGCTATCCGTGGGGCCACGGAACGTGTGAGGGGCGCGCCGATATCGGCGGGAAAATGCATGCACACCTTGTCACAAGAGCCTTCGGTGGAGTTCCATGTGGCCCCCGCGAATTGTGTGAAGGGTGTGCCGAAGTGGTCGTGGGGACGCATGCGGACCCTGCTACACGGGTTTTCGGTGGAGCTCTTTGTGGGGCCACGAAGCTAGTGAGGGATGCGCCCGAATCGGCCGGAAAACATGCGACGCTTGCCACAGGAGCCTTCGGTGTAGCCTTCTCTGTGGGGCCACGAAGCGTGTGAGTGGTGTGCCGGGAGTGCCGACATGGGCGAGGGAACGCACCCGAACTCTGCCACAGGAGCCTTCAGTGAAGTTTCCAGTGGGGCCACGAAGCGTGTGAGGGATGTATCGAAGTATCCATGGGACGCATGCGAACATTGCCGCAAAAAGACTGTTGATGGAATTCCTGGTGTGGCCATGAAACATGTGAAGGGGTGCGCCGGAACGAACGTGGGAGGCATATACGAATTGTGCCACAGACCCTCGGTGGAGCTCCTGATGGGGGCCACGAGCCGCGCGAAGGGCGCGCCAGCGTGAGCGGGGGGGCGCACTGCCACAGGAACCTTCGTGCTGGGCAACGGAACGTGTGAGGGGTGCGCCACAAGAGCTTTCGGTGGAGCTCTCCGTGGGCCAAGAAGATGGTGAGAGGTGCGCCGAAGTGGTCGGGGGGGCGCATCAGAACCCTGCTGCAAGATTCTTCGGTGGAGTTCCCTGTGGGGGCACGAACAAAAAAAACATGCGGACGGAGGAGGCAAGGACAGAAAACGGAGGAATCCTGGAGGAGGAGGAGGAGGAGGAGGAGGAGGAGGAGGAGGAGGAGGAGGAGGAGGAGGATCTCGAGGAGGAGGGGGAGGAGGAGGAAGAGTCTGAGGAGAGGAGACGCGGGGCGCCGTGGGTCCAAAACGGGGACTCGACACCACAGGACGGTTGGTGAAAAAATTGAACCGACCTCCAGCAGTGCAGGACTTGCTTGAATAAGGGAAACGTGGGAAATTCTTCGCAAAACGCATTGTCCAGGAGCCTACTATGGACTTTGGTGCCAGCGTAAGGCGCGAGGACAAGGCGAGTGAAGGAAGGAGTAGGAGCTCACACCGAGCACGGCTAATGGTGAAACGTGATGACGAGGGGAAGGGGGGACCGAACGGACAGACACATGAACGGAGCATTGAAGGAGTCAGTCTGCAGACTTGCGTGTGATCGGGCGTAAACAAGATGAGCATGTGGCGCATGCTGTGGGCAAGCGCGCACGCATCGCGCGCGGTTCTCGCTGAGCAGGGTGTCTTTTGCCGTGGATGTCCATTGGTAATGTGGGCATCCTTGCGATATGGACTTTAAGTGAACTTCATCACAGATGGGCTAGCACATGCATGTACGTGGTGCCTTGGGTGTCGGGGGATCAACCAGACGCCCCGTTAGGGGACAGTTGCGACTCATTATTGGTGACCCCGTGGAGTATAGTTATGAGTGTTTGTCGTGACGGCTTGTTGTTTGTTTCGAGATAGGCCCGCCACTCAAATTCAATTATAATTTGCAGAGTTTTCCCAGCCCAATTCCTGTTCCACCTCAAGTTTACCATGGCACGATATTTGGTTTGGCAATCTACCTTTTGGGAAAGGTAATGCGTTCCACGGTATGGCCATGTATTCCTTGAGTGCGGCATTGCATTATTTGGGTATGGCAGTCATTTCACGGGGTATGGCAACGGGCCCCTTTTGCATTCTAACCGTAGCCATGGGTATGGCAGTGTCTCCATGTGGTATGGTCTAGTGGTGTCCCAGGGAGGGCAATGACAGCCGCTGGAGTCCTATGGAGACCAATCGAGCCCAACGGTGCCCGATGGAGTTCCATGAGATCCAATGGTAGCCGATGGATTCGTATGGAGCGCAATAGAAGGTTATGGGTTTTCGAACGGAGTCCAACGGTGTCCACTGTAGTCACGTGGGGGATTCCGTTGAACCAATGGAGTCGTATTCAGTCCAATTGTGTCAACAGTCTTTCTTGAGTCGTACGGATCCCATTTGAACCAATGGAGTTCCATTGGGTCAAAAGCAGTCCTTCTGAGTAGTCCAATGGGGCCTCATGGGTGTCCGAATGGAATATTGTGTCGACAAATGGAGTCCCCTAAAGCCCAGTGGGCCAGTCGAGTCTAATCCAGGCCAGGAGAGCCCCATGTAGTCGTATGGAGTCCAGTGGAGTCGTATGGAGTCTAATGGAGTCCTATGTAGTGCTATGGGGTGCCCTGGAGTTGTATGTGTTCCTTTGGTGGTGTCCGATGGAGCCCATGCATTCGAGTGTAATCGTAGTGGTATCCAACGCAGGATGTCGTGGGGGGGTTTCAATGGGGTCGAATGGAGTCTTGTAGTGTCTGGTGAAGTCCGATGCAGTTCATTGCAGCCCGAGAGAGATCAATTTATTACATTGGAGTCCGCTGGATTCCCACTGGGACCAATGGAGTCCTATGGGGAGATAGGTTCCCTTCTGCCGACTGGAAGTGTCATTGCATTGTGTTGCGCTGTTCTGCAGTTTTTTTTCAAAGGCACCGCGTTGGTTTGCACTGTGTTGCGTGGCCTCGCATTGTTTCCGTTGACGTCCGCTGTCTTTCTTGCATTGGTTTGCAACAGGTTGTATCGATTCTATAGGCTTGCGCCACATCCGCCGACCCCTCATCTTGGCGGTCTTGCCGGAACCTCGGGTTCACAGCCCGCAGTTGCCAGGCGTATCAGTGCGGCGGCGCGTGCAAGAGAAGACTACCGACGTCGGCGTTATCCGGGAACCCTGCCAACGTCGCACGCGATGCAAAAAAGGGCACCCTGATATGCAAGACCTGCAAATGATGCCCAATCGGGGGCGCGCGTGCGGGGGAGGACAGGGGGGAGGGGGAGAGAGGGATGGGGGGTGAGGCGGAGGATGGGGGGAGAAGAATCGGGGAGGAAGAGGAGGAGGCGGGGGAGGAAGAGGAGGAGTGGGCGAGGAGGAGGTGGAGGAGGAGGAGAAGAGGGGGAGGACGGGGACACAGAGACGAAACTCTGGGATATGTGCTATTGGTTAGAAACTTGTTGTATGTGTATAGGGATCTCGCGGCACGCCTCTCGGGGACCTTTGGAAAGCAGTTTTGAACCCACCTGGCGGCCGAGGTGGAGGAGAAGGAGGAGGAGAAGGAGGAAGGGGACACAGAAACAAGGCTCTGGGTTATGGGTTTTGGGTTAGGGCCGTCTTGCACCAGCTTGGGACCAATTTGGAGACAGGTTTTGCCGTCTTGGGGTCGTCTTAGGCCGAATTGGGAGGCGTCCTGGGCCGTGTTGGGAATCTCTGGGGCCGTCTTGAGGCCCTCTTGGGGCGCCGTGGGGCGATCTTGGAGGCTCTTTGGGCTACGTGAGCCGACGGAAGCCGGGAAAGGCAACAATTGCAAACATGTTCAACAACGCAATGGAAATGTAATGAAATGCGTAATGTGCGCCTCTTTCAGATGTCCTGGGGTCTTCTTGGAGACTTCGTGGGCGATAGTGAAAGCCTTGTCGGCCATCTTGAGGCCATTTTGGGCCGTCTTCGAACGTTCTTGGGCCGTGTTGGAGCCATCTTGGGCCGTTTTGGAGCCATCCTGGGCCGTTTTGGAGCAATCTTGGCCTCGAGAGCGCGATTCATTTTTTTGTGCGCAAACGCAACCCCGCCACCGTGCCTGGGTTGTTGATATGAGACTTGTGCGGTGATCGTTGGGATCTCTTGGGGGGCTTTTCG
>CAUYUJ010000203.1:248403-273403 GCA_963575745.1 Prorocentrum cordatum
GAGGGGCGAGAAGGAGGCAGCACGTGGGGCGACGGGAAACGGGGCCACCGTCTCCCCCAGACCCCTCCCCTCCCTTTCCGCCTCACGCTCCTCTCCCCTCCTCCTCACCCTCCTCCACCATCCGCCCTCCTGCTTCTCACCTTCCCCCCGCCGCTGCCCACCTTCCTCCTCTTCCTCCTCCTGCCCCGCCGCCGCCCTCCTTCCTCCTCCTCCTCCTCCTGCTCATCCTCCCTCCCCGTCGCCCTCCTCCCCTCCTCGTTCTCTTCCCCCCTCCGCCTTCCTCCTCGTCTCCTCCTCCTCCTCCTCCGCCTCCTCCTCCCTTCTCCCCCTGCTCCTCCTCCTCCTCCTCCTCCTCCTCCTCCTCATCCTCCTACTCAGTATCTTCCTCCACCTCCTGCTCCTCTCCCAATCGGGAAAGAGAGGGGACGAAGAAGGGACCGTCCTGGACGACTCGGGGCTCGCCTCTCGGGAGCGCCCTGGGGTCTCTCCTCCGAAAAGGCGCCGGGTCGGTCGGGGCCTGCTCGAGCCCTATCCGGGAGCGGGAGCAGAAGCGAAACGCCACAGCCCGCCTGTACCCACCAGGGCATGGAGTGACGTCCTTAGCCTCGCAGATGGTTCGCCTCAGGGCCACGTCATGGTATCGTGGATGATCTTGTCCAGGCGATATGGTGCTCTGTTCGCCTTCTGATTGGAGGCAGGCACGGGGGGGTTCTTTGAGGTCGCGCGGGGGCTCTGGACGTCCCCCCCGACGTCACGATTTCGTCAACGACGTGGAACCCCAGGATCCTAGACCCATTCCCCGAGACAAATTTTGTCCCGGGGCTCGGCGAAGGCCCTCAAAGGCCGAACACAGCACAATCCTTGCGTCGTGCCTTTTCCCCCGGTAGCGCGTTGCTAGAGGGTTCTCCTGGGGCAGGAAAGGATTACAGAAGAGCCCCACAAGGGGGACGGGGAGCCGTAGACCGCCCACTGCGGCAGCTGTTTCGCCCGAGGTTTCATCGCACACGATTCAGGAAACGTGCTCTCGCCTCGATGCTGGCTGCACTTTTGGTCTGGGTGGCCACGAGCCCTGGTAGACCAACATGCACGTGGCCGTGCTCCCACCCCCGTCCCGGGCTGCATCTTCCCTGGGAGCCCCTAGGAATGTATCGGCATGCACGTTCTCGCCCCCGGGCCCCGCTCCTCGATCCCCGCCTCTTCACCTGTTGCTGCTAGTTCGGGTGCTCTTTGCTGAAATAGAATTCTCACAACGAGGAGGGAGGGGAGGGGGAGGAAGACGTGGGGAGGAAGATGAGGAGGAGGTGGAGGAGGAGGCGGAGGAGGAGGAGGAGCAGGAGCAGGAGCAGGAGCAGGAGCAGGAGGAGGAGGAGGAGGAGGCGGAGCAGGAGGCGGAGGAGGAGGAGGCGGAGGAGGAGGAGGAGCAGGAGGAGCAGGAGGAGGAGAGGAGGAGCTCCCCGGAGCCCAGAGGAACGGCGCGGCGCGGCGCGGCCGTGGCGGCCCGCGGCGGCGCCTCGCCAACGCTCAAACGGCGGCGTTGCACTCCGACGGGCTGCGGCGACGACCCGCCGGAGCCTGGCGCCGTGCCGCCCGCGGGGCGCCGCTCCCTCGTCGCGCCCTTCGGGTGGTAACCCAGACAGCGGGCGTCTCGTCAAAAATGAGACGGAGGTTTTCCATCGTTTTGGGCCTCTCGGGGCCCTCGTCAGGCCTCGGGACAGTCAGAAACGACTCGGGGTGAAAAACCTGTCCTGGGGAAGTGGTCGGGAGGTCGGGGGCCCGGGTCTCGAAAAAATCGAAACGTCGGATGCCTGGGAAGAGGGGGTGACCGAAATGGGGGGTGGAGAAAGGGGCCCTTTAGGGCCCTTTTCTTCACCCCCCCATGTAGGCCCCTCCACTACCACCCTCTCATGTCCTCGGCCCCTCGGCCTCCTGCTTCGGCTGCACACGTCCTCCTCAGCCTCATCCTCGTGCTGCTGCTGCTGCTGCTGCTGCTGCTGCTGCTGCTCCGCATCCTCCTCGTCGTCTCCGGGGTCCCCTCCTCCTCCTCCTCCTCCTCCCCCTCCTCCTCCTCCTCCTCCTCCTCCTCCTCATGCTGCTGCTGCTGTTGCTGCTCCGCATCCTCCTTCTGGCCTTCGTTGAACTATCCTTCCACCCATGCTCCTCAGCGCACGGGTCCACTATTCTGATTGCGCATAACACGATGGCGCCTTCTGGGGGATTATATGTCCGCTGTGACGCGCCTCGGCGGATAGAGGACAAGTCAACGCGACTAGAAATGATGGGTGGGAGGGGTAGGATGTCAACCATGGCGAGAGCGCGCGCAGCGTGTCACCCGCCCTCTCCGTGTTCTATCCCGCATCCGCCAAGGCATCTGCATCATCTTCCCAATCATGGTCCTTCTTCTCCTGATAGCCCTCTATGCTTCCCTTGATCCTCCTCCGTATCGTTGCAGCTGCACCCCTTCTCTTTGGCTGAACACTTTGGCAAGGAACGTGTGCATGAGACGACGCGTCAAGAAACACATCGGGGACATTCAGGGGCTGCCTCACTGGGGCCACTTGCCGCCACCTCCTCATGACTGTCTTTCTCCCGCTCCAGCTTGTTGCGACCATCGCATATTCCTACAATTCTCACCCGTGCTGGTCGGTATGCCTTCTATGGATTGTGCCTCACTGAAAGATCCCGCACCCATCCTCCAAACTAACCAACTCTTATGTCAACCGGTCAATGGCAATCGGTCACATGGGGCGCCCCCCCCTCATCAAGGTCTGTAGCCTACGTGCCCAATGACATCCGCCGCAACATCAGTAGCACTGGCAACAACAACGCGCAACAACGATGCCATACGCACTAGGGGCAACAACACAATCTGCACCAAACCAAATGGTAATGCCGTCAGCATCGGCGCGGGCAACAACTATCCACCAACAGACGCACCAGCGGCAAACCAGCAGCTGCAGAAGCAAGAACCTGGGATTCCTTGAGCCCCTCAACAAGCAATACAAGAAAGACTTCGTCAAAATACGACAGGCGGAAACTGATAATCATGCGCTCCATCGTCGCAGGGCGTTTTCCCGCCAGGACGAACTTTTCGCGACAAGGGCGTTTCTTCCCAACCATCCTGTGGTGTTGGGTCCTCGTTTTGGAGAGACAGCGCCCCGAGTTCCTGCCCCCGCTGCCCCCTCCCCCTCCTCCCTCCTCCCCTTCCTTGCCTCTGCCCTCCGCATGTTCTGTTTCATCACCCCCCTCACTTTGGCACACCCCTCGCACGTTTCGTGGCCCCATAGGGAGCTCCATCGAAGGCGCCAGTGGCAGGGTCCGCATGCGTTCCCCGCCCATGTCGGCACACCCCTCACACGTTTCGTGGCCACATAGGAAGCTCCACCGAAGGCCTCGGTGGCAGGGTCCTCCTTTGGTTTCCCGCCCTTTTCGGCACACCCCTCTCACGTTTCGTGGCCCCATAGGAAGATCCACCGAAGGCCCTAGTGGCAGGGTCCGCATGCGGTTCCCCGCCCATTTCGGCACACCACTCACACGCTTCGTGGCCCCATAGGGAGCTCCACTGAAGGCCTCAGTGGCAGGCTCTGCATGCAAACCCCGCCCATTTCAGCACACCCCTCACACGCTTCGTGGCCCCATGGGGAGGCCCGTCGAACGATGGACCCAGAAAACAGTATCCACAACTGTTTATGGTTGGGTCCTTCGTCCGGCTAATTTTGCCACGACGGCATGGCATTCGCACGGCGTTTATCAAAGGAGGGCCTGCGCCAGAGCCACGTCGGCCCAACTTTCTGCACGACTGTCCGCCTTGGGCATTGGCCAATTCACTCGCGTGTTCAACGCAACCCAACAATACCTAATGTTCGCAACAAGCCCTCCTCGAAGAGCCTGGGAACTACGCGCGAATGGTATTCGTCGCCGTCCCGATCCTCGTCCTCGCCGTCGTCAACGGCATCGTCTTCGTCGTCGTCGTCGTGATTCTCCTCCTCCTCTTCCTCCTCCTCCTCATCCACAAGTCCTCTTCCTTATGAAGAACTCCTCCCTGTCGCACCCCGGGGTTGGTCCAAAAAACGGGCCAGGCGTTTCGCCTGAGACTTCCTCACCAATGTTCATACCGACGTTTGAATCCTGCAGCAGTTTTACTGATGGAGGGCGGGACGCTTTCAGATTGTCGCCCTCGCTTCCAAGCCGCGCACATTCGGCTTAATCCAGAGCAAGACGCTTCACGGATGGAGGGCAGGTGCGTTCCAACATGTTGGTTCCAGGAAGGGCGTCTGGCTGGGTGTCGGAGACCAGCTGTATCTTTCTCTCAGGCACCAGGAAGTTGCCAGAGCGGCAGCTCGGTCAGAGTAAGATTGCGTGTGGCAATACGCAACGCACAAGCACTGGAATCGCGGCTGGTCCTGACCTGCCAGGACAAAACAGACAGCCATACAATTCGCATGACAAAAAAAAAACACAATTCCAAGACCAAGAACAGGGATGTGAGCGGGCGGTGGCGGGGGAGAGCTCGGTATTATATGTGTAGATAGATACAAAAAAACAAAACAACAAACAACGAGTGCCTCGCACGCACAACGCCACAACAAAAAACCTTTCAGATGGCACTGTGCCCATTCGCAGTACTGACGATTCGCGGGAGTCAAACGATTGAGAGATCGCTGGGACTTACCAGGTTTTGCACAACGGCGCACATTATCTCCACACTTGACTCTGACGCGGGACTGTATCTCACTCAAGGTACGGCGGCGCTTCAGCAGATCATCTGAGGCACCGCCGTTGCGCAACTGGTACAACGACGCAACAACGCCGAGCTTGGCTGCAGCAGCTTTGAAGAGGCGTGCAACTCTGACGGCGCAACACAAGAAGGAGGGGGCGCCCGGCCGAAACATAGCCTACCCAGGCCCCCAGGACGTCGCCCAGCCAATCTGGGTAGTCGGTAACGACGGTGTCATCGAAGGTCTGGGTCTCCGACGGCAGCAGCAGCCCCTCCTCAGGCGCCGCGATCAGAGACCACCAAGGGAGAGCCGCCTCCTCTGATGTCCCTGGTTGGATCAGGCCCCCCGCCGCGGCGCGGAGCACCTCCCCAGGGCGGAAAGGGGCCCGCGAAGACGGTCTCGGCGCGCAGGGCCGCGGCCCTTTCGCCGTCGCCGACGGGGAGGGCGCAGCTGCGCGACTTGGCCTCGATCGGCAGCGGCATTCTGCTGACAGGCGGGACCCGCTTTCTGCATCCCTCGAGGGCTCGCTGGAGCCGAGGGTAGTCGCGGATCTTGCCCGGCAGGGTGCTGTAAAGGAGGCCGTGCGCCGTCTTCTCGGCGCGGGTGAGCTTCGCGTCGCCCGCCAGGAGCTCGCCCAGGTAGTCGAGCAGGTTGACCTTCAGCTCGCCGTGGTCGTCGGCGGCCCTGCCTCGGCGCTGCTGCCGCGCGCGGAACAGGTCCTCGAAATCCGCGTGCGCGGCCGCGCCCGCGGGGCTGATGGTCGCGAGCTCGCAGGCGCCGTGGACGCCCGCCTGAGCAGGGCGCACGGGCGTCGGGGGCAGCGGCCGCGCAGCAGGAAAGGGGCCGCGGCCGGGCGCCGTCTCGGGGCGCCGCGCCCTCGGCCGCGGCCCACTGATTGCGCCGCCCGCCGCGGCGCGACCCCCGCGGGGGCCCCGGCGGCCTCGCGGGGAGTCGACGGCGCGGCGGCTTCTTGACAGACCGACAGGCTCTGCCCCCGACGTAGGCGCTTCATAGAGCGCAGGCCGCGCCTCCGTCAGCCGCTCGAAAAGACGAGACGGAGCATCAGCAGGATTGAACTCGCTCGGCACCCATCTGAGCGCCACCCAAGAGCCCGTCGCAATCGAGAGGGCCGCCAGGCGTCGGACCAGCTGCAGGCGCCCGAAGGAAGCTGCACGCCCTCTTGAGAAACAAAGGGCTACGCCGAAGTTGTCAAAAAGGACGAGGCGCCTCTGGTGGAGCTGATGGGGGCCCCGAAGCTTGAGGCACATGCCTTTGATGACAGCCTTCCCTTCCTTGTTGCCGATGGGCCCCTCGGAACTGTATCTCCCCGCCCTCCAACATTTCCAAGACCGACCTGGGATGGGGGACTGCGGGGCCCCGGGGGGGCCCGCGCGTGGCCGCCGGGCCATGTCCGAGGGGGCGCCGCCGATCATGTCGAGGTCGCAGGGGCCCGCGTCCGAGGTCACGGCGCCCCCGGAGGGGGTCCCGGCCGCCAGGGCCCGTCTACGAGGGCCCACTCCGAGGGGGGTAGACGCTGGTATCCAAACCTCTCGTTGCACCGACCCATCTCCCCGACCTCGTCACTGGTGAACTTGGCCCCCATCACCCCCCGCCCACTGCCAGAGGCATCGGCTGCGAGGACTGACGAGGACCACGGGCGCCCGAAGTTAACTGAGAGCCAGGTCCGGCTTGCGCGCGCCAGGGGCTCGCAGCGCACGGATTCCCACGGGGGCCCTGGAGCGTCGCGGCAGTCCCGAATGAACGCGTAGGAGGCCCGCAAGACCGATGACGCAGGCCGCAAGTTGGGGGCCTCGACGACGCAGTGGCCCAAGAGGCGCACGAGGGTCCTTCCAGGGGCACAACCACTCCGAGCAGCGCGCCGTGGAGCACCCCGAAGAGTCCAAGCCCACTTGGGCCTGGGCAACACCGCGCGCCTCGCCCCGTCGAACGAGGCCCCCAAGATGTCCGGGGAGGTGGAGGCCCGAGAGATCTCGGGCAGAACGAAGCCCCCCCCCCAAAAAAAAACAGCGATGTGCTCGTGGAGACTCTGATCAACCCGATCCCGACATCCTGAAGACGGTCAAGTTGTCACAACGTGGCAGAGCAATGGGATCGTCCGACAGAGGGGGGGCGGGCCAGGAATTCGACATGATGAGCTCCTGTCTAAATCCAGCCTCTCTGAGCAACTCTGCGCGCAAGGCCTGGGCACTATAAAACGATCGCATCCAGCCCATCGGCTGCGAGAGCAGACAGGGGAAGACGCCCCCCTCCGAGGGCAACGGCCCCCCCCCGCACATCTGATGTCGCTCCCCACTTTCCTGCAGGGTCAACTGCCGCGGCTCCGGAGCTGAAAAACGCACCGAGCGCAGCTGGCACGCCGCGCTGGCAGAAACAATTCTGGATGTCCCCCGTCACCATGAAAACAGGGGCGTCTCCGCCGGGGGCCCCGAGGCCGCGCGCGTTCTCAGCCGAGCACATCTCAGGCTTAGGGGGGTGGCGGAGTAGCTGGTTGACCCTGCGAATATCGCGGGCGAGTCTCTAACGATTCTGTTTCTTTCTGACGATGAACGGCATGATCCCCTCATTGGGAACCTCGCTGAAACCCGAGATCCCACGCTCGAAAAGGCTTCTCAGGAACGTGACTTCGACATCCTTACCCCCCTGGGTTCGGGCGTCGGTGCGAGGTCCCTTGGGGTCGCGGCGCAGACGGTGACGGGCAACATCGGCATCGGCCAAAATATTCTCGAGATCGAGACAGCCGCCGAGCTCGGGAGAAACTATATTAGTCAAATCGACGGGCGGGACCTGCACCTTGTGCAAGCGCACGTTGGTCGGGTCGCACGGCTCGACCGCGCGCGCAAGCGTCTCGCAGTCCACATTGGCACCAGCCAACTCACGCAAAGAGGCGTGGCCAGATTGCACATGATCGAGAATCCCCGAAGCGGTAGAAGAGAACCGATGCTTGCGAATAACACTGTGCACGTACCTGGGGCCGACCTCGGCGCCAGCTCCCCCGCGCAGCGGCAGCGCTGAGAGCTCCCGCGGGCCGCGCCCGAAAAGCAGGCCCAGGCCGTCGACTGCCCCCTGCGCCAGCGGCAGGGCGCCGAGCCACCGCTCGCGGCGCAGCCGAGACTTCCCCCAGCTGCCGTTCCCAGGGCGCTGGCCACGAGGAGCGTCGGGAAGGGGTGAGAGACCGCGACTGCGCCGATCTCCTGATGTCTCTTGCCGTCGGCGAGGCCAGGCCCCAGGACGGCGCCGCGCAAAACGGCTGCCCCAGGAGACCCCCAGACATCATGCGCATCGCCACCCCCGCTCCCTTCTTCATGTCTTGGCGGGGGCTGCGGGTTCTGCCTTGGCCTTCGCAGTCGCGACGCCGGTAGCCCTGGTCCCCCGAGCCTTCCTATTCTCCTTCAAGATAGCCGTCTCTTTGCTGAGCCCCATCGCAACGTGGGCCCGCCGTAACGGGGCCGTCTGTGCACCGCCTGCCCGATCGCTGATGCCGAGGTAGTAATCGCCGCCCTCGTAGCTCGGGGCGTCGGGCATCTCGGCCACTGCCTCCTCGCGCAACGTGATCCGCCGCGGGAGGGGCTCGACCCCCACCGAGTTCTTGACGTCGAGCCCACCGACCGTCTCCAGCAGGTGGACTGCGCGATGGAGGATGGAGTGTTCGTGGGCGGCCGAGCTGCGTTGCCTCGCGCCCCTGCCACTTCGCCACTCGTCCGCGCGTGCAACCAGATTTGCGACGCCTCTCCTGATAACTGAATCGACCCACGCGGCCCCGACGGACGGCCCCAGCAAAGGCGACGGAGGCAGGCCCTCAGCCTGACGCGTGCACGCTGTCATGGGCCCGCCGGCCTCGACCACGGCGCGCTCCGTCGGGGCCCGTGCCGAGATCCTCGGGTCGCCGCAGAGGAAACTACTGCGAGCAAGGGCCCACTGTGTGATGTCAACCCCCTCCGTGAGCATCTCGAGGCTGGCGACGGCGCCATCGATGACCGCCAGCGCCCTCGACCCCAGCACCACAGCCCCCGCGGGCAGCGCGAACTCGGCCCCGACGTCGTGGCCGATGTGGGGCTCGGTGAGGACCCAAGCGCCGCCTGCGGGAGCCAGGCGGGCTCCTCCGGGCGCGGGGGCGACCGCAGGCACGGGCGTCGCCACTGCCGCGGCGCCGCCAGGCGTTCGAGCGGCCTCGCCCAGCCGCGGGAGCCCGCGGCGGGCTCGCTCGAGGTTGCAGACCGGGTCCGCCTCCGCGAGCAGCTCGCTGATCTTGGCGGCCGTCAGCGGGGCGCAGGTGTAGAGCACGCTGCCAAGGCTGGGAACTCCACGAGGCCGTGCGCCGATGGTGGCCGAATAGCGGATCCCCTCAATATCCGCGCTGTTCAGGCTGAGCTGCTCTACGAATACATCGTAATCGGGGAGCACGACAACAGACTCGTCATTCTCCACGCGTGCACCCACCAGCCTCGCATGATGCTCGACAGCGCCGTAGTGGACCCAGGCTGCGGAGCCTCGGTCCAACACGGCAGCGGCAACGGCTCCTGCCGCCGCCATGGAACTCACAGACTGTCAGTGGACGCCGTGGCCACGACGCCCTTGCCGCCCCCCTTGCCCCCCTGGACCGAGTCCGCGGGCGCCTCCCCGCCCGACCTCGCGGGCGCCTGAAACCTGCTGGTGATGGCCGTCCGCGGCGGCGACGGAGCAAGGAAACCCACCACCCCGCGACGGATCAAGTCCTGGGCGACCGCCACCAGCACCGAGAGCGTGACGGCCACGCCCGCGAGCACCCCGAGGAAAAAGACCCCCAAAGGCTCGCAGGGGCCTCGGCCGCTGGCAGCGGCGTGGGCCCGCAATGTTCCAGCTGCTTTGCCAGAGCCGCACCGATGCCGGGGTCGCCGCGGCAATCAGCGTCGCAATAGCAATGCTGCGGGCGTTCGCGAACAAACTGGCCGAGCGCTGCTCCAGACGCAGCAGCCCCCACTGTGAGAGGAGCGGCCACGCCTGCCCGAAGTCCGTTCCTGAGCCAGAAAGGACTGCAGAGCCAGATCTACTACAGAAGACTGCGCAGACATATTTAACACGCCTCCTCGCGACGCAACTCCCTCTGAGGAATCAACCACCAGCAAAGGAATTATAGGCTCGCGCCTCAACGCCGCGCACATCCGTCTTAAACAGTGCAGCAACTTCACGGACGGCGGCGGTTCTTGTTTACACATGTGGTAATTGCCTTCGCGCCGCGCACAGTCGCCTTAAGACAGGCAAGAGCTTTACGGATGGAGGGCGGCTCCTTTTCAACATGCACCTCCAGCCTCAGCGCAGAGCGCATTCGTTCTAAGAGCTTACATCAGGTTCGAGCATTCTCTTTGTTCACATCCTAGAGGTCATGTGTTAGGGCGATGTCGGACCGTCAGGGCGTAACACTTACGGTGGCTCGCGGTGTTGAAGTCCCAGGAACGACGTTCTGGCACGATTCAGGACCGTCAATACGCAACTGTAGCGGTGATTTGCGGCGTTGACATTCGAGGGACGGTGTTCTGGCACAGCTTAGGAGTTTCAAACGGCTGTCTTCAAACGGGACACCTTCCTCAGTAAAAATGAACCCTCGCAGGAGCCCATGAAGAGGGAGTTTGGAGGGAGGGCTTATGGCAATGCCATTGATGAGTCTTGCGTTTGCATTTGTGTTCCTCCTCCTCCCCGTTCTCGTCATCCCATCCGTCCTTCCCCCATCAGCCTCATCCTTCCTCCTCCGGGCTCCGCCCCCGCTCCTCCCTTCAGCTCCCCTCTCGTGCCGTAGCCTCTGCTGCTGCCTGCTCCCCCTCTGCCTCTTCTACCTCCTCGTCCTCCTCGTCATCCTCCTCGTCATCCTCCCCTTCCTGGTCCTCCTCCTTGGCCCCACGGCCGCGGCGCTTGATGAGCAGCAGCCCATGGCGTCCGCGGCGCAGTCCGCGGGCTAATGTGGGGGCGACGGCCTTGCAACGCGTTGGCGCTGAGACAGGACGTGGCAGCGCTGCGGGGCAGTCGCGTTGAAGAAGGAGGAGGAGACAGCGCCCCAAGATGACACTTCCAAACCTCAACTGAATCATGTCGCAAAATCGGATCGGATCGGCAACGGATCAGATCGCCAACGAACCGTCCCGAATCGAATAGAAATCGCTCCGTCGCGCTGGGCTCCAACTGGCTCTGGCCGATACCACGGGATAGAGCCGCATCGAATCGAATCGAATCGGAATCGCGGCCCCAGCCTGCGACTCGAATCGCATCGAACCGGATCGGAGGCGGCCCTGACTTCTTGACATTATTGTACTTGGTATATGCAGATCCTCATCATCTCCATTACCCCCTCCAAGACCTGGTGAGCATAGACTCTGCGCCCTTGCGGGCTTTGCATATTGTTTTATGTTTCTCTGTTGCCCTAACTACCGGGACGGGCAGGCGGACGGGGGCGGAGGATGCCAGCAAGAGGACGGGAGGAGGCATCAGAGGAGGCATCAGAGGAGGAGGAGGAGGAGGAGGAGGAGGAGGAGCAGGAGGAGGAGGAGGAGGAGGAGGAGGGCGGGGGCGAGGGCGGGGGGCAGAAGGCTCAGGACAGGCACGGCCCCTCGGAGGCCAGGCGAGAAGCCCTCCGTGCGGGCACTGCCCTGGGCGAAATTGGGGCACTTGCTTGGGAACCTCGCTCGGGGATCTTTCACCGGGATCCTCGATACAAGCGACGAATGTAACTGTCACGCAGCCTCGTCTCTATCAGGAGGGTGTAGTCGCCGAAACTGTGCCCGAAAATCGGGCCGTTGTGGCCAGAACTGGCGCCCGAGTTGCCCCGACCGTTCCCGAAGGTGACCGAAACGTTTGGTGCTAGCCGATACGCTTTCCAATGTCAGTCACAAGCTCGGTCGCACTAATTCTTCGGTCACAATTTCGGGTATGTTATCGGTCACATACTTGTTTCGGTCACACGCACACGCACTCACCTGTTTGGCTGAGAGGGGCCAGGCGCCATGAGGAACTGCTTTCCTCGAGAAGACATAACGCCCTTACGCCGCGGCTTACGCGGGTCGCCAGCGTGGCACAGCGCGTGGAGAAAGAGGGCGCTTACGCGCGGCCTTGCGCAAGGAGCTTACGCGCGAGAGTCCCCGCACAGGTTTCCAATTCGGGCGCCGTCTTCTACTAGTTTCTGGGAGCCTTCTCCTTGTCAGTGCCAAGCCATGTTCCAGAAACAACTGTTTAACATATTGCAAAAGGTACCGCCCAGCCGTGTCCCGGGCCCACTGCGCGGCACGTGCTCCCTGGAGGCGCGGCCGCACGACGCACGGGAGGCCGCGGCGCAGGCTCAATGCCTCCCCACGTCGCGACGAGGACGAGCACGGGATGTGCCGTGTCTGAGTGTCGACCAACGCTGGGATCGAGTCAGTGCTACCGTCTGCCCGTATCTCATAAGGAGGCGCGAGAAGGATGCAATGGCCTTGGACACCCATTTCGAAGCTTTTCGAGCGGGGTGCGGCCAACGAAAGTGGCCAAGGATGGACCGAGGAGGTAAGGATGCAAGGGTACCCTTGGGAACATCTGCTCATCCTTGCTGTGCGGGTCGACAGTAGCCGACGCTGATCTACGCGACACCGGCGCTATCTCCTCGATTGTCGATTGCCTGCCCTCCGCGGCCTCGCCCCTCGCACTGCACCTCCGGCCCCTCGCCGCCTCGCCTCGCCCTCCCCGCGGCGCCTGGCGCGCACGCTAGGAGCCGCGGCTGGCCACCGCGGCCTCCCCGCGCGTCGGCAGCTCACCGCCGCGCTCCGCGGCGCCCGCCGCCTCCCGCGTCCGAGCTCTGCGGCCGCGCGGGGCCGAGGCCGCCCAGCGCGGCGCCCCTCCTCGGCGAGCGGCGTGTTCACGCCCTGCCTCGTCCTCCGCGGACTCGCCGAGGCGCGAGCTCGAGAGGCTGCCCGCCACAGCCCCCGCGCGCGCCTGCCTCGCATGGCGCCCCAAGCCCGAGCCGTGCCCTCTTCGGTGCGCGCGTCGGCGTGTCGGCCTCCGTGGCCGCGACGCGCCACGGTGTTGGCAGCGGCGTCGGCACGCGGGCGCAGCAGGTGTGCGGCTTCTCCTCGGGCTGCAGCTGCGCGCCCCCTCCTGGCCCAACCGCATGCGCGACGACTGGGCAGGCCACCAGGTACGGATGCCGCTGCTCCCCGGGCCTCCCCCGGAGTGCGCTCTGAATAGAAGTGCGAGGCAAATCCAGCGGTGGCGACGAGGGCCTCCCAGGAGTCTCAAAACAGGCAAAAACGAGGGAAGGGCAGGGGTATGGGTACTTTTTCCTCCGCTGAACGACGTCGTCGTCACGCAGCCGGCAGGCAGACCCTGGGAGAGGTTGCGGCAGGCAGAGGCTCAACAACCATCGGAGGGACATTTTCTGGCAGCGGCGAGGCCGAGCGCACAACGCGCTCTTGTGGCCGGCGGGGCCGCGCGGGGGCTGGGTGCACACCCTGCCAGAGGGGCACGGAGGCAGGACGAAATAAACAGAAACATTATCCTGGTTCGATCCTCCTCCTCCTCCTCCTCCTCCTCCTTCTCCTCCTGCCCAGGACGGTGCAGGCCAGGGCCTTTTTCCCGCTGCATGGCGACATGTCCGAGGAAGCCCAGAGACTACCCAAGATGCCCTGGAGAGTGTTCCCAAAGCTGCACCGAAGCTTGCTGCACTGACCGAGGCAGGAAGAGGGGAAGGAGGGAGGAGGACCAGCACGATGCCGGAGCAGGAGGAGGAGGAGGAGGAGGAGGAGGAGGAGGAGGTAGGAGGGGGGGAGGAGGGGGAGGAGGGAGGAGGACCAGGGAGGTCGAAGGTAGGGAGGAAGGGGCAGGCACTCGGAGCAACGAGGGAGGAGAAATGAGGAGACAAATCAATGAGGAGACGCAGCAGGAGTAACGAGGAGGAGGCTAGGCGGCGACGGCTCTCGCCTCGTCCCCTTTGGCCGTGCAGGTCGCGCTTGCCTCCTCCTCCTCCTCCTCCTCCTCCTCCTTCTCCTCCTTCTCCTTCTCCTCCTCGTTTTCCTCCCCTCCGCAACCGAGGCAGGGGGGGAACAGAGGAGCAAGAAGTGGAGTCAGAGGAAGCATGCGGGAGGAGACTTGGCGCGTCGTCGTCGTCGTCGTCGTCGTCGTCGTCGTCGTCGTCGTCGTCATCGTCGATGCCCGGCGGCGACGGCGCTCCGCTTTTGCCCCCGCCCCCTCGGCGGTGCGGCGGATCGCGCACCCGCCGCTCCCTCCGCGCCAGTCGCCCGCCCTGGGCGGGCGCGCGCGCCGCCCTGTGTGGGGCGCGCGGCGGCGAGCACTGCGGCCGCGCCCACTCCTCACCGGCGACGCCGGCAAGCGCTGCTTCTTGTCTCCTCCACCCTCCCCTGGCTGCTCCGCGCTCCCCCCCCCCCTCCCTGCTCCTGCTGCTCCTCCCTCCTCCTCCTCCTCCCGCTTCCTCCGCTGCCTCCTCCTTCTCCCGCCTCCTCCGCCGCCTCTCCCCCACCATGGTCGCCATCGCCTCGCGCTGCCGACTTCGACGGTCGCGCTGGGTCCGCTGTCTTCGCGATGCAGCTGGCCTGGCGACTGCCCTTTCCTCCTCCCATCTCCCCCTCCTTCCCTGTGGTCCTTTTCCTCATCCTCATGCTCGTCCTCCCCCTCTTCCTACTCCTCCACCACCTCGGGCTGCGGGGTCAGAGAGACATGATGTGCGATGCTATGGGATGGAACTCACTGCGGCAACGTCCAGTCCTCGGCAAACACCCGCCTATCCGCGAGCCTAGCCGGCCTGCCTGCGTGCGTGATGGGTGGCTTGCTCGCTCTCCGGCCTGGTCGCCTGCATGCTTGCTCGCGCGAGGTCGCAACGCGAGGAGACGTCGAGGAAGCTCGGCCTTCCGTGCTGTGGGTTTCCCACCCTGCGAGCCAGGCTCGCTACTCCTGCTCGCCTTCGCGATCTAGAATACCTCGCCATCGCAACAAGCCTGAGCGCAAGCCTCCACCCGCGCTCCGCCTGGCGGCTGCCAGGGACCGCCGAGGGCTCCGTGGCTCTGCGAAAAAGCTGCCCGTTCTCACCCGCTCGCTGTGCTTTTTTGTGTCACTTCGGGGCTTGTTGATTGATCGACTGACTGGCCAAACAATGCGGTTACTCTGCATGCACATGTTTCACTGGTTGGTCCACCCATGGGGACAATGGTGACGTGATTGATTGACCAAAAGGTCGTCATTAAACTTGTGATGTGTGATGGATCGGGGTAACGCCATCCGTGTCAAGTGGGTCTGCATGAGTCGGACTTGTGCACAACCCTCCTGTGCTAGGCACTCGCTCTGGAACGAAGCTGCTCCCGTCCTCCGGGCTTCTCTGCTCCCCTCCTCCTCGCTCCCTCCTTGACGGTTGCTCCATGCCCTCCCTAGAGACACAACAAGACGCATAAACATACACTTTCGACGGTTCGCGCGGATGCCAGGGAAGGAGGTCCAGCGCAGATCCAGGAAATCCGAGCGGACCGTCAACAGTTTATGTTTGTAGCGTAGTTTCTTCTTCGACTCCCTGGATGCCGCCAACTGCGCAACGGTCGCCACCTTCGGGAGCTCCCAGGAGGCCCAACAGAAGTCCAACGGAGCTGTCCTGTGGCCAGACGCGCGGGGGGCGCGCTGCCTGGGCTCCCAGAGAGCGGCGATGGGGCCCACCCACGCGAGCCGCTCGGCGACCGCGGCCCTGCCGACCGCAGGGGAGGGGAAGTACAGTAGGAGCTCGACGACCAGAAACCTTCCACAAGAAACCCAACCCTGAGACCCCAGGACGTGCATTGGTTTTTGGAGTGGGAACGTCACGCTTTCCATCGCAAAGCCATCGAAACCCACGAAACCCAGGGCAACCTGGAGGCAAACAGGGTGTTTCTTGGCACGGGTTTCCACTGTAGAGGAAAGATCGCCAATGGGTGGCGACATCCGAGCCCTACACCCACCAACCGTCGATTCTCCCGAATCGATGGGAGGCGGGGATAGGGTTCGGATTCCGCCGCGTGCTCCACGGATTCCGCACCCTAACCCCTCGCCGCCCATGGGGTTGCCTGAGTCGTTGATCGGCGAGGGCAGGGTTCGGATTTCACCGCCGAGCGATGCACATACACCGACTCTGGCCAGGCCCATGCTTAGCACAGGGATCGGTGCATACGGCCCCTCCTTGAGGGGCAACGTCTTCCTCCTGCCTCTCCCCTTTGCACGCTTACCCGCTGACGTATTGCAACCGCTGCCCACCGCTGCGAACTCGGTGGCCGCGTTCCGGCGCGCATGCACTGAGCGGTCCGATGTTTCTTTGACTTTGTCCGTGGCTTCCGCTGTTGCGCGTCTTCCTGCCGATGCGCCGTGCCAACGCGGCTTCTTCCACTTCCAGTTCTGGCTCTGGGCCCAGGAGGGCCCCCCGGGCCGAAGCTCGGTGCACGTGCACAGGCTCCCCTCGCCCCGAGGAGCCGGGGCGCCCTTCGCCCCCAGGGGGGCGGGCGCGGGGGCCGCTCCTGAGGCCTTGGATCGGGTGCGCCCGGGGGGATCGCGGGTCGCCGACGAGGACGAGGACGTCGAGGACGACGACGACGAGGACGAGGACGAGGACGAGGACGAGGACGAGGACGAGGACGAGGACGAGGACGAGGACGACGACGACGACGACGACGACGACGACGACGACGACGACGATCCCGACGACGACGACGACGACGGGGCGGGCCTTCTCGAAAGGTCCGCAGGGCCTCCAGCCTTCTGAGAAGTGCTCCAGGCCCTTTCCGACTACGCAGGAAGAGCTTCTCGGAGGGCCAGGGGGCCTCCTTAGAAGCCCCGCCGACGTCTGAGAAAGCCTCCTCCTCGTCACTGCCCCCCCCCCCCCCCCTCGCTCGCCGCCCGTCTCCGCCCTGAACCACAGCAGGAATCCCGAGGACTCTCGCCTCCTGGGGCCCTCCCCCAGGCCCCAGGACCAGGAGAGCACCGCTCGGGATGAGAGGCCTCGCCCCAAGAGAAAGCCCATGGGGTGCAGCACCCGTTTCCCCTCCGGGCTCGTGCGCTTCAGGATCGGCATCTGCGCACCTCTGCCCCTCGGGCGCACCGACAAGGCCCTGCCGCTCCTGCTCTCACGCCTCTCCTGCGCCCGCCTGCCACTCCTGCTCGGGCTTCTGCTCCTGCTCTCGGACCGTGACGAGCCGAGCTCTCGGTCGACATTGCTCTGGCTGAAGCTCTACATTGCGAGCGACAGGAAAAGCCACTTCGGCAATGAATTCAGAGCGTCTGGCCCAGGCAGGGCCAAAGCAGTGAAACGTGACAGAGCGGCAGCGGTAGCACCGGGGGAAGAGAAGGAAGAGGCATGTAGAGGGAGGAGGGATGATGATGATCAACAGTATAAGGAAGACGAAAGGGTTATTATGCGGAAGTTTTCCGTTCGAAGCATACCATGCCATAAGTGACCAATGCCTCGCCTCCATCTGAGAGGAACAGCAAGGGAATCCTGCTGCTCCTCCTCCTCACCCTCCTCCGCCTGTTCCCCCCTCCTCCTTCTCCTCCGGCCATCCCCTCTTCCTCCTACCCGTCTCTCCATCCCCCTTCCTCTCCGACTCCTCTCTCTTCTCACAGCATGAGCGAAGATGACCGGGGGGAAACCAACAGGAGCGAACGAGGAACGATGCGGACCCAGGGGGGGACCAAGAGGAGTGAGCGAGGGACCGAAATCATCGGATCACCCACGCCACGTGCGGCAAAAGGACACCAACGGTCTTCAACTTTGATCCTTTCTCTCGGCGGTGAATAGGACTGGTCCTGAGACCTCCTCCTTTTCGTGAGAGCGCTCCTGGGGCAGTAGTAGTAGTAGTAGTAGTAGTAGTAGTAGTAGTAGTAGTAGTAGTAGTAGTAGTAGTAGTAGTAGTAGTAGTAGTAGTAGTAGTAGTAGTAGTAGTAGTAGTAGTAGTAGTAGTAGTAGTAGTAGTAGTAGTAGTAGTAGTAGTAGTAGTAGTAGTAGTAGTAGTAGTAGTAGTAGTAGTAGTAGTAGTAGTAGTCCTCGTAGTCTGATTAACCCAAAAAGAACCCCCTAACCCTTTGGGATGGGGCCTAAGTTAGGAAAGCCAATAACATTAGGGATAGGGGGTCTGTTCTGCAAATGTATCAGATCAAACCGCCCAGATCGATCATCCCTTATGCGAAAACGGGGGCCACAGTGAGGCCACGTCTTCGTCGTGTTATTAGGGTGAGGGGTTTGTCTATCCTCGATGATAGTCGTACTCGCAACCGTAGTCGTAACTGTCGTGGTCGTTCTTGCGCGGCGGGTGCCGCGGAACAAAAATAATCAGTCACCCACTATTGGTGGGCCCCCAGTCCTTCGATGAGGCCGCCGAAAGAATCACCAGTCCCCCCCTACTGGGGAGGGGTCTGCAGACCTTGCGTGCCACGGGAAGGGGCTCCATCGTGGGGGCGGGGCAAGGCCTGGCTCTCCATGCCGGCACCGGGGGCGAGGCAGTATGGCGCCTCTCCTCTGAGTGCGCCGACGGGCCCCCACGCCCGGGGGCCACGTGTGCGACGCGGGTCCGCCGAGGTCAGTCCGGGTCGGTGCCGTCGCGCGCGGAGGGCAAGGATGAGGGGCACGGAGGAAGGGAGGGAGATGGGAAAGGGGGACCGCGAGGGAGAGGGGAAGCGGGAGAGGGAAGGAGAGGGGGGAGGAGGCTGGGAATGGAGTGGGAGGAGGGGGAGGGGAGGGAGGGAGGGGATGGGGGAGGGGGGTGTAGAGAAGGAGGTGGGGGGAGCGGAGGGAGAGAATCTGGATCCGCGATGGCTCCTGACATATTCCTGCGGCCCCCTCTTGCGGGCACCAGGCTCGAAAACTGATGGACTCGTGTACTGCTGCTGTCTCTCGTCTTCTCTCCCATGACGGCTCCCTGGTGAGGCGAGCGGCAGATACGCAGCCCTTCGGATCTGGCTGTGCCCATTATCAGGGGCGCTGGGGCTATGTCCGAGCTACCTCTCACAGGACACAGTGTGGAACCTGCAGGCGGCCCCACTCAGAGACAAGAAGCACTTGAGCACATGAACCGATTGTTGTTTGCTGTGGTTTTGCCCTTGCTCCTCCTCCTCCTCCTCCTCCTCCTCCTCTTTCTGTCGGATGTTGCCCCGCCCCTCCCGGCCCTGGGGGGGTGATCAAACGAATAACCCTGGCTCACCTTTTGGGCTTCTGGTGTGTCGAGCTGGTCCCCTGGAGGTCGCAGCAGAACCCAAAGAAGGGCCCCCGATCCCGCGATGGCCCCACGAGTCGCAGTCGTCCGCTTGGCTCAGCAAGCCCTCCATGAAGCTGCAAGACGCCCCCAAACATCGCACACGAGGCGACCGCGACGCATCAGTTCCTGGAACTGTGCCCCACACGAGACGTTTCGACACACGAAACCTTCGAAGATTGGGAAACACTGTCGACAGGACCACCTCGACAGGAACACGTCGACAGGCCACACGAGGCGTCCCACCTCCTGCTCCCACACGAGGTGGGACGTCTCGCACTTCGACACAGGAAACCTTCGAAGATCGCACACGGGGCTCCCACACTTCTGTGGTAACTTATGGAGGCCTCCCATGCCATCTTGCTGGCTCTTGCGTATCGACGCTAATCGGCCGCTCGATCGACGCTACATGTGCGCTTTCTCATCGATGGCCAGACGCTTCGGCACGCCAATGCACTGTGGAGACGGAATTTCTAACATTAGCCTGACGAAAGACACAACCTTATGCAACTGCGAGTGCCGCATTGTGGGTACAACTTTCGGTGGAGCTCCTTATGGGGCCACGACCCGTGTGAGGGGCGTGTCGAATTGGGCGCGGTGCTGTCATGCGAACCCTCCCACTGGAGCCTTCGGTGGAGTATCCTCGGGGGCCACGAAACGTGTGAGGGGGTGTACCGAATTGGGCGCGGTGGTGCCATGCGAACTCTCCCACTGGAGCCTTCGGTGGAACTCCTTATATTATGGGGTGCGCCGAAATGACGGTGGAACTGCATGCGAACTCTGCCATTGGGGCCTTCGGTGGAGCTCCCTATGGGGCCACGAACCGTATGAGGAATGCGCCCGAAATGAAGGTGGAACTGCATGCGAACCCTGCCAAGAATCCTTCGGTGGAACTCCCTAAGGGGCCACGAACCGTGTGAGAGGGGCACAGACATGGGGGCGGAACTGC
The DNA here is from genome assembly GCA_963575745.1 of Prorocentrum cordatum. Taxonomy (NCBI): domain Eukaryota; class Dinophyceae; order Prorocentrales; family Prorocentraceae; genus Prorocentrum; species Prorocentrum cordatum. The sequence continues at coordinate 268,293 of CAUYUJ010000203.1, forward strand.
ATGCGAACCCTGCCGCCGGGGCCTTCGGAGGAGCTCCCCATGGGGCCACGAACCTTGTGAGGGGTGCGCCGAAACGAAGGTGGAACTGCATGCGGACCCTGCCTCTGGGGCCTTCGATGGAGCTCGCTAGGGCCACGAACCGTGTGAAGGGTGCGCCGAAATGAATGTGGAACTGCATGCGACCCCTGCCACTGGGGGCTTGAGGGTGGAACTGCATGCGGACCCTGCCACTGGGGCATTCGATGGAGCCCCCCACGGGGCCACGAAGCGTGTGAGGGGTGCGCCGAAATGAGGGTAGAACTGCATGAGGACCCTGCCACTGAGGCATTCGATGGAGCCCCCCATGGGGCCATGAAGCGTGTGATGGGTGTGCCGAAATGGGGGTGGAACCGCATGCGACCCTGCCTCTGGGGCCTTCGGTGGGGCCCTCTGTGGGGCCACGAAGCGTGTGAGCGCTGCGCCGGAAAGGACATGGAACCGCCATGCGGACCCTGCCAATGGCGCCTAGCTCCCCATGGGGCCACGAAGCGTGTGAGGGGTGTAACGTGTGAGGCGTGTGCCGAAATGGGGGTGGAACCGCATGTGGACCCTGCCACTGGCGCCTTCGGTGGGGCCCCGTATGCCGAAATGGGGGTGGAACCGAATGCGGACCCTGCCACTGGGGCCTTCGGTGGGGCCCTCTGTGGGGCCACGAAACGCATGAGGTGTGTGCCCAAATCGGGTGGAAACGCATGCGGACCCTGCCGCTAGGGCCTTCGGTGGGAACGCATGTTGGGGCCACGAAACGTGTGAGGGGTGTGCCGAAATGGGGATGGAACCGCATGCGTGCCCTGCCACTGGGGCCTTCGGTGAGGCTCCCTGTGGGGCCACGAAACGTGTGAGGGGTGTGCCAAAATGGGCACGGAACCGCATGCGGACCCCGCCACTGGGGCATTCGGTGAAGCTCCCTGTGGGGTCACGACGGAGGAGGGAGGGAAGGAGTAAGGAAGGAGGGAGGGGAGGAGGGAGGGAGGGAACGCGGGGACCGTCTCTTCAAAATGGGGACGCAACACCACAGGATGGTTGGGACCAAAACATGAGGCCCACATGAGTTGCCGCGGGACCAAGCTATCCTCGGCAAGCGCCCCAAGGCCCCCGCGACTGCCATGACGGCCCTGCTCACGAGCGACGAGCCTATCCACATTCACGCCCTCGCGGTATGGATTCCAGGGCCCGATCCCGCGGATACGCAGCCTCACGGATACGTTCCTCGCAGAGCACCCGCGGCAAAACGCCACACATCCGCGGGGTCGAGGCACAAGGGCCCAGCCCGCGAGGCCGCGGATGCGGATGCAATGTGTCTCGCCCACGACCTGCAGCGCACAATTGAGCAGGGGCCGACCATCCCGGCATCCCGATAGGCCTACCACGCAATGTCTGTAGAACTGAAAAACAAGTTCGAATAAATATGAAGCACTGTCCTTAGAACATAAGCCCGCTGTATGACAACAAAACGATCGCAACCAGAAATGTTCTAAGAACATCCCGTGCAAAGCCACAACAGATTCTTAGAACACTCTCTGGTGGGTCTATAGGCAAACCAAGACGCTCCGCCACTGCTTGACACAGCAGGAGTGGGCGGGCGGCGGGGCGTTCCGCCGCCACCTGCCGGCCTCCATGGTCTGCCCCTCCGTGCCTGTCCTCCTCCCCCCCCTACCGCATGTCTTCCCAGTGTCTTCGCCATATGATCGTAATCTGAAACGCCTAAAGCCTGTAGGCCCCGGGTGGCTCCAAAACGGCCCTCCCGGAAAGGCCCGGTCGGCCCACGACCCGGCCCTTCCGAAAGGAGCCCATCCGGCGCGCCGAATGGACTCCATCGAGCGCGCGGCGTGGGAGGTGCCCACAAGCCGATCAACAAAAAAAAAGATGGAGACCATCCGGCGCCGCATGGACTCCCGAGATTAGAGCCCATCCGGCGACAAAGGAGTCCATCTGGCGTAAAACAGAGTCCATCAGGCGAACCGATAGAGTCCATCCGGCGGCGTTAGAGTCCATCCGGCGCCAAATTAGAATCCATCCGGCGGCATTAGAGCCCATCCGGCTGGCAAAATGACCATCATAGCATCCGAGTCCATTCGGCGGATAGCCCCGTTGTGCGCGCTGCTTGCACATCCCCTCGACCCCTCGACCCCGCGCCCCATGCCCCCAAGACCAATGCCACCCGCGACCTTCTCACCCCGCCACCCCGCGACCCTATCCCGCGACCACAAGTCCTCAAGACCCCGCGACCCCACCGCTCACCACATCACCGCCATGTCACCCCGCCGCCCCACGAACCCGCGACCTCACGCCACTGCCCCGAGACCCCGCTGCTCCGCAACCCCGCAGTCCCACCGCCCCGCCACGCCACCGCCTCAGCGGATCCTCAGGATCCCTCTCCCTAGGAAAATCCTGGGGATTATTGAGGATCCCTAGCGAATCCAAGGGGGGGCCCACGGATCTTTCGGGATCCTTAGCGAAACCCTGAGGGAACCTTGGGGATCCGTGGGGATGTTTCGCTGTTCTCGAAGGAAAGCCTTAGGATCCTTTGGGATCTTTAGCGCGCCCCCCAAGAACACCGTAAAGATCTAGGGATCCTCAGCGGTCCCGAGGGAAACCTGGGGATCCTTGGGGATCCTCAGCGGATCCTTAAGGAAGCCTGGAACCCCTTAGCGGATCCCCCGAAGGATATTTCGGGATTCTGAGCGGCACCCTCGAAAACCCCGAAGGACCCTTGGGGATCCTTCGCGGATTCCCACAGGGAAGCCGTAGGAATCCTTGCGGATCCTGGGCGGTGTCCTGAGGAAGAGAGTCCATCTGGCGACGCGACCTATTATTTGCAATGCTGTCTACACGTTTAGCTCACGCAGATCAGAGCCCATCCGGCGCTTATGCGGAGATTCGCCGAATGCAATTTCATTCGGCGCCGAACGGGCTCTTTTCGAAAGGGCTGGGGAAGCGATCAAGACGGCCCCAGAAGGCCCGAAGATAGTTCGTTTGCCATGCAGGAACTGGTGATCCTGGACCCCGGGGCCTCCTCCCCCAAGACAGATGGGCAAACTTTCCACCAACAGTACCTCATGTAGGACGGGGGAGAAGGGAGGATGAGAAGGTCCTCCTCCTCTTCCACCTCCTCCTCCACCTCCACCTCCTCCTCCTCCTCCTCCTCCTCCTCCTCCTCCCTCTCCAAACTATGGTAGTGGTGGTGGAAAATGGGCCCATCAAAAACCAACCCTTTATCTGGGGCCGTTTTCTTTTCGCCAGCCGCGGGGGCCTAGGGAAGGCCCCGAGAACCCGAACATTGAGACAAAGGAGGACACGTTACCCTCTGCATCCGCTTGCTTCGTGGCGGCCTTTTCGCGCCGAAGGGGGCGGCGGCGGAGGCTCGTCAGAGCCGCCTTCGATCAAATATTTTCACATGCTCTTACGACTTAAACTTCGGCGGCGAGCGAGGGGGGGGGGACATGAGACGGACAAGGCCCTCTCCGAAGGCGGCGGGGCTTCTCAGAAGCCCTCCAGCCTTCTGAGAAGCTTCCCGTGTCTTTGGGGAAGGCTCACAACAACTTCTCAGAAAGCAGGAGGCCTTCCGAGCCTTCTTGGGGAAACCACAAGGTATCGACACCGCTTCTCCCCAGACCTCTCCCGGGCCGCGTTCTGACCAGACTTTCGAGGCGAAACCAGCTGTGGCGGCGAGGGCCTCTCAGGAGGCTCGAGAAGGGGAAAACGGGGGAAATGTACAGGTATGGGTAACGTCTCCCCCTCTGGCTTCTGGGAAGGCCGGCGCTCCACCCCCCCGCCCCTGGGCTCGCCGCCGCTGCAGAGCCGCGGGGCCGCAGGTGTTCTGCTCGCCTCGCCAGCAGCGCTCGGCCGTCGTGGCTCTGGCCTCCCGCGCCTCCTGCCCCACCCCGTCCCCCACCTCTCCTCCTCCAGCCTCCTCCGCCCTTCTCCTCCCAACCCTCCCCCCCGCCCCTCGGCCCTCTGGTGACAATGTCTCTGACCCCCTGCCCCTTCCTATTCCTCCTCGGCCCTCCTTCTCCTTTTTCCCCCTCCTCGACCGCCTTCTGCTTCTCCTCGTCTCTCTCCTCCCGCCCCTCATCCTCCTCATGACCCCGCCTCCTCTCGTCCGACGTCCTCCTCTGAACAGTCTGTCGACTATCCCGCGTCATGCCGCATTTTTCTTTCCTTCCGGCTCCATCCTGCCCTCCTCTTCCTCCTCCCCCCTCCCTCCCTCCCTCCCCGTTTTCGCTCCTCCCTCCTTTTTCCTCGCTCCCTTTCCTACCAGTAGGTAGGAGACATCAAATTAAGCCCAGCTTCTTCCACCGGGCACGACCCCACCAATACGCCGACATAGGGAGAGGGGGCCAGTTAGCACTTGCCCCGTGCAGGACCCCATGGACAGCAGCAAGGACCGAAGAAGCAAAACCCCCCAGAGTGGTGAAGTGCATGCAGGAATGAATGCCCGCGGAGCATCTGCGCAACGACCCATGTGTTCAATCATTGCGAAGGAGGCAGGGCCCAATGCCCTTGGAAAGGTCTGGGAACTTGACCTGTCTGATCTGGATTCGTTCAAAGAAGTCAAAGACATAACGAGATGGGCTTGGGTCATTATCCTGCTCAAATCCACGGACTGCGTCGGCATACAAGCAATCACCCCAGACACCTTTGCCCTGGGTATCTAGATGCCCATTCCAAACAAACGTTCTGCAACAATGACGAACATGCCCACCCGGCCTGAGTCGGCGGACATAGCTGAAATGCCATCCGTGCCTCGGTTGTGGAACGGTGGGCTGGCCATTTTCATGCGCCGCACTTGCCGCACGTGGGCGGAGACATACCTTACACGGGCCCTCCTGAAGGCCCAATTGAGGATACACGTCAAACCGTGGACCTTCGATGGGTTGTTGAAAACCCCTCGGTCCAGCAGGGAAACAATCATCCCAGCGGAATTGGTTATCCTCGGCCTTGCAGCCCCTGCCCAAATTGCGGCGGCAAAGAGTGCGTGCTCGCGAGTCTGTCAAACGAGCTAATTACTGTGACACATGCCAGGCCAACCTGCACTGCAGCACTGCTATGCGAAGGGAGGCCCGCCTTGG
>CAUYUJ010000203.1:278403-283403 GCA_963575745.1 Prorocentrum cordatum
GCGCCCGCCATGCCGCAATCATCCGCTAAGCCTGGTAGTTCCTCGGTGCTCCCCGTACCCTATAGCAAAAGCGCCACCTCCCGCTTCAGCTCATCCAGGCAAGCTGTGACGCGGTGAGAAAAAAAAGAGAGTGCACATTAGTATGTTGAGGCAAGGCGAGGTGAGTAAGAGAGGGGCGCGCAAGTTGTGCCGGGGCTGGCACAGGCTGGGCTGGCTGGCCCTCTAGAGAGAGAGAGAGAGAGAGGAACAAAACACATTTCTTGGGCTGCTACTTTTTTTCGGCTCCTCGGGTGGAGGCCCTTTTCACCGTTTCAATTTCTTGGGGGGGGTCCCCCGTCACTGTGGCCACCATTGTGCCTGTTGTACCCCCCCTGAAGGTAGAGCCTGCTGAGGCTAACACTGAGTAGGCTGGCCTGTGATGTGAATGAGAGCGCGCAGCTAAGCGTAAAGAACCAAGCGAGTGTGATAGACAGTGTACTGGCAAGATAAGGATGATTGGCCTGTAGCAGTTGGGTGGGGACACTCTCTGTGTGCAGGGGTTCCCGAAATAACAAACGAACACGACTAAAGTGCGTAATTGAAACCGCGTAGGCTGCGCAAAGAGAAGCTGTCGAGTAGCGGCTGCTTTGACAGCGAAATGCTACTGAGGTGTTGCGAGGAAGCTAAGTGCCTCGACCAATAGAAGGTTAGCGATCGAAGGGTAGAGGTGAGCAATCAGCAGGCACCGAAGCTGACTGGCCGAATATGGCTGGGACAGAAAAAAAACACATCGTGAATAGCATCACGTGCTTTTCGCTTCGCAACCCGATCTCGTCCCCCAATCAAGGCCCGCCACCATCCCAACCCAAATAGATAGGTCAGCTAGCAAATGATCTAGTGAGCAATGAGCAGGCACTCGAGAAGACTGGCCGAGTGTGGCTGTCCACGTACTGTCGCGTGGGACAGGATGAAGGCATGCCGCGTGTAGCATCACGCGCGGCACGCACCCCAACCTCCACCCTCGTACCCGCCAGATCCCCGCCATCAGGACGCTGCTAGGCCGGCGCTGCCTGGCCGATGGCATTGGCACGCAAGAGGCTGGGGCTGTATTAAGAAGACCAAGCAATAAAAATCCAAGCCACGTAAGAGAGGACTGGCAGCTGTGATGCACTAAGTTGGCCTGGCTGTAAGGAGGCAAACTAAAGACTGTAAGTGACGTGCTGCCCTATGGCTAGAAGATGCAGGAGGGAGAGAGGATATATAACAGGCAAAGATGTGTGGCAGTGGATGGCGACGGCTGTACCTGCTGATGCTTACGCTGTAAGGCTGGCCTGTGTAGGCTGGCTCCTCCTCCTCCTCCGCCTCCTCCTTCTCCTCATCCTCCTCTAGTATCCTCCTCCTCGATCCTCGTCCTCTATCATTATCCTCCTCCTCCCCCGCCTCCTCCTCCTTCTCGTCCTCCTCCTCCTCCACCCCCTCCTCCTCCTGGACCTGCCGGCGGTGGGCCACTCCTACGTGTTGTCGGCCCCTGCGCGCGACGTCTGGGCGCACGCGCGCTCAGCCTGGCGCGGCCTGAGGGCGCGGCGGGCTGTGGCGCGCGTCGCCAGGGCACAGGGTCCTCCTCCCCCATCCCATTCCTCACGTCACCACTCCTCTTCCCCCGTCTCCTCCTCCTCCCTCCTCCTCCTCCTCCTCCTCACCCTCCTCCTCCTCACCCTCCTCCTCCTCCTCCTCCTCCTCCTCTTTTCTCTTTTTCTTCTTCTTCTTCTTCTTCCTCCTCCTCCGCCTGTCTCATCCTCCTCTTCCCCATCGCTACTTCTCCTCCTGCTCCTCCCTCCCTCCTGCCTCCTCATCCCACCTACACCTCAACCTCATCAACTCCTCTCCTTCCCGTGCCCTTCCGACCCCCCCTCCTTTCCCCTGCGAAAATCTGCCGCAGGCCCTCCAAGACCGAAGGAGGAGATTTACGGGAGCGCTTTCTGCACGTGCTCAAACCATGTCTGCGCTCAAGGGTTGGATATTGCATCCATCGAGCAGCACTGTTCGAATGGAGCGCGGTTCCATATTCGCGCGCAGTGTTCTTCGTGCTGCAGTACCTGCGCCGTTTACAGGAATCGGGTCCGCCTCAGTGCCAGCACGTTGCGGGCGTGCGAGAATGCCAGGTACTATCGGAGGTGAGGGGGTGAGATCGAAGTGGAACGGAGAGCCCCCCTTCCGGGAAATCGATTTCGGTTTCGTGTTCGTGCGTGCCGTGCGTGCGGGCGAGGCGAAGCTGCGTGGGCGGGCGAGAGGAAAGTCTCCTGTGGCTGAGGCGCGGCCGGACCAAATGATTCTCCACCGGGCGGCCGGTGGCGCGCGGTGTCCTGCCGGTGTCCCGGTGGTGTCCTGTGGCTGAGGCGCGGCCGGACCAAATGATTCTCCACCGAGCGGCCGGTGGCGCGCGGTGTCCCGCCGGTGTCCCGCCGGTGTCCCGTCGGTGTCCCGTCGGTGTCCCGATGATGATGATGATGTTGATGTTGATGTTGATGTTGATGATGATGATGATGATGATGATGATGATGATGATGATGATGATGATGGTGCTGATGATGATGTTGGTGATGATGATATCGATAGAGAGACCGAATGTGATATCGATAGTGAGACCGAATGTGAGATCGATTGTGAGATCGATAGAGAAATCGATAGTGAGACCGAAAGTGAGATTGATTGTGAGATCGATTGTGAGATCGATAGTAAGATCGATTGTGAGATCGATTGTGATATCGATAATGAGATCGATAGTGAGACCGAATGTGAGATCGATAGTGAGATCGATAGTGAGATCGATAGTGAGATCGATAGTGAGACCGAATGTGAGATCGATGGTGAGATCGATAGTGATATCGACAGTGAGATCGATAGTGAGACCGAATGTGAGATCGATAGTGAAATCGATAGTGAGACCGATTGTGAGATCGATTGTGAGATGGATTGTGATATCGATAATGAGATCGATAGTGAGACCGAATGTGAGATCGATTATGAGATCGATAGTGAGATCGATAGTGAGATCGATAGTGAGACCGAATGTGAGATCGATTGTGAGATCGATAGTGATATCGATAGTGAGATCGATAGTGAGACCGAATGTGAGATCGATAGGGGAAATCGATAGTGAGACCGAATGGGAGATCGATAGTGAGATCGATAGTGAGACCGAATGTGAGATCGATAGTGAGATCGATAGTGATATCGAGAGTGAGATCGATCGAGTGCGACGTTGGTCCCTCCCCCCCCTTACCTCCTTATCCCCCGAAGGGTGGTCGTATAGGTCTAGTAAGATTCCTGTCAATCTCCTAAGTTCCCCTCCGCCACCCAGGTCACAATGGGACGTGCATGGCTCCCCACCCGCCCACTGGCCCGCTGCAGGGACGCCTTCACAGAATTCGCCGGCCCAACGGGCCAGAGGCCTGCTAAGATCTTCTGCAACTGGTTTAGAACACTTCTACTTCGCGCGCGCGCGGGACACTCTGGAGGTCCCCGAGCGAAAGAAACCCGACAAGGACCCCCCAAGGATGCCAGAACTCCCCGGGCCAGTTTTCAAGACCCCAAGAAGGCCCCAAGCCGGTCCAAGCAAGCCCCGCATCGCTGAAAGATCGGTCCAAGACGCCCAAGATGGCCTCCAGTCGGCCGAACAAGCACCCAAGACATCCCAAGAGGCCATCAAGAGCATTCCTAAGAGGGCTTCGAGAGGTCAGAAGGATCAATGCTTCGTAGTTTCAATCAATGTTCTGTGGGTTTTCCACGTTTTGAATTTCCCACGCTTCAACACGTCCCAAGAGGTCCCCAAGACCTCCCCAAGACGGCGACAGAGACCCCCAAGAGGGCCCGAAGACGGCCCAAGAGGCGCCCAAGACAGACAGAGGGGGAACCCGGAGGCCCCAAGAGGCCCCCAAGAGGTTCCAAGAGGCCCCAAAGAGGCCCCACGAGGCCCAACAGATGCCTCAAAACAACACCCCAAAGCCTCAGAACTGCCTCTAGGAGGCCCCTGACAGACCTCGACGAAATCCGGACGAATATCCAAGAGGCGTCGGACCCACTACCCGGGCACGGTGGCGGGATGGGCCGAAGGCCATTAGATCCGCCGCCCCCTGTGGTCTTGCCACAGGGGTGCACGGCGTGCTGGATGTTTCAGGTTTTGGTTTTGGTTCTTATTCTAAAAGAACTCCCCAGTGGGCTTCGGCCCGTCCCGCCGGCCACCCGCAAGTTTCCGAAAATCCATCTGTCAATGCCTTTGTTGCCCCAACTTGGCCCAAGATGGCCTCCAAGACGGCCAAAATGGCCCAAGATGGCCTCCAAGATGCTTCCAAGACGGCCAAGATGGCCTCCAAGACGGGTAAGATGGCTCCAAGATGCACCCAAGACGGCCCAAGATGGCCTCAAGATGGTCTAAGACGGCCCAAAAGGCCCGCAAAAGGCCTCCAAGACGGCCCAAGAGCCCTCCAAGACGCCCTCCAGGAAGGCCCGAATAGGTTAAATCATTGATTTTCCTTAGGTTTTTCAAGGATTTTGGCATGTTCTTCTTTTCAGCTCTCCGACGGCCCAAGACGGCCCAAGAGGTCCCCAACATCGCCCCAACAGCACCCAAGAGGCCTCCAAGATGGCCCCATGACGGCCCAAGAGGCCCCCAAGAAGGCCCCAAGAGGGCCTCAAGACGGCCCAAGAGGCCTCCAAGACGCCCAAGATGGCCTCCAAGACGGCCAAGATGGCCTCCAAGACGGGTAAGATGGCTCCAAGATGCACCCAAGACGGCCCAAGATGGCCTCAAGATGGTCTAAGACGGCCCAAAAGGCCCGCAAAAGGCCTCCAAGACGGCCCAAGAGCCCTCCAAGACGCCCTCCAGGAAGGCCCGAATAGGTTACAATCATTGATTTTCCTTAGGTTTTTCAAGGATTTTGGCATGTTCTTCTTTTCAGCTCTCCGACGGCCCAAGACGGCCCAAGAGGTCCCCAACATCGCCCCAACAGCACCCAAGAGGC
>CAUYUJ010000203.1:288403-332404 GCA_963575745.1 Prorocentrum cordatum
AACAACAACATATCGTGGATACCCCCACGGGGGGACGTACAGCTGCGAACTGGTGTCCGAAACAAATTTCGTGAAACCCTGAAAAGAAGCGGGATGTTGGGAGAATGGGGCGGGAGGATAATGAGAACTGCAACAGTGTCGAGAGGAGCGCGGGATCCCAAAGTGAGAGCGCGATTCTTCAATGAGACCGGAGGAAAACCCCAATCAGGGCTATAGGGCCAGGGGGCTATAGGGCTATTGAACTATAGGGCTATAGAACTATATGGCTATACAGTTGTAAGGCTATACGGCTTTTGGGCACCCCCGGGCACCCCCGGGCACGCCCAGGCACCTGGGCAGACGGGCGCATGGGCACCCCCGGGCACCCGGGCACCCGGGCGTGCAGCGAAAATCGGCGGCAAACCTAAACTAACCATATGAATCCGCTGGGACCCCTACGGCGGCAAGCTCTGATTGGGGAATAAATTGTGAGGAAATATCGAGCGGGAGCCGCGATCCGGTGGTACATCGCCAGTCCTATTGTTTAAAGGACTTCAGGGCTATGGGGCTATGAGGCTATAGAGCTAGAAGGCTATGGGGCTACAGGGCTAAAGGGGCATAGGGCTATAGGGCTATTGGGCTATAGGGTTATGGGGCTGTAGGGCTATAGGGCTAGAAGGCTATAGGGCTATTAGGGCTATAGGGCTACAAGGCTATAGGGCTATAGGGCTACCCGGCACCTGGGCACCCGAGCACCCGGGCACGCAAGCACCTGGGCACACGGGCGCCCGGGCGCCTGGGCACCCGGGCACCCGGGCACCCAGGCACCCGGGCAGACGGGCACCCGGGCACCCTGGGGCACCTGGGCGCCCGGGCGTGCGGCGAAAATCGGCGGCAAACCTAACCTAACCATATGTATCCGCTAGGACCCCTACAGAGGCAAGCTCTGATTGGGGAATAATTTGTTAGGAAGTATCAGGCGGGAGCCGTTGTTGTTGTAAACCGGGCCAACGCCACAGTTTGACCCTCAAGACTTTCCCTGATTAAAAACAGGGTGCGAGCCCCGGGAAGAGCACTTCAATCGAACAAAACAATGTGCACCGGACGGTGGGGATCAACAATAACTAGTCCTCAGAAATGAGAATTCAACAACAACAACAACAACAACTACTACTACTACAACAACAACAACAAGAACAACAACAGCAGCAACAACAACAACATCAACAACACCACCACCACAACCAACGACAAAGACAACGACAACAACAACAACAACAACAGCAGCAGCAACAACAACAACAACAACAACAACAACACCACCACCACCAACAACAACAACCCCAGCAACTGGCAACTAACAACAACAGCAGCACAAACAGCAACAATACCAAAAACACCATCAACAACAGAAGCATCAGCAACAACACCATCAACGACAGCAACGACAATAACAAGCACGACTAACATCAACATCAACAACTACCAACAACACCAGCAGCAGCAACAACAACTCCAACAGCACCACCAACAACAACACATACACCAACACCACCAGCACCAACGACAACAGCAACAACAACAGCAACAACAACAACAATGGCAACACCAGCACCACCAACAACAACACCACCACCAGCAACAACACCACCACCAACAACAATAACAATCCGCACAGCAGAACCTTACTTCAGCCACGCGCTCAGGGACAGTGAATGACCGTTCAGCCCACTCACTCTGAATTAGTTACCCCCTATTGGTGGGACCCCAGTCCTTCAGAAAGGCCGCCGAAACGGTCTTTGGTTACTCGGTTCTGGGGGCTCTAAAAACTTTTCGGGCTTAGCCAAGCGAAACCGCCCGGTGCGAACAAAAATTGCAACGCCAAGATCTCAGGGAACGCCGAACTCCCCCCCCCCCGGCGAGCCGCCGAAACACAGGAGACTGATCTCTCCATGGACGCATCCAGCCCAGAAGCTCTAAGGCGAATCCGGCCGAGGCGACGTGGGCTCTCCAGGACGAGCAGCGGACCCTTTTTCCCTCCTCTAAGAGTCGGGGCGCAGCGCTGCGCAATGTGAGCCCAAGGCTTCTATCTTACGTGAGACCACGTGGGCCAACAGTGCAAAATATTTGAGCGGCCCCAGATCGCGGGAGACACGTCTCTCGACATCACGCGAATCACAGCAGCCCGCAGAAGCTGAAACGCCGCAGCTCCGTAGCCGCCGCAGCCGCGGGGGAAGCATAATCACAAGTCTCTCGCCGCATCCGCGGATGGCCTAGCGTTCTCTCCCGAACGGGGACTGGCGGAAGAAAGAAGCACATGAAGGTCTACTTGCCGACTGGCGTTGCTTATGATGCGGAGAGCCTCAAGGAATCGGTGGCGGAAGCTATTCGGCGATGCATGGTCAACTCGAGATTTACCATTTATCCGAGGCATCGTTGGACTGGCGCCGACGACGCTTTCAGCGAGTTCTGCTTGCTAGAAGGGTGCCACGGTCTGGCCACGGCATCGTGGGACACGTTCGCTTTCGAGGCGGGGCACCCTTCCAGAGGGGGGCTGCCGACGCACAGCTGTTACAATCAGCTCCCAACTCGGGGACCCACTGGCCGAGAGGCCACCCCGATGCTCTTGGATTCGTCCACCGGCGCCGATCAGGCCCCTCGAGGGCTAGATGACGGGCGCCACCCAGCAGGGAAGGCGGAAGAAGATGAAGCGCGCGATCCCTTGGAACATCGAAGGAAAGAACAAGCTGAATTGAGGAGAAAAGCCAGGGAGTTTCTGGAGAAGGACCCGCTGGTACCGGCGCTCATCATTCGCCAGGTATTGGAGCCACTTGCCAGGCTCCTGCCACATCAACTGAAGCTGGCTGGCGCCGATTGGGACCTCGAGCAGGAAGCCAAGGCGCTGAAGAGAACGAGCAGCAGCGACCGACGGGTCAGCAGAACCTTCCCGATCGTGCACGCCGCGAGCGGCAATGCCGAGGCGACGTTCCACACCGGCATCGACTCCATCTCATTCCACAGGTCAACGCGGCAAGACTTAATCACCATTCCGAAGCAGACGATGGACGATGCGAATGCGTTCCCTGGCGGACCGCCTGATCTCCAGTGCGGACTTCTGGGTGCACGAGTCCCTCACTAGCATGCACTTCCCACTCAAGCTGTTCCTGCTGCTTGATGAGGCGAAAGACTCGACCTCAGCGACGTTCCGCCCAGCATGTTCGACGCTTTCACCAAACGCCGAAGCGCTGCTCTCCCCTGAGATCGGATAAGGGGCCTCCGAATAAAATTCCGGGTCGAACGTTACCCGATTTGCGGGTCCCAAAACCGTGTTGTGACAGACCGCGCGGCGACCTCGAAATGAGGCCCCACCGCACGGTCCGTCACCGCACGGTTTTGGGACCCTGAAGGCCCCAATCGCCCGAGACGCCCTCGGAGAACGACCCGGGTTCCAAAACCATGCGACCCCGGATCCCCACTGACGCACCACGCGGTGTGGTCACCACACTGTTTGGGGGCCCTCGACACCTGGTGGCTCTCGGGCCATAGCTCGGGCCTCAGGCGGCCGTCTGGGACGATCCGGGCACCCCAGGAAAGCCCTCGGCGATGTGTTTTGCGTAGGCGGCTAGGCAGAGGAGATCTGCGCTGGCGATGGGATGTCTAAACGGGGATGCCGTTAGAGAAAATTGTGCCACCGTGCAAGAAGAGGAGCGGGGGGAGGGCGCGGCCGAACGAGGAGGGCGGACGCAGCGAGCGACTCAGGGGGACGGATCGCTCCCCGAGCGAGCGGCGCGGCCAGCCCCGCCCCCCAACAAAAACAGCCGAAACCTTGCCACTGGCGAGGGAGAAGGAAACGCACCACCACCACCACCACCTGGAGGATGGAGGCAGAGGGTGGTCAGGGCGGGGGGGGCGTATTGTTTCCGGCGCTCTCGCGGGACATCGTGCACACACGCATACGCACACCAGCTCATCCTGAATCCCACCAGGTGCTCTCAACTGACTCGCCACGCGGTGTGGTCACTCGGGCCCCCGCCCGACGCAAGGGCCCCGCTCAGCAGAGGTAGCCAGCCTCGAACTTATTTATCCTTATCCCTAAGTGAGGGGCATCGATAGGGAGGGATAGAGCTAGGGGGAAACATCGACCTGGAATCGGCGATACATCGCCGATAGATCGGCGATAGGCCTCCGATAGTGAATCCGCAAGTTCGTGAGCAGGTTCGGGCTCTATCGGGCCCCTATCGGCGATCAATGAGCGATTGTGGGTCGATGCATACCCCCTATGCCTGTCCCCCCAAATCGTTGCCCCTGACTAAGATCGGCAAGCCGAAGGGGATGTCAATCTTAGGAGATGTGCCCTCAGAAACTGAGACAACCTTGACATCGGCACTGAGGTGAGCTTGTGCACATGGGATATACTTCAAGCTGGAAAACAGGAGTAGGAAATCTAACTCTATACACCGACGCTTCTTCAGGCCCTGCATTAGAATTTGCACTGGAGAGCGGATCCTGGTGTATACGGGACCCTGGTGTATACATGTTTCGCTGCTTCCCCGGGACGTCGGGGAACAAACATATACACCACACCACCACGACGTCGCCCCCGGCCCTCAAAAAGTCCTGGGATTGAAAAGCCGCCCGCCACTGGTAATGTGTATGCTCCAATTTTCCGACTTGGCAAATGATTCAAGCTGGAAAACAAGAGAGCCCGAAGCGGCACACGGCGCGGCGCCTGCCGCGTCGGGCTGCTGTGGGGCCTGCGGCGCCCCCGCGCCCCGGCGGCGCCGGAGGAGCCCGAGGCCGGCCGGGTGCGGTCTCCTGCGGGACGCGGCAAGGCGCGGGAGTACACAAGGAAAAGGTGAGGGGGGATCCCCCTGCCTTCACAGAGATCCGACGCTCCAACAGAAATTGGGGCGGGCGTTTTTGGGCCGACTTCGGCCTCTGGGGGCCCTCGCCGGGCCTCGGGACTGAGAAAAAACGGCTCAGGACGAAAAACATGCCCAGGGCAATGGTCCAGACCTCCAGGGCCTACGCATCGAAAAAATTGGAGCCGCCGGATGTCATGGTTGGAGGCGGGGGCAGATGGCCCCTTTAGCCGCCTAGGCTAGGCGGCGAGACGATGATGCGATGGAGTGTCGGGCCGCGCCTGCCGGGCCAGCCGGATCAGAAATTTGCCTATATGGCTCAGCCAACGGCCTGCGGGGGCACTTAGCCAGGGAGCACGGTTGGTGTTGGAAAGATCGCGTGCAGCATCGATCTCGGAGACACACGCTGTCCCTCTGAGGCGATCCCCTGCGAGGGCCTCTTCGGTGATGGGCGCAGGAGGAGGAGAAGGAGGAGGATGAGCGAGGAGGAGGAGGAGCAGGAGGAGGAGGAGGTGGGAGGATGATGAGGAGGGGGAGGAGGAGTAGGAGGAAGGAGGCTGAGGAGGAGGATGAGGATGAGGATGACGATGAGGATCAGGAGGAGGAGGAGAGGAGGAGGAGGAAGGAAGGAGGAGGAGGAGAGGAGGACGAGGAGGGCGGACAGGGGGAGGAGGAGCAGGAGGAGGAGGAGGAGGAAGAGGCAGGAGGAGGAGAAGGTGGAGGAGGTGGAGAAGGAGGAGGAGGAGGAGGAGGAGGAGGAGGAGAGGAGGAGGAGGAGGAGAAGGAGGAGAAGGGAGGAGGAGGAGGAGGAGGAGAGGGGAGGAGGAGGAGGAGGGAGGGAAGAGGGAGGAGGGAGGAGAAGGAGGAGGCGAAGGGCGGAGGCGGAGGCGGAGGAGGGGGAGGAGGAGGAGGAGGAAGAGGAGGAGGAGGAGGAGGAGGAGGAGGAAGAGGAGAATGGAGGGAGGAGGGAGGATGAGGAGGAGCAGGAGGAGGAGGAGGCGTAGGAGAAGGAGGAAGAACAGGAGGAAAGGGGGAGGGGGAGAAGGACAAGCTAGGTGCGCTCGCGTCATATCTGACGTCCTACCCCTCCCTCCCATCCCTTACCATGGCGCTGATTTTCTCTATCCGCGGACGCGTGTCGTAGCGGACCTGTGGCTCCGCGCGCGCGTGCGTAGTGGGTGGTGGTGCGCGTGCGTGCGTGCGTGCGTGTGTGCGTGGTTGTGGTGGTGGTGGTGGTGGTGGTGGTGGTGGTGGTGGTGGTGGTGGTGGTGGTGGTGGTGGTGGGGTGGTGGTGGTGGTGGTGGTGGTGGTGGTGGTGGTGGTGGTGGTGCTGGTGGTGGTACTGGTGCTGGTGCTGGTGGTGGTGGTGGTGGTGGTGGTGGTGGTGGTGGTGGTGCGGTGCGGCGCGGTGGTGGCGGGCGGATGGGCGCGCGAGAAAAAGGCCCGCGCTGGGGCGAGAACGCCATCCTGAACGACGGAGGCCAAACACCGATCCGAAAATGAGGCCCACGCTGCAGCGGGAGCACGATTCGGAACGATTCGGGAGCAGAAATGAGGCCGGCGCCTCAACGAGAGCAGCATTTTGGGAAAAAATGACGCCGGCGCCTCAGCGAGAGTCGTTTCCCGGGATTTCCCGGGCATCCTGTGTGTAAAAAAACAGTACGCGGAGGGTGCGCGGCTATCACCCGGACGCCATCAGGGGAAGGATTCGGGAGCAGAAATGAGGCCGGCGCCTCAACGAGAGCAGCATTTTGGGAAAAAATGACGCCGGCGCGAGAGCAGCATTTTGGGAAAAAATGACGCCGGCGCCTCAGCGAGAGTCGTTTCCCGGGATTTCCCGGGCATCCTGTGTGTAAAAAACAGTACGCGGAGGGTGCGCGGCTATCACCCGGACGCCATCAGGGGAAGAGGGAGAGTATATTCATATTGAATAATTGTAGAGGGGGAGAAGGAGGAGGAGGAGGAGGAGGAGGAGGAGGAGGAGGCGGAGAGGGGGAGAAGGAGGAGGAGGAGGAGGTGGAGGAGGAATAGAATCGAATGACCAATGCCTTGTGCAACAATCCGTACTTACACTCTTATCAGCGTTTCAGCTTTGCTAAGAACTTGGGAATATACATCTGCCACCATTCGCCGAAGATGCTCTCGACCAGCGGAGGTTTGCTTGCATTCAGCTGCTTTGAGCGATTGCAGACTGTTTGCTGCAAACTTCCCACAATGCTGACACAAATGCAAGTTCAAATCATCGTGATAGGCCATGCGGTGATTCCAATGTACCCACCCTCCAAACAAATGGATGCGCGCCCCAACGGGTGTACAAGTCAGTGCAAAACAATTCGCGTGGCTAATCCATTCGGTGATCGTGCTGGCTGAGGTTGAACACCGGCACCGTGAGCATTTACGCCCGCACTCAAGTAACGTGTGCTGCGTTGCGAAAGAAGCGGGGAGGCCGTCCAGCAGCGGCAGGAGGAGGCGGAGGTGGAGTCTGCGCTGGGCACGCGATACGCTGCCGCAGCTTCCAAGGACACATTGTCAACCAATTCATTTCCGAGCCGCACCCATTCTGGAATGCCACGATCAGCTGCTTCGCTGACTGTGAGGTGGGAGTGGGAGTTGATGTGCACAACTGTAGAATCAGAAGACTCGAAGCGGAAATTCTGGCCAATCCCCCCATAAAAATGCGTCGGGGCCAGAGGGAGACATAAATCTACCAGCATGCCAGCCGTGAAGTACTGGCTCGGCGTCAGTGACAAACTGTGGGACCAGAAAAAAGACGAATAACAAGTTCCAAACTGGCCAATTCACCTCTGGGCACTGACTGACAAAATCCGGGTAATTAGAGGCCCGGACACGCCTGCCCTCAACTCTCGCCCATCGCGTCGAAGAGCACCGGTTGCTAGGCCAATCCTTCTCAAGTGACGGTCCCGGCTATCAAAATCGCCACTCGCATCCCCGAAGAAACGGGGTGCCTGTGCCAAAACATCCCGGACCGAGGACACCGTCGACAAGTCCGAAATGCGACCACTGATCCTAGTGAGTGGGCGGGAGCACTGAGGTCCAAGATGCTGGTATCAAACCACGAAGCCAAAAACACGCATCACTTTCATGATGGATCTGAACTTCGCAAGATAAAGCGTCAAACTCAGCGTACGCCGTGTTACCTCTGTTGCAAAGACAAACCCAAATACGATGAAACAGAATCTCCGTAGCTACACGGCACCGCGGGCACGCCACGTCCACGGCGACATTCGATACTGATGGTTTGCGCTCTCCAGTCCAGGTGCCCCCGACGGCGATAGCAACCATGAGCACTGAAGCGATGCCCTTTATGGGGCGCCTTGCGCAACATCTTGATGAATTCTCGCAATGAGGCGTTGTCGACACCGTCCTCCATTCCATTCCCAAGGTAGTGTGCAGCTGCGCCCCGCCATAGTCGAGCTCGAATGCTGGTCTCAAGATCACAACATAAATCATCGGATTGTCAATGCGGATACAACGCTACATCTGGGAAGTGCCATTCGATGGACTCACCGTCGCTAGTTGCAGGTGGCGCTTCCCACAGAGAAGCAGAGCGTGGTACCCAATCGTTTTCCAACGGGTGCATCATCGGCGCGGAGACGGGGCCCCGAACGTGACGAGCCCGTCGCGTAGGATCGAGTGCTGCCAAGTCGGCGACCAGCTTCTCCCAGATACGGTGCACGCCAGGTCGAATGAAAAGTTCGCGCGTCCAAACAGCAAATCATTGTCGGAGGCATTCTCTCGGCAGCTTGTAGGCTGGGTCCCCGTGGGGCAACTTGATGTCCAATAAGGTGGTCAAGTATCGGCCCCTCGTCGTGGATCCAAGAACGACGCCCCCCGCCTCCGTCGGAGCGTAACCATAGCGGAACCGAACAAACCGTGCACTTGATGTCCGTATACCGCCGCCTGCTGCGCACCCGCTCGTTCTAATTTCCTGGTGACCTCGAAGCGTCTCGAGGCCTGGGCAAATCGCCCTATTCTCCCATTCATCGCACACGATTTGGCAACTCGCTTACACCGAGGAGGAGGAGGAGGAGGAGGAGGAGGAGGAGGAGGAGGAGGGAGGAGGAGGAGGAGGAGGAGGAGGGAGGAGGAGGGAGGAGGAGGGAGGAGGAGGGAAAAGGAGGGGGGGAAGGAGGAGGAGAAGGAGGAGGAGGAGGAGGAGGAGGACGAAGGCGTGCATCGGGAGGGGACGCGCGGCAGGGCGCGGGAGGAGACGGGAACGAGGGGGCGGGGAGGGGGCGGGGAGGGGGCGAGGGGGTTTGGGGGGAGGGGGTGGGGGAGGGGAGAGCGAGTGGGCGATGGGGCGGGAATGAAGGTGGTGGGAGAACGACGAGGATGAGGAATCGGGAGCCACGAACAGCTTCGCGCCCTCGTGCGCGGCAGGGCGCGCGAGGGAGAAGCGAATGAACGGCGCGCTGAGCTAGAGGGAGAACACACTGGCATACGTGTACATAAACTTTTGGCGCTCCGCGCGGTTTTCGCAGACCTGGGTTAGAACCCCCTCCCTGGCGCGCGGAGCGTGCCAGGGACGGCGCCTGAGGCGCCGACAGTTGTTTTGTTATTGTTTTAGGCAACCCCACGCCAACATTGTTGGAGTTCGCGGCAAGGAGGTCGAGGATCCCCTCGAGCAAGTGAAGTAACTAGCGCGACATGGTGGTGAGGCAGCTCCAGCGGAGATCCAAGAAATCCGCGCGGCCTGCCGACAGTTCATGTTTAGGTCGCATTTTGTTGCTTTCTTCGAGAGGGGCGAGCAAACGACGCGCGAAGCGTCCCTGGGAGGGGGCGGGCGGCAGGGCGCACGAGGGAACGAACGAACGAACGAACGAACGACGCGCGACGCCTCCCCTGGAGGGGGCGGGACGGGCCGGCTGGCGGCCTGCGCGGGGCGGACGTGGCCGCGGGCCTGAGCAGCCTCAGAGGGTTCCTCAGTAGAAAATCCCACCGTTCCTTGTCCACTGCTGCTGCAAGCCATGCGACGTTGTTGGCATCTCGGTGGAGGTGCCGATGGGGGAGGGGGCAACTCCTGGGAGGTCTCCAGAAGAATGATTAATAGCTCTAGGCCCGAAAAGGGGGCCCCTGAGGCGGACTAGGACCAGGATTAAGCCCATTGAGGCAGATTATTCGGGACTGTGCGAAGCCAATCGTGCTTTGCCAGATTCGGCCCCGGTCTTTCCACCACGGGTATACCAGCGCCGATGCTGAATTTAACGAGTTGAGGAAGAATGGGAGGCAGAACTGTAACAAGAGAGGACGAGGAGCATCACGTTGTGCAGGCAGACGTGCTCTGGCACGCTGCACGGCGCCTGCACAGGAGAAGCAAAAGCAAGCACTTCAGAGTGCTAACTTGTTAGCTTTGCGTCGACGAAGGAAGGGGAAACAGCACGGAACAGGCGAGGAACTGGTGCAGGAAATGAGGACGAAGAAATGAAGAACGAATGAGGGAACTCAGGCATCGCAACCGAAACATGTACGGAGACTGCCTAGTGCACGTCTGGGGGCCGCTCCCCCCAATCGGCAATCACATGAATGGCCGAGGCCAGTGGCGCGCAGTCCTGAAGCGTGGGCCAACTGTGCAGGAGCCCGCCTCCCTCGCCTTTGGCTGGCCCCCCGAGGTTGAGCTGCACGGCAGACTCCGAATCCTGGTGGATGGGCCGGGGAAGTGGTCAAGGCGCCCGTGGTGAGTCAGAATTGTGGTTGAGATTGTATCTCAGTGGAAGAGGCAAAGATGGCGGAGACAACGAGCCGGTTGACGTCCAGCGGGTTGGAGTCTGACTTGCGCAACTGTCTATCGCAATGTTGTCCCGTCGCGTGGCGGTTGAACTATGTGCTGCTGATTGCCATCGTGCTCGATATACCAGCTGGTCCACCTGATGCCGAAAACGGTCAAAAACCTCCCGTAGCGAAACTGTCACGACGCGAGCATGCCTGGGCCTCCTCCTCCTCCTCCTCCTCGCGGATCAATGGCGGGCGCGGGCAGCAGTCCGCGATACGCTTGGGGACAGCATGGAGCACTCGAGGGCCTGAGTCGGAAAAGCACGGGCTGCTCGAGGATGGCAGGGAGGGGGGGGGGAGAATGCACGGAGGCGCGGGGGAGGAGGAAGAGGATTAACAAGGATAGGAAAGAGGGGAAGAGAAGAGAGGGGGGGAGACTGACGAGGAGGAAAAGGAGGAACGCAGGGAGGCGACGGAGAGCTGGCAAGCAGATCGGGGCAGCGGGCCGCGCGCGAACCCCTGCAGCCCGCTCCCACCGCTGCTCTTGCTCCCTGCTCCCTCCTGCCACCACGCTCCTCCCTCCCTCCCTCTGTCTCTCTCTCTCCCTCCTCCTGCTCCTGCTGCTCCTGGCTCCTGCTTCTGCAGCAGCTGCTGCTACTCATCCCCCCTCTGCCCCCCTCCTCCCCCGCCTCTCTTCCCTCCCTGCCTCCTCCCTTTCGCCTCCTGACAACAGTTGATCCTGGGGCGGCGAAGGTGGCAAACGATGAGCCACCCCAGGGCACCCCTCGCCCCGACATCGCCGTCTGGCATCTCGCCCATCTGGCCCCTCCCGTCTCGTGCCCTCCTCCCTCGTCCCTCTCCCTCCTCCTCCCTCCTCCTCCCCATGCGTAGCGATTCCCCCCTCCCGCCTCTCCCCTGAGAGAGGGAACGAGAAAGGGGGCAGTGGCTCCTGGAGGGGGGGAACCTCGATCTGTAATCGGCGACACATCATCGATAGACAGACGGCCTGCCCCCGAAGCCGGACGCTCCTAGGCAGGCCCCTGCCGGCGACGAATGAGGGCCCGGGGCCGACGCGCACCACAGCGAACCGACCCGCCCCTGACGGCGCCCCCAGGCTGTCGGGCCAACATACTTCTGGCCTCCTCGAACCCTCTCGGCGGTACTCTTGGGGGCCTCTCGGTGCTTCGGGGGCCTCTGGGCCGTCTTGGAGCGCCCTCGAAGGGCCCTCGCGCCGCCGCCGCCGTCGTCGTCGTCGCCGCCACCGCCGCCGCCGCCGCCGCCGCCACCGCCGTCGTCGTCGTCGTCGTCGTCGTCGTCGTCGTCGTCGTCGTCGTCGTCGTCGTCGTCGTCGTTCTCGTCATCGTCAGTTTTGAAGCCGTACAGGGCCATCTTGGAGCGCCCTCGAAGGGCCGTTTCGGGACAGCTTGGGCGCTCTCGGGCCCCTCTTGGGCCTCTCTTGGGCGTCTTACAAATATATCATGGCGTCTTGGGCGCGTCTTGGACCGTCGTAGGGGACTCGTGCGCGCTCTGGGAACTCTCTTGGACCGAAAGTCGGGGCCATCCGAACGCGAAAGGAGGGCATGCACCCCAGGGGGGCCACATCTGCGACCCCCCTGGGCCTGTTTCTATGTATATCTCTATATATATATCTATCGATCTATATATATATATGTATGTGCGTATGTATGTATGCATGCATGTATGTATGTATGTATGTATGTATGTACGTACATACGTATGTAAGTATGTATATATGTATGTATGTACGTATGTCTGCATGTATGTATGTATGAATGTATGTATGCATGTATGAATGTATGTGTGCATGCATGTATGTATGTATGCATGCATGTATGTATGTATGTGTGTGTATGTAAGTGTATATGTATGTATATATATATGCATGTGTATAACGACGTGTTTATATGTAAATATAGATATACATACGGCGGATTCAGGAAACCCTAAACCAAAACACCTTGTCATCTCTTTGGGGCGAATCTTTTACTTCCGCTGCCTTCCGCCGGCCTTGCGCCGAGGAAGAGATGACAATTCGTTAAAAACTCGAAGGCGAGGCCATGTTTGGATCGCTCCATATATATATATGTATGAGAGAGAGAGAGAAAATAAAACCAGGGGACCGAATGGTCACTCATTGTCCTGGAGCGCGTGGTGGAAACAGGATTCGGTGGTCAGGATTCGATTTTCCATTTTATCAAAGAAATGTTGACCACCCCCATCGGTGCCCATGCTGCTTGTTCAATTGAAGTGCTCTTACTGGGGCTCACACCTTGTTCTTTTTGGGAGAAGCGATTGGTCCTGGACATCAACATCGGCTCCGGCCAGATACTTCCTGACACCTCATTCAAAATTGCGCTCTCGCGCGGGACTTCTTTCAATGTGTGCATGAATCGCACTCTCGCGTGGTATTTCCTCGAAATTGTTGCGGCGCCGTGCCTCCAACACTCAGGGATTTCGCTCTCGCTTTGGACTTCCTCACGACTTACCTGTGAATCGCGCTATCGCTCGAAATTTCCGTGCGATCCATGTTGGAATGACGCTTCAGTGACCCACCAGTTCGACCACCCGGCCGCCTGTGCCCGCCCGCCCGACCCGCCCGTCTGGTTCTGCCGTTTGTACTCGTGCTCCTAACACCCCTCCTGCAAATCCCTCTCACTGCCTTTTGTTTCTTTCCTCCTCCCTTCCTTCCCCCGTTTTAGGGGTGGCGCCAACCACTCGTGGCAGGTCATGCAGATATACTTCCAAGGGTGGTACGATCGAAAACGAAGAGGTCGGGCACCCAAGGTTTGGGATACAATCTACGTAAGAACGAACAAATATAAAATGATTGCTGTTGAATTCTTACTTCAAAATTCATAATTATTCTTGGCGCCCCCTCCGGTAATCATTTTGTTTTTCAATTAAAGCGCCCCTCCCGGGGCTCGCACCCTGATCGCAACAAACCGAAGTGTCACCTAACTGCGACCCTGGCTCCCGAGTTACAACAACAACGGCTCCTCGCTGATACTTCTTTTCCATGTACTTCAAAATCGCACTGTCGCGCGGGACTTCCTCACACATCATACAGGAATCGCACTCTCGCGCGAAACTTTCTCGCACTTTATTCAGACGCCCGCCCTCGACACAAACGCGCTCTCGTTTCGGCGTTTCTCCCGATTTACTGGGGAATCGTGTTATCGCTCGAGCTTTCTTCGCTGTTCATGCATTCACGTTTCAACCCGTCCGTTACGGTCTATATACCCGCCCTCCGTTCGGTTCTGCCACATGGTTTCTGCTCCTGTCCCCCCTCCTGCTGATCCCGTGCTCCATCCTTCTCCCTTCCCCTTCCATCCGTCCTCCCTTCCCGTGTTTTGCGGGCTGCGCCAATTATGGGCGGCGGATAGGGAAAAGATACCCCCGGAGGGAGTACGGGAAGGGGGCGGGTGCCGGGGGGTCTGGGCTATACGTGGCACGCGGCCGGGTACGGGCGGGCCGTCTTGAAGTGGGTGTTGTTCGTTTTTGTTGCTGTTGGTGCTGCTGTTGTTTTGTTGCTGTTGCCGTTATTGTTGAACTCTCACTATTGTTGGTCCCCACCGTCAGGTGACCCTTGTGTTTTTGCAATTGAAGTGCTTCCCCCGGGGCTCGCACCCTGTATTTTTCTACTCGGGAAAATCACAAGGCTCTCAAACGGAGTCCCTGGCACCCGGTTTACAACAACAGCGGCTCCCACCTGCTACTTCCTCACAAATTATTCCCAAATCGCGCTCTCGCGCGGGACTTCCTCACAAATCAATACGCATCGCGCTCTCGCGAGGGACTTCCTCGCAACATATTCAGACGATGCGCCCCCGGCGCTCAAGAATCACGCTCTCGCGTTGGCTTTTCTCGCGATGTACTTGGGAATCGCGCAATCGCTTCCTCGCGATTCATGCACGACCCACGCTTCAACAACCCGCCTGCTCGACCTCGTCGCCTGGGCCCGCCTTCCCGACCTGCCCGCTATGCGTCTGCCCACCCGATCTGCCCGTCTGGCTCTACCACTTGTTTTCTGTTCCTCGCCCCCCATCCTGCTAATTTCCCTCGTGTTCCATTCTTCACCCCCCCCTTCTACATGTCCTCTCTTCCCTTATTTTGAGGGCTGCACCAAATGCGCGTGGCAGGTAAGGAAGATCTACACCCAATGGGGCACGATCAAAAACGACGAGGGTGGGTACCAAGGACTTGGGATATACGTACTGGTTGGCACGTGAGCAAATAGAAGCGAACAGTCTTAAAATGATTGTTGTTGTTGGTGGTGGCGCTGTTGTCGTTGTTGCTGTTGTTGTTGATGGTGTTGTTGTGTTTGTTGTTGTTTGTAGCGTTGTTCGTGTTCTTATTGGTGGTGTTGGTGTTGGTGTTGTCGCTCTTATTTAAAAATCGTCAGCATATTGTATTGTGAAAGAAGTCGTTCCCCCTTCCGGGTGACTATTGTTTTTCTTCAGTTAAGCGGGCTCCTCCTTGGGCTCGCACTTGTTTTTGCAAGGGACACTGTGGGGTCACCAAGCTGCGACGTTGGGCCCCGAAATCAGCAAGAACAACAACGGCTCCCGCCGGTTATTTTTTCACACATTGTTGAAAATTCTCGCTCTGGCGCGGGACGTGCTCTCGCGTGGGGTTTCCTCGCATTGTTTTCAAACGCCACGCCTTTCTGAATCGCATTTTCGCTCGAGACCTTCTCGCGACTCATGCAGTACCCACGCTTCAAAAACCCGCCTGCTCGACCTGGCCACTGGGGCCCGCCTTCCCGATCCGCCCGTTAAGATCTATCGCCTGCCGTTCGGTTATGTCACATGTTTTCTGTTCCTAGCCCCGCTCCTGCCCTTCGAATCCCGTGTTCCATCCTTCTCCCTTTCGATCCATCCGTCCTTTCTTCCCCTGTTTTAGGGGTTGCACCAATTACGCGCGGCAGGTAGGGAAAATATGCCCCAATGGGGGTGCGATCGAAGACGAAGAGGGCGGGTATCGAGGGTTTTTGATATACGTTTTGAATGGCACGCGAGCAAGTAAGAGCGGACAATCTGAAAACAATTGTTGTTGCCGTCGTCGTCGCCCTCGCCCGCGACCCCCACGACCCGCCTGCGACTCACCCCGCGACCCGCCCGCGACCCGCCCGCGACCCAACCCGCGACCCACCCGCGTCCTACCCGCGACCCACCCCGCGCCACTCTTTTCTTCAACTGCGGTGTGCTACGTGTACATATTGAAACAGACAGCCAAACAGGATAGTGTGAACAAACCATCTGCGTTGGCTGCCTCCTTCCCTCCATCCCATCCCTCCCCCCCTCAAAACACCGCGGACCGTGGACCGGCGGCCAGTGCCGCCCCGCCGGCCTGTAGATTGCCTTGACGAGCGAGCCTTGCAGGTTCGGGAGCCTCTCGGCGCAGAGGGGGGAGGGGGACTGCGCATTCGGCCTGCATGATGCAGGGACCGGCCGTCCCAGCATAGATGCCTACAACGAGTCTTACCGAGAGCAATGGAGTGTTCCAAACACAAGCACTCTAGTCTTAGATTGTATAGCTGACGTGTTAAACCATAGGGGCCTCAGCCAGAAATGTTCTAAGCACGCTTCTCGACCACACGCACGAGTGACCTGGATAATAGTGACCTTTGGTGCGCGGTTTTTGGGGGGCCGCGGGGGGGCCAAACACAAGCGCGCAAGACGCTACTACCGCACCGCTGTCGGCGATCGGGGGGCCGCAGTGGGCCCGCACCAAAGGTCACTTTGGCGAAGGCTCACTCTTACGTGTAGTCCAATGTCGTGCAAATAACAAGAGGCCCTTAGGACATTGTCTGGTTGGCCAATAGGCAGGCCACGACGCTTCGCTACTGCTTGACTAGGGGCGGTCCGCCGCAAGAGCAGGCAGGAAAGGGGGTGGCGCGAGGGCCCGGACATGCGTCGTCATATTTTGGAGACGGGATCCCCGGGCTCTACCCTCTCCCCAGGACATGTTTCTCGTCCTGGGTTGTTGTTGAACGGTCCCACGGCCCAGCGAGGCCCTCCGGACGCAAAAAACGGCCAAACGTCTCTCCCGTGAGGATTTTGTCACGACACGAACATGTCCCGGGAGGGTCGACCTCTTCTTTCTTCCGCTCTCTCTCTCTCTCTCTCTCTCTCTCTCTCGAATTCCAAATCACATGCTGGACGGGAATTCCAAATCACATGCTGGACGGACAGCTGGCTGCCTATTGCACTTGTGAGTTCCCCCACCGCCTCGACCGCAACCTCCGAAGCAATCGAATCGGCCGTGACGGAAGAAATCGGATCAAGAATATGAGTATACATGCTATGACGATTGGTTTGGGGCTCTTTCCCCCGAAACTGGCCCCCGAGACCGCCAGCAAGCCCCCAAGGGGCCCCCAACGGGACCCCAAGAGGCCCTAAGAGGCCTTCCAAACACCCCGGGAGGCCCCAATGGCTCCCGAACGCCGTCACGAGGCCCCCGAGAGGCATCCCAAGAGACCCTAACAAGCCTCCTGACAAGGGCCCTTGTCCACGACCCAGTCTGGCCAGAGGCCACTACACCCGACCTACAGTATGCGCCAGTGGAAGAAGCGAAGCGATTGAACAAAAATACCTGATAGGATGACTGGTGTCGTCGCTGCAAAGCCTGCCTTGCACACGGCCGCCTCGATGTACCAAGCGGCTGATGAGCACGTCCTGGCACGCGGGCCACAACCTGTGTGCACCAAGCGGTTCGCACTCGCAAGGCCGTCGACGAAGATTACGCCCGGTGAGAGACCAGGATCTCAAAGCGCCCCTCTGGGAGGACAGGCTGAGCTCGGCCAGGCTGAATTCGGCCCGCGCCGAATTCAGCCTGGCCGAGTTTCGCCTGGCCGAGTCTTCCCCTTGTCGTCTGGGCGAGGAGTCTCCGTGGAAAGAAAGAATGACACAAAACCAAAACCGGGGGCGCCGCCAGAAGGGCCCCAGCGCCGATCCGAGAAATCCGCGCGGACCTCCGAAATGTTATGCTTATGCCATCCAAACTTTCTTCCTCTACGGAGACTCCTCGCTCAGACGACAAGGGAAAGACCCCGCCAGGCGACACTCGACCAGGCGGAGCTCGGCCAGTGAAGCTCGGCCATTGGAGCCCTTGTCTGGGCGAATGTTGCTCCCATCGCACTTACAGATCACACCCCACACATAACTTCGAACACTCAGAAGAAGTATCGAAGCAATTTCTTTCCGACACGCCAGCAAAATGTCGAGCGAGTACCGCCTCCCAGGGCCCGACACTAGAAAACCTTTTCCTTTCGGTATTTCCCTGGTGGTCGAAATTCTTTCTGGTCATCAAGGCTAATGTCGGTTGGAAAATCATACCTAGACGTCGGGCTGCTCCAATTGTTTCGCTGCGTGGGCCCCGGAGGTCTGGACCACTTCCCAAGGGCCGGTTTTTCGCCCTGCGTCGTTTTTTGACGCTCCCGAGGCCTGGCGAGGGCCTCCGGAGGCCGAAATCAGCCCCAAACCGCCCGCTCCAAGTTTCTTGGAGCGTCGGCTCTCTGGGTAGGTCTGGGCGAAAAATCTCCCCCCTGCCGTCTTAGAGGCCTCCTAGATGGGGTCGGAGTAGATGTGGTCGGAGGATCGCGCCGCATCGCCGATGCATCGACGATGCATCGGCGATGCATCAGGGTTGCAGCTGCGATGCATCGTCGAGGTCGGCGATGCATCGGCGCCGTCGGCGTGGAGGAAATCGGGCTCCGCATCGAGCTGCGTCGCCGATGCATCGACGATACGGCGCGATCCTCCGGCCCCCGTCTAACTCCACCCCACCTTGGGAGGCCTATAGGCGTCTGGTCGAGGCTCGCGTGCGCCTCTGGCGAGGCCTCCGCTCGCCAAGGCCGCACTCGCAGGGGCGGCGGGGCGGCGGCGAGGGGTCGGCCTCGGCGCGTCGCCCGAGGCCGAGCTGCCGCCGCCGGGCGTGGCGGCGAAGGGGCCTCCCCGGCTGGCGGGGGACGACGGCGACGACGACCACGACGACGACGACGACGAACACAACAACACACTACACCCGCAGGAAAAGGGAGGGGATACTGGCACAGATGCACGTCAGAAACGGGGCCTCGGGACTGGGCGCCGTGGCGGCGCAGGGGACTACCTGGCCCGGGGGAGCGTGCCTGACTTCAGATCGGCCGTGCTTTGGAAGTCGATTTCCGCCCGACTTCGCCGTCGCGGCTTCCGCCACAACTTTGCGGAAATATCCGCCCTACTTTTTCGCATCGTTTGGGCTGCATTTCCGACACAATTGCAGATCGACGATTTAAAAAACAAAAATGCGGCGGATCTGCAGTCCGGGGGGGAGCGCTCGGTCCTGGCTGGCGCATGCGAACAAAAACACGACAGGGCGGTTTTCGACACTTCTTGGCGGATTCCGAGGGAACCCCCATGACCGTCAAACAACGACTCAGGATGAGATGTCAGTCCTGGGGAATGGCCCAAACCTGCAGGGGTCCACGTGGAACAACAAAAATGCGACGGGCGGATGTTGACAATGTCGGCTTCCTGGAGCCCTTTGGACCGTTGCAACGCGGCTCACGATCAGGTGCAGGTCCCTGGGGAAGAGGTGCAGACCTCCAGGGTTCCACGTGGGAAAATGTGGACGCCTGAAATGGGCACAGACGAATAGGTACGATGCCCAACAACAAACATTGTCCAACATCGACGGCGGCTGCTGTTAGGCAGGCGGCCTTCTGTCTCAAATGGACGACGTCCGCGGCGGCGAGGACAACGAGTCTTGTTCAAAATGAAACAGAAACTGCTGTTGGGCACGCCACGTTGGAAACGAGGGTGCCTATACCTACGCACGACCTCACGCGGATAGCTGACGCGCCAGTGAACACGACCCCGTTTTCCTGCGTCGCCAAGCTGGAAAGAAGCAAGCGACCTTCAGGACGCCGTGGTCTCGGAGGTCTCAGGGGCCGTCAGGAGACTCCACCGTCGCAGGAGTCCTGAGCTCGGGAACCTCGCCCCTCCTCCCCCTGGTCTCTGATATCCGACGGCGCCAAAATATTAAAACATCGTAAAACATCACGGCAGGAGCCCCAGTCCCTTTCTTTCTGCTAAATGTTCCGAACCGGATCGGTCGGAGTGTCCCGGGTGCCCGAAACCAGACGAAAACGCCCAGCTCGAAAACATTGAGACGCCAGGGCCTCAGGGTCCCTGGGGCCGCCGAGAGAAGCGGCTAGGGACGAGGAGCTGGCCCTGGTAGAGGGACAAACGAAGGGCATACGTATAAACGCTCGGATGTCCGCGCGGAGCGCTCCAGGGGCGCCGCTGGAGCCGTCGCCTGCGGGGTCCCAACGCCGATCCAAGACACCCGCTTGGAGCTCCGAAAGTTTATGTTCATGCCGTTGTTGATGTCAGTCGACCTGGGGAACAGCCCCCGCCTGTATGCGGGGCGCATCTCCACCAGGGCCCTTCTCCCTCATGTCAGTCCTCCCCCTGCAGGGCCCGTCTCCACCAGGACACCGCCCCCTCGTGCCAGTGCTGCTCCGCCTCGGCCTCTGCCTCCAAGTCCTCCGCCTCCTCTCCGCCGGCATTGCTGCCACCGTCACCATCAGTAACCATCACCACCACATC
The DNA here is from genome assembly GCA_963575745.1 of Prorocentrum cordatum. Classification (NCBI taxonomy): domain Eukaryota; class Dinophyceae; order Prorocentrales; family Prorocentraceae; genus Prorocentrum; species Prorocentrum cordatum. The sequence continues at coordinate 308,589 of CAUYUJ010000203.1, forward strand.
ATCACCATCATCACCATGACCATGTCCATTTCCCATGACCATGTGTATCATCATCATCAGCAGCAGCAGCAGCAGTATCTTCATCACCATCATCGCAATCGCCAGCATCATCATCATCATCAGCAGCATCATCATCACCGCCACAACCAACATCATAATCACCATGATTGTCGGCATCAACATCATAACCATCATCATTCTGATCATCATCATTATTACTGGTGTTATTGTTGTTATTTCTATAAGTAACATGATGATATTACTGGCCGGCATGATGAATATGATAATGATTGTTTTCCTCGCCATCAGAGCCAATAAGCAGGGATAAATTTCGCCCTGCAAAAAAATATTCGAGTCAATAGGGTGGCTCGGCGCAGAGAGCGAGGCATCGTGTCTAGAACCGCGCGAGGGGTGGGCAATTAAAGAAAAAATCCGAGTCCCTACGCATGGTAAGGCGAATGCACTCATTCCCCATTAGCCTCACGGCGGTGCTGTGTGGGGTGCTGCACGCACGGGGTACGCCGCGTTGCCCATTAAGCTTCGGAGCCACAGCGCGGATGATGCAAGATGCTCGAGCGGGAGGAGGTGGAGGAGGAAGAGGAAACATAGTCAGCAGTGAAAAGAAGAAAGAAAAAAACCATAGGCTCATTCAGTGGTGGCCTCGGCCACTGTTTCGCGGCCAAGGAGTCCTCCCGAGGGCAGGGACGTGTAGGACAGCGCGTACTCTTCGTTAGTCATGTCCTCGGACTGGCTCTTCACGCTGAGATGTTGCACGGCCAAGGAGCCCTCCCAGTCGTTGGACATGGACGTGTAGTGCATAGCGTGCTCTTCGTTGGTCATGTCCTCGGACTTCCGCTCCACGCTGAAGTGTTTCACGGCCATGTGGTCCTCCCAGTCGTTGGACAGAGACGGAGAGCACTCGTCGTTTGTCATGTCCTCGGCCTTCCGCTCCACGCTGAAGTGTTTCGCGGCCACGTGGTCCTCCCAGCCGTTGGACAGGAATGTGTTCTCGGACTTCCGCTCCACGCTGAGGTGTTTCACGGCCAGGTGATCCTCCCAGTCGTTGGACAGGAACGTGTAGATCGGTGTGTACTCTTCGTGGATCAGGTCTTTAGGCTTCCGCTCGATGCTGAAGTGTTGCACGGCCAAGTAGTCCTCCCAGTCGTTGGACAGGGACGTGTAGATCGAGGCGTACTCTACGGCCAGGTAGTCCCCCCAGTTGTTGGACAGGAACGTGCAGATCGAAGCGTACTCTTCGTTAGTCGGGTGCTCGGACTTCCGCTCCATGCTGAAGTGTTTCACGGCCAGGTTGTCCTCCCAGTCGTTGAACAAGGACGTGTCGAGCGAGCCGTACTCTTCGTTGACCGTGTCCACGGACTTGCGCTTCACGCTGACGTGGTTCCCGGTCCGGGGGTCCTCCCACTCGTTGGACAGGGACATGTATAGCGAGGCGTCCTCTTCGTTAGTTATGTCCTTGGACTTCCGCTCCACGCTGACGTGTTTCACGGGCACGTAGTCCTCCCAGTCGTGGGACAGAAACGCGTAGGACGAAGCGTACTTTTCGTTATTGATGTCCTCGGACTTGCGCGCCACGCTGAAGCCCCTGGCCTGCACTTGCACATCCACGCTGCGCGGCGACGCGCCGTGCGGCGCACGCGCGGGCACGCCGAGTCGGCGGCGCGTCTGCCCACCGCACCATGCCGCGAGGAGCCATTGCATGAGACACCACGCTCTCTGCCTGTTCGCAAGCCGAGAGAAGGAGAGAAGTGGAGGCCGCTGTGTCGGCGATGTCCTGAGCAGATGGCGGCCTTATATGATAATGATGATGATGATGATGATGATGATGATGATGAGAATGATGATGATGACGCTAATCATCATCATCATCATCATCATCATCATCATCATCATCATCATCATCATCATCATCATCGTCGTCCTCCGCATGAATGGGATAACCATCGCCGTGGTCACTACCCACATGCTCACCATCACCACCGCCATCACCATCGACATGACCAACATTAGAATCGTCAACGTAGGCGTCATAATATCCGTCGTCGTCGTTAGCAACATCATCATCATCATCACCATCAACATCATCATCATCATCACCATCAACTTCACCATCGCCATAACCATCATGGTCGGCAACAGCACACTCAGCATCAACATCATCATCAATGTCACCATCATCACAATCATCAACATCATCATCACCACAACCGTCATCATCGTCACCAGCAGCATCAGTGCCATCAGCACAAACATGATCATCATCAACATCATCATCATCATCACCCTCATCATCATCATCATCATCATCATCATCATCACCCTCAACATCATCATCACCATCACCATCAACATCACCATCGTCATCATCATCAGCATCAACATCGTCGGAACATTGTTGGCACCTCTGCCGCAGCTGGCAAGCCACACCCGCTCCAATGCTTCAAAAGGAGTGTGTAACATATGCCAGCCAGCGCAGACCCCAAGCAGTTCGTTACTACTCTGCGCGGGTAAGAAAGACATGCGAAGCAAGCCATGTAGTGGTAATTGCGTGCTGTGCAAACTATGCTGCCAGGCCAGGGTACGAGGCGCCCACGAGCGCGCAAGAGGCGACCACGGGGCGGCCACGAGGCGACACCTCGGCGGACCCACCTGGGTCACGGGGCGCCCATCAGGCGTACCCAGAAGCACAAAGCGAAAACCCCTAGGTGCAAGACCTGTGTGGGGAGGAGTGTACTTTCCACGCCACTGTGCGGGGTCCCCTGCGCTCTGGACCACTTCCAAAGGACCAAAGTTTGGTCCCGGTCCCAGGGCCAAGCGAGGGCCTCCAGACCCTGAAAACTACGAAAACCTCCATCTGGGAATTTTCAGTAGTGAGGCGTCTGGGGTGGGGATCGCTCGAACTAAAGCAATTCATCGAGACTGTACTTTCAAGGCCTTTTCTGATCGAGCTGACCCGCCCCGCCGGAATCCGTCGGCCACTGGTCCCCGGAGTCGCCCAAGTACGAGGCGGCGCGCTCGGCGGCCGCCAGCGCCTATGGCGTTGCCGTCGAGGCAGGGATGCGAAGGCGAGGGAAGGGTGAAATCCCAGACTTCCGACGATCGGGTTTCTCAATCCGGGCGTTTTCCTCGACGTCGGCCTCTGCCATCGCCTGGCTGGGGCCCATTGCCCAGCCCAGGGGCCGTCAAGCATGGATCTGGACGAAGAACTACCCCCCGGGGAAGCGGTCGGGACCTCTGGGGCCGCGGATTGAAAAAAACAACACCAGCGCGTGTGAGGGGGTTCGGACGCCGCCAAGGATCATTAAGGAATTTGGACTCCGCCAAGGATCATCAGGCAGAAGGGAGGGAGAGAGGAGGGAGGGAGGGCACAGGCCGGGGATGGAGAAAGGATATGGGGGGCAGGCAGGGGGGTGCTGGGAGGGAGAGGGGGGCAAGAATGGGAGGTCGAGGAGGGAGGGGTGGTGACAGGAAGGGCGGGGTCCTGGGGAGAGGCGGCGAGGGAGCCGGAGGAAAGAGGGAGGGGGGAGGCAGGAGCCACGGGGGAAAATGCAGGGCGCAGGAGGGAGCCTGGAAACGGGAAACGGAGGAGAACGACCGAATGGCCTGCCGCCCGGCCACGGAGGCCAGGATCCTGAGAGGCCGCGGGTGCCCAGGCGTGCAGGGCACGCAGGGCAACGGCGGAGCAGCAGGCGCGGCGCATCGTGCGCGCGGCGCGCTGGAACAGCGCGGCGGAGCGTGGGGCACGCTTCGTGTCAGGCTGCACGCTGGTTCCGAACACTTCTGTTCGTCTGAGCACGGGCGCCCCCAAAGGCGGCTTTCCTATCACTGAGGCACCCGCTGCAGCGTGATGCCTCTGAAGTGTGTGTGCGTGCATGCGCTTAAGAATTCGCCCTCTCGTGTGCAGAGAGTATCCAATCGCGTAACCCTCGCTCCTGTGTGTTCTCGCTTGGAATATCGCACAGGCGAAATCGCAACAATTTCGAAATACCTTTGATAGCGCTGGTGCTGGCGCAATATTTAGCAAAGCACATGAGTGCACGTATCAAGCCCTGTACCTCAGTCTCTATCCCTCTCTCCCTTCCCTTCCTCACCTCGCGTTCATCCACTCCCTCGCCTCAATATTCAACACTCCCTTTCATCCCATCTTCCTGTCCCGTCCCCTCCCTTCTGCACCCATTTGCCTCTGCGGTCCCTTCCCCTCCTCCCCCTCTCCCCCATTTCACTCTCTCCCCCTCCCCCCCTCTCTTACGCCAGATTGCTGACACCGCGTGAACCATCGAATATCGAGCGATCTCCGATCATGGAGGTCCCCAGAAGCCGTTGACCACTGTCGTACAGATCTCGCGCAACGTGTGGATTTCTGCGGGCCCTGTGGCACGAGACGAGCCCACGAAGCACCGTCAACATTGATCGCCCGCGCCGGCATCGCTTAGATGCTCGCTCTGGAAACCTTCCTGGAGCCACTCTCCACCCATGCGCCGATGCTGCGTCGAACGCCTGTCGACTCGAGTGCAGCCTGAGTCGAGCTAGAATCGTGCTTGAAACGGAATGGACTCGAACAGATCCGCAGGCGCGCGGGGCACGAAGGTCCTCAAAAAGACCGTCCGTCGGAGCAGGGCGAGTTGAGAACAAGGGCAGCTCAGAGCCCGTCCCCGGCCTCTCCCTGGGTTCACACGCACAAATTGTCCGAGCTGCGTCCGGCCGTGGCGACGCGGGGGCGCACCGAAGTAGGTTCAACGAGCCCTGTATACCGACGCATGTTCTCGGGCCCCGCACTGAAACTTGCACAGGAGAGCGGATCCTGGTGTATACGGGATCTTGGTGTGTACACGTTTCGTTGTTTCCCCGGGGAAGCGGAGGAAACAGTATACATCACACCACCCCGACGTCGCCCTCGACCCTCAAAAAGTCCTGGGATTGACAAGCAGCCCGCCACTGATAATGCATAGTCTCCGGTGTCCGATGTTCTGGGGAACCAACAACTCCACGAACCTCTCCTGGGGTGGGTTCCGCCCAAGATTTCGAACCAAATCCAGCCGTGGCGTCGAAGGAAGGGTAGCCGCATCGGCACCTCCTCTGCAACTGCAGCAGGTTCGTGCCGTGACGACCCAGGCGTCGCTTCCCTACACCGCGGAGATCGTTCAACCTTGAACGGTCACGCGTTTGTAGAACGCCAGACCGCTCCAGATTTGGCGATTCTGGGCCCCTGGCGGCGCAGAGCCTTGAACGCTCGTGGCGGGGTCGCCGCCGCGTCGATACGACAAGAACCTGCCGTAGTGTTCTTCGGAGCAGGGAGAGTTGAGACAACGGCAACTCAAAGTGCGTCCCTGGACCCTTCCCGAGGCGGCCCAACCGCACCAATTCTCCGAGCTGCGTTCAGCCGTGGTGACGAGGGGGCCAGCCGAAGGCCAGCCCAACAATAAAGATACTCGTACTGATGCAGTCGAGTTCGATTGGAGAGGACACGCCAGACGAAACAATACCCTTTCTTAGGCCACGTTGCCATATGAATGCAGAGGACATGGGTCGTCTTTGAACAGAAGACCGAAGGGCACCAGACTATTTGGAAGTGTCGTCGACTGTATTCCACGGACCTGTGGCGACGAGGGCAAGGCCGCAGTATCGCTATCTCCTCTGAAGCTATCGTCGGCGGCGAGCCAGGAATGGAGTGAGAAGGAGAAGGCCCTCTCATAAGGCGGCGGAGTTCCTCAGACGCCATCGGGTCTTCTGACAAATTTTCTGCGTCTTCGGGAAAAAGCTTAGACGATTTCTCTGAAGGCCAGGGGGCTTCCGTTTTTTCCGAGAAGGCCCGCTCCCTCTCGCTTCTCCCCCAGGCTGGAAGCATTGGATAAGGAGGCCCTGGATAAGGAATCCAGGGTCTGAAAGCCAGTGGAACTCCAATCGTGGACCGGCCATGGGTGTCCCCGCCGCCCTCGTCAGCCTCCTGGGCACACTCCTCAACCAACGCCCCCACCGACTGCCGCTGCCTCAGCTCGCCCTCCTCCGAGTCGAACGTCAACATCCGCATCCGAGGCCCCCCCTGCAGCCTGCCGCGGCATGCCCCGCCGCCCCCTGCGGGAGAGGCGCGGGGCCTCGGCCTCCACCGTGGCCGCCGTGCGGCCCGGCGGCTGCTCGAAGGGGGGCCGCACCTGCTGGCGGATCGGGGAGGAGGAGGAGGAGGAGGAGGAGGAGGAGGGGAGGAGGAGGAAGAGGAGGAGGAGGAGGAGGAGGAGAAGGAGGGGGGTGGTGATGGGGGGGTGGCCTACCCCCCTGGGGGGGGGGGGGGGGGGAGGACGGGGGTCCCCCGGAACGGCCCTTTGGGGCCCCTCGGGGGCCCCTGCTGGCTCCAGGAGGGGCCCGAAAGGGCCCCTTTCAGGGCCCTTCCCTTCACCCCCCCCATTGTATGGTCCCCCCCCCCCCTGCCACCCGCCCGAACCTTATGGCGGACGGGCTCCGCGCACCGCGAAGCGCGGTGATCTTCGCGCTTTCGCGCCGCGCTCCCCCCCCCCCCTCCCCTTTCCCCCTCCCCCTGGATGAGGGACTCGCGCCTGGCTTTGAGACCGCCCAGACCGCGAAGCGCGACCACCTTCGCACCCTCGTGGTGGCCCTAGCACGGGCGGGGTTGAACTCTGGGGGGAGGGACACGACAGCAAGAGAGAAGAGAGGGGGGAGAGATAGGAGGGGTGGAATAGGAGAGGGAAAACGGAGACGGAGAAGAATACGGGGCAAGACGGAGAGAAGAGGCATTCAATGGCAGCAACAATCCGCCGACCCCTTTGGGCCACGGCGTGTGAGATGCTTCCCCGTGCCCAAACCCCTCCCCGGGGAACCCGGTCCGGCCGGTTTGGAGGAGGAGGGGGGGGAGGAGGGGCAAAACTGTCATCAGGCCCCACGAGGCCCCAGAGGGCTCCAAGCAGCCCCCACGACGGCCCAAGAGGCCCCCGAGACGCCCAAAGGTCGGCCCAAGACGCCCAGGATGGCCACAAGACGGCCCCAGAAGCCTCCCGGCCCGAAGAGGCCAAAATCGTTGATTTCCTTAGGGTTTTGACAGATTTGGGAACTTACTTCTTTTCGGCCTTCCGACGGCTCAAGACGGCCAAAGAGGCCCCCAAGATCGCCCCAAGATCGCCCACGAGGCCTCCAAGATGGCCCCATGACGGCCCAAGAGGCCCTTAAGGCGGCCCCAAGAGGGCACAAACACGGGCCAAGAGGCCTCCAAAACGCCCAAGATGGCCTCTAAGACGGCCCCGAAGCGCCCCAACATTTTTTTTTTTTTTTTCTAAGACGGCCCCGAAGCGCCCCAACAGGGCCCCAAGTCGGCCCAAAGAGGCCCCCAAGACGGCCACCGAAGGCGTCAGGCGTGCCAGGAGCCCACGAAGACGGCCAAAGATGGCCCTAATATGGCCCAAGACTGCCCAACAGGCCTCCAAGAGGGCCTCCAGGAATGCCAGAAAAGGCAACATACATTTATTTCTTTTTTTGTATATAAAAAAGGAGTTGGACAGTTGCTTCTTTTCGGCCTTCCGACGGCCCGAGACGGCCCAAGAGCCCCCAAAGATCGCCCAAAGATCGCCCAAGAGGCCCCAAGATGGCCCCAGAGCGGCTCAAGAGGCCCCAAAGACGGCCCCAGAGGCCCCAAAGACGGCCCAGGAGGCCTCCAAGACGCCCAAGATGTCTTTTTGGGCCGCCCTGGAGCATTCCAAGAGGGCCCCAAGTCGATCCAGAGAGGCCCCCCAAACGGCTTCCGACGGCGTCAGACGGGTCAGGAGCCCACCAAGACGGCCGACGATGGCACTAAGATGGCCCAAGACGGCCCAAGAGGCCTCCAAGTGGGCCTCGAGGAAGGCCAGAAAAAAAGGCCAAACTCATAGATTCCCCATGAGTTTGTGAAGGACTGTGGCATGTGTTTGTTGTCGGACTTCCGACGGCCCGATACGGCCCAAGTGCCCCCAAAGATCGCCCAAGGGGCCCAAGACGGCCCCCCAAACCCCCCAAAACGGCCCAGGAGGCCTCCCAAACGCTCAAGATGGCCTCCAAGGCGGCCTAAGAGCCCTCCAAGACGTCCCCCCAAAAGGCCCGATAGGGTCATAATGGTCTCCAGACGGCCAAGATGACCTTCAAGATGCCCACGTGCTCCCCGAAACCATTCCAAACCGACTCGGGGAATACATGGTCCGATAGCTCGCCAGGTCTGGCTTCAACGTTCGGCCACATAGGCGCTTCCAAACAGGCAGGGGGCGGCAGTGATTCGCCGTAGGCGTCTTCGATCTATATCTATATCTATATAAATATATACACACATATATATACACACATACATGCACACATATAGATGGGTATACATATATATATATAGATACATATAGATCACTGCCGCCGGGCATCTACCTCGATCGAAAAGAAAAAGAGGAGAAGGACGAGGAGGAAGAGGAGGAGGACGACGATCAAAAAGAGATTTCGTCGTCGCCGCCGATGTCTCGGATTTTCTTGGTCTTTCGGCCACCCGAGGCATCTCCTCGAATTCGGCCTCCAGGAACCGTTTTCGGTGCCGGGGACCACCGCTGAAAGTCCAGGGTGAGGATCGGCCTCCCTGGCCGGTGCCACCCCTTCGCAAAGGAAGGAACACGGGGTTCGAGGCTCTAGGCATGTGACTCCTAGTTCTTGGGCGCTCTCCGCCCCCTCTGAGCCTTCAGGAAGCTCCTCGTCGACACAGCTGGGTCCACTCTCGAACTTCTGGCCAGATGCAACCCCAGCTGGGTCTCAACGATCCCCGAACCTATCCAGGAGCAGGCACCGTGAAGGCCCCAAGAAACTCACATAAGACCACGGAACACTTCAAAACAATACCCTACAAGGCCCCCCTTTGAACCCCACGAGCTACGTAGGACAGGCCGAAACCCCAACATTGCCCAGCCATCGCGCGCGTTCCGCGAATTCTGCCTTTCACTCTTGCTGCCGCCCCAAGGGGTCGGCGGTGCGGCGTAAGCCGATGAATCCACGTCCGGAAGTGACGTGTTGCCGGAGGCAGGTCCGCGGATGCTGTAATGCAACGGATCCAATGTGTCCAATGATTGCATAATTGCTACATATTGTATTGCATTACATTATTATGTCTCCCCCCCTAACCCCCCCTGGAGTCGCGCCACAGCGCCGTACCAAACTGGCGGCCCCCCTTTTGGGGCCCCACAGCGTACCAAAACGTATGGGAAATCAATGATTTCGGCACATTGGCCCTCTTGGGGGTCTCAACGGGCCCCAAGACGGCTCCAAATGGCCCCAAGACGGCCCAAGACGGCCCTAAGACGGCCCGAGATGGCCCCAAGAGGGCCCAAAAAGAACCCAAGACGGCCCAAGAGGGCTCCAAGAGCGCCCACAAGAGCGCCTCCAGAGGCCAAAAACATTGATTTTCCTTACGTTTTTGAAAGATTTTAGCTTTCTCGCCTTTTTCGCCTCTCCGAAGCCCATGACGGCCCGAGCAGCCTCCAAGATGGCCCCAAGAAGGCCCAAGAAACACCCAAGGGAGCCCCAATACGGCCCCAGAGGGCCACAAGACGGCCCAAAGAGGCCCCCAAGACGGTCCAAGAAACCCCTGAGACGGCCCAAGAGGACCCCAAGAGGGCCCCAAGGCGGCCGCGAGAGGCCCCCAAGACGGCCTCCGAAGGGGCGAAACGGCGCGAAAGCGCCCCAAGACGGCCCAAGACGCCCCCAAAAGGCCCCAAGAGGCCACCGAGAGGCCCCCAAATGGCCCCAAAAAACCCCCCAGAGACCTCCGAAAAGTCCCCAAGAAGCCTCCAAAAGGCCCCAAAGAAGCCCCCCAAAGGACACATAGCGACTGGAGTGTAATATTATTTCCCCCCCTGGACGAACTGCGGCGCAGCGCCAGCCAGGTGGAAGTTGGTCACGGCGGCGCCCATGATTAGAGCCAGCGCTGGAAGGGAAGATGGGGAGGGAGTCAAAAAGGGGAAGAGGCCAGAAGAAGTCCCCAAGAGGCCCAAAGAAGCTCCCAAGAGGCCTCCAGGAGGCCCCCAAGAGGCTCCCAGAAGGCCCCGCGACGTGACTGTACGTGCTCCGGACGTGCACCCCGCGAAGCGAGAGGAATCCACGTCCGGAGGTGACGTGCTGAGCGGCAGCGTTTTTGGCCGAACGCCTTAACGCAACGTATCCAATGTATCCACAAATTCCACACTTGCAACAAATTGTATAGTGTTACATTCTTATGTCTCCCCCCCCTAACCCCCCTGGGAACCGCGCCACACCGCCGTACCAAACTGATCGTCCCCTTTCTGGGGCCCTAAAAACCTACAAAGACCTATGAACAATCAACAAATTCGGCCTCTTGGGCCTCTGGGGACTCCAAGAGGGCCTCAAGATGGCACAAAATGGCCCCAAGACGGCCCAAGACGGCCCAAGATATTCCCAACGGGGGCCCATGAGGCCCCCAAGACGGCCCCAAGAGGGCCCCGAGAGGGCCCCCAAAGCCCCAAGGACGGCCCAAGAGGGCCCCAAAAGCGCCCATAACTGCGCCTCCAGAGGCCGAAGTCATTGATTTTCCTATGGTTTTCGCAATATTTTAGCGTTCTCGCCCTTTTCGACTTTCAAAACTCCATGACGGCCCAAGCAGCTTCCAAAATCACCCCAGAACGCCCCCAAAGAAACCCAAGAGGGCCCCAAGACGGCCCAAGAGGGCCCCAAAACGGCCCAAAGAGGCCCCCAAGACGGTCCAAGAGGCCGCGAAGACGGCCCAAGAGGACCCCAAGAGGGCTCCAATGCGGCCGCGAGAGGCCCCAAGACAGCCTACGAGGGGGCGAAACGGCGCAAAAGCGCCCCAAGACGGCCCAAGACGCCCCCAAGAGGCCCCAAGAGGCCCCCAAGAAGCCTCCCAAAGGTCCCCCAGAAGCTTCCGAAAGGCCCCCAAAACGTCCCCCAAAGGCCACACAGCGACTGGAGTGTAATGTTATTTTCCCCCCTCTGGGCGAATTGCGGCGCAGCGCCAGCCAGGTGAAGTTGGTCACTGCGGCGCCCATGACTAGAGCCGGCGCTGGAAGGGAAGATGGGGAGGGTGCATGAAAAGGAAGGAGGGGGGAAAGGCCCCAAAGAAGCCCCCAAGAGGCCAAAAGAAACTCCCAGGAGGCCTCCAGGAGGCCCCCAAGAGGCTCCCAGAGGCCCCGCGACGACGTGACTGTATGTGCTCCGGACGTGCACCCCGCGAAGCGAGAGGAATCACAGGATGAGCATGTAGCAACAACAAGATCGCATGCGAGGGGGCGGCAAAGAAACCAAAAGGGGAGGAGGGAAACGGGCAACAGTGAAGGGGATGAAGAAGGAAGGAGGAGCGACGGCGGCAGAACATTCCATGGTGGCTGAGATCTCCTCGGAGCAACTGGCGACCGCTGAGTGCACTGAGAGCTACTCACTGGCGATATCAAACTAACGAAACTGGGTCCCCTCCCAAGGGCTAACACCCAGCAGTGGGTACTCCACTGGGTATGTAATGACTCCACAGGGAGACACAGGAGGGAGAGGAGGGAGAAGAGGTATTTCAAGAAATGTTTTGAGGTGCCTCCACACCCCCCACCCCAGGGATTCTGAAAGGTTCGGAAGACGCTGTACCCAGAACTCCATCGACACTTACGGGCTTCAAGAAATCGGCAAATCCGACCCTGCAGCTCGATGGCCATTCGAGGATTGTGCCTGCTCTCACTCCCCTTCCTCCGATCCTCCTCCATCATATTCTCATGCCAAATTGCGCCCTTGGACCACAGTGCCTGAGCCCCAATCTACAAAAACAGCAGCAAAGGCTCCCATAATGCCAGTTGAAAGTTCCCTGGTTTTACGATCGGCCGTTGACATTTCCTGAGAACGCTCCACGTAGTACGTATTCCGCACTCTGGCCCATGTATTGTTCAAACAAAACACTCTATGCAGCTCCGCAGGGCGCGGCCCTCCATCATATCCCAGGCGTCGCGGGATGGATGGAGTTCGAGTCCCTCTGTGGAACGATCCGCATAAGGTGTGTGCCGCAATGGGCAGGGGGCGCATGTGAGCTCGAAGGGAGACGGCCGTAGGGGATTTGATCCGCGTGCTGGGTGTACAAGATTTCGCCTTGGAGACCCTCCTGTTGCGGTCTTAAGTGGAGCTCCCGGTGATGACACGATGCGTGTGAGGGGCTCAGCCGCGGCCGATCTGCAGGAAAGGTGAGCAAAGACGGGGGCGGCGCCGCAATGCCGGCATCGCCCGCGCACGCCGTAGGCGGAGCGCCCCAGGAAGCACGGAGCGCGTGAGTGGTGCCGAAGTGGGGGCGCCGGCGCCGCCATGGGGGCGGTGCCCACGGATACTGCAAGTAGAGATGCTCTGGGGGCGCGAAACATGTGAGCGGAAGCGGGGGCGGCGCCGCCATGCGAGCCTTGCCCACCGAGGGTCCTGGGTGCAGCTCCCTATCAGGAGCCATGGTCCGCGTGAAGGGTGTGCGGAATGGAGAAGTCGCGCCACCATGTGGGCGGTTCCCAGTGGGACCGTGGAGCTCCCCATGGGGCCACGGTTCTCATGAAGGGTGTGCTGGATTGGGCGAAGCGGCTCCATTTCGTCGTGCTCGCTGATGCCATAGATGGGCTTCCCTGAAAAAGACCCGCATCCTCACGAGGCCCAGAACTGTTTTGGATCCCAGAAATTCGGTCAGGAGGGGGGGGATGAGACCAAATCCGACCCAAATCGGTTCCCCGACCCCTGCATGGGTCCATCTGGTGCAATTATTTGTGACCCTGGATCCATTTCTGACGGCCTGGGGTCCGAAAACGGCCCCCGAGGGCCAAAAAAAACCCCAAAAACCTTCTCAAACCCAGCACCTCGAACCTGCTCCCCCTCCCCCCTTCTTGCACGCCGGAACCAGTGCTGAGCCACCACAGACCCCCAGACGGCTCCAAGAGCAGGAGGACAGGTCCCCAGACATGATCGCGTCGAAAAAAAACTCAGGACGGGAGGTTTTTGTTTGTTGGTATGTTCGGCCCTGGGGGGCCCTCGCTGGGCCTCGGGAGCGTCAAACAAAACGACTCAGGACGAAACACCGGTCCTGGGGAAAGGGTCGGGACTTCCAGGGACGCCGTCCTGACACAATCAAGACGTCTCATGTCTGGGTCGGGCACGGGGAGCCGCCGAGAGAGGGCTGGCCGGCAGCGGGGGAGCATCGGGGAGCCTCCACGCGCCCGGTCCTGCGGGGCGGCGCCCTGTCTGCTCAACACCAGCTCACTGCATGCTGCATGGCCCTGCTCCGACGACGATGGCGACGCCGCCGCCGACGGCGACGACGATATCCTCCTCCTCCTCCTCCTCCTCCTCCTCCTCCTCCACCTTCCTCCTCCTCCTCCTCCTCCTCATCCGTCCTCTTCCTCTTTCCTCCCGCCGTCCTCTTCCTCTGCCCCCCCTCTTCTTCTCGACGTCGCCTTCGAGCCGCCTTTGTCGCCGCCCCTCCAATCGGCCCCGCTGCAGATCGCGCTCCAAGCACGCAGACATGAGTCGCTCCTCCTGCTCCTCCTCCTGACCATCTTGCTCCTCCTCCTCCTTCTCCTCGCCGCTCCGCTTCCACATTAGCTCGCAAACCGTATGCCGAGCCAGCTGCAGCCAGCTGGGCGACTCGAGCAAACGTGGGATACGCCAGCTCTCTGACATCGCCAGGAACGTGATGCTCGCTTATGCCATCTTCCGCCGACCTTCCGCCCGCCGACCTTCCGCCAACTTCCTCTGGCGGCGACGCCGGTGCTTTACTCCCGCGAGCTTCCTAAACCATTCTGCTGGCCTCCGCCAGAGGCGTGAGGTCAACCTCACGAAGCCTCTGACTCGAGGCCCACTCTCGACCGCCCTGGTTCCTCAGAGATGCTCGCTGCCCCGATCTGGGCCAGCTGCAAAACATGTCTCGCGAAAACCATGGCTTGGGCACTGGAGCACGTCCAGATTAGAACCTCCTCCGAACCAGTGCCTGAGCTGCTCGCCGAACTGCCCCATCACCCGACCCCGCACATGCCTCTGCCATGTCGCTGCCACTCCTCGTCGATGTCTTTCTTATCCCCCTCCGCCTTTACCTTTGCTCCCCCTTTCCCTTCTCCAGATCCTGGATCTCTCTTCCCCCCTCTCCACACTCTCTTTTCCTGCAACCCTAACTCCCTCGCGTGCCCCCCGTCGCGTGTGCCGTGCTGTTCGTCCGCCCCAACCCCCTTTCCAACAGGTCCAATCTCGTCCACTGCCCTCCCCACCCCCTGGGGGGAGGAGCAGCAAAAGGAGGGACAGGAGGAACAGAGACCTTCCAGTTCCTATCCTTTCCACCCTCCCCCTTGGATCCCTCCCACCCCAGCTTCTCCCCTTGGCCGCCCTCCCCCTGCCATCCCCCTCCCTCTCTTACTCTCCCTCCAGCTGCCCGTCTCCCCCCACTCCCTCCCCCGCGCCCTCCCCTCCTCCGCCATCCCATCGCCCGCAACCTCATCTCCAGAGAGACGGGAGCGAAACGCCGCTGCCCCGGGAGAAGGGCACCCGCCACGAAATGAACGTCCCACTTCTGGGCTCGGCCCAGGCGTTGCCCTCGCGTGCCGTGGCGTCGCCTCGGCTCTAGCAGCATCTCTGGGCAGAACGGAGCCGCCTCATGGCTTCAATGTGGACGTTTCCCTTCTGTGTTGGCTGTCTGATTTCTGGCTGTGAAGGGGTCTCAAGTGGGCAGTCGGTAGCAAGAACCCTCCGCGAGCAACCGAAACCCCAAATCCCGAGGACTTGTCGACTGACAATGAGCCTGGAACCCCGTCGGGGGGGTGCGCTGCAAACGCTCTCTAGGGCCAAAGAAACACCTCGCAAACATCTGTCATATCTGTTGGTGCGCGTCCCAGCTGATTGGCGCCGCCCGCACTGGAGTGGCGTGATGGAGGGGTGTTCTGGGAAGGCGGCGGGGCGTCCAAAAAGGAATGGGGGGCTTCCCAGAAGCCTGCCAAGCTCCGAATAAGCATCCCCAGAGGCTAGCCTCCAGGGCCTTCTGAAAAAGGCCCCGGATGCTTCTCAGAAGGCCGCCCCCCTCGCGCCACCCCCGTGGGCGCCGCAGAGCTGTCCTGCCCCAATCTGCTCCGGCGCGCCAGGCAGCCCCTTGCAGGGCCCCGAAGGTGGACGACGGGTGCACACGTCTCCACCCCACCACTCTTAAGAGGCCTCTCAGATGGGGTCGGAGTAGATGGGGTCCGAGGGTTGCGCCGCATCGCCGACGCATCGCCGATGCATCGGCGATGCACTGGCGACGTCGGCGATGAATCGGTGACGTTGGAGTGGGGAAAATTGGGCTCCGCATCAAGCCGTATGCGGCGCGATCCTCCGACCACATCTACTCGGACCCCACCTGAGAGGCCTAAACGTAAACAAGCTTGTTCCCGCATAGTATATATTCGCAAATGGTTTGGACCCGCCGAAGGGATTTACGATCCATTATATCGAAGCGAATATGTGATTTTTGTTTTCGAATGTTTGCGAACACGCACTTTGTTAGTAGAGGAACGCGCTCGGTGATGACTTCGTCCCCCCTCCCATTATGCAGCGCCTAAGCTGTACTTCCCCGTTTCTGCTCCGGCGCTCCCCAGGTCGTCCCAACTAGCTCAGCAGGACCCACGAATATCCCAGAGCGGTCTTAACGCCTCAACTTTGGAACGCGGAGCGCCCCAGGGGCGCCGCGGGAGGCGGCGCCACGGTGCTGAGACCGCCCCTGAAAATTCTCGGGGGGCTGTCTGAGGTCAACCAGGACTACCTGGGGGTGCTGTTTGCGCGAAGCCCGAAGCCTGTCAACCTGGACTGTAGCCCCCTTTCTGCTCCGCCGCCCCCGTGCCCTCCCCGGGGCCAGCCGCGCCGCTGCGACCGAGGCAGCTGGGCGGCGGATCCTCAGCGCAAGGGCCAGGCGCACCATGACGTCCTCACCCTTGTCGGCCACGCGCGCCATGGCTCCGTGCAGGGCGCGCAGGCACCTGCGGGTGCCTCTGTCTGCCTCCTCTACACTTCTGCCTCGCACCGCTGCCTCCTCCACATGTCTGCCTCGCACCGCTGAGGGTGGCCCTGCATCCGCAACAATGTTTTCCCTACCGCGTACACCGCGTGGGCTTACATGTAGCTTCCGCCCAGCGGGACGGCGTTCTCGCCGCGGCGCTGGCCGCCCCCTGCTTCTTCGCCTATGCGTTGTGCCTCCTCCAGGGTGGTTGTTGCGCGGCATGCTTGAATCGGGCGTCGGATAAATGATTAAAAACTCGTCCGACATTTGTCCAACGCCAAGCTCTGAAACTACAGAGGACTTCAACCCCCTGGAAAGTCTGGGGGGGACAGGCATGACGTCAGATGTGGCGCGGCAGGCAGAAGGGGGGAAGCATGACGCCAGGTATGACGCGAGCGTTCGTAGCTTGTTCCTCCCCTCGCTCCTCGCTGTGCCTCCCTCCCTCTCCCACCATCCCGCTTCAGCCCCTGTTGTTCCCTCTCTTTTCCACCTCCCTCCCTCTCTCTGTATGTATGTGTTGTATTGATGTGTGTCTCTCTCTCTCTCGCGCTTTCTCTCCCGTTGCCTCTCTCTCTCTCTCTCTGTATCTCTCACTCCTCGCCTTCTGTTCCTATTCCTCCTCCTTCCATCAACCTTCCCTCGTCCCTCCCTCTCCCCCCTTTCCTTTCCGTTCTCCTCCAATTATCCCTCCTCCTCCTCCTCCTTCTCCTCGTCCTCCTCCTCCCTTTCCTACTCGTCCTCCTCCTCCTCCTTCTCCTCCTCCTCCTCCTCGTCCTTCTCCTGCTCCTCCTCTTCCTCCTCATCCTCCTGCGCCTCCCCCTCCTGCTCCTCCTCGGCCTCCTATTTCCCCCGGATCCCGCTCTGGACTCGCCTCCAGTTCCTCCAGTTCCTCCGTCTCCTCCTCCTCCTCCTCCTCCTCCTCCTCCTCCTCCTCCTCCTCCTCCTCCTCCTCCCCCTCCCCCTCTTCCAACTCCCCGTCCTCGTCCATTTCTCCTCCTTCTCCTCCCTCCTTCTGCCCGCGAATTATCCCTCCCTCTTCCCTTTGTCCTCGTCCTCCTCCGCTGTCTCTTTTGATGTTGTTATCATGTGTAGTTCCCTTGTTCTTTCGCCCTGCGCACATTCGGCCGCCGAGGACTTGTCGTGAACGCAACGTAGCCAAGCCAGGATTTCGAAGCGGATCCAGCCGTGGCACCGAGGGCCGCCCCTTCCCAGAAAATCCAACCGTGGCGGCGAGGGCCACCCTCCAGAGGCCCCAAGGCGGGCTAAGCGCGTCGCATCTATATTCCTTCTCTTCCTCACGCCTCCATCGTCCCTCGTCATCCACCCTCCTTCCACCGACTTCCTCCACCTCCTCCTCAGTTGTTCACTTCCTCCCTCCACCTGCTCCTGCTGCTCGTTTTCCTCCTGCTCCTACTCCTCCTCCTCTCCTCCTCCTCTCCTCCTCCTCCTCCTCCTCCTCCTCCTCCTCCTCCTCCTCCTCCTCCTCCTCCTCCTCCTCCTCCTCCTCCTCCTCCAGAGACAGCACAAGAAGATAGGTCGCAAACGCCCTCTCCCTGAGCTCCGCCGAAAGCGTGGCGAACCAGTAGCGGGCCACGACGAAACCCGCCCGCGCCTCCAGACCGCCTCGCGGCTGCTCAGCTGGCGAGCTCCGCGGCCAGCCGGGCCGCACCCGCCGCCCGGCTATCGCCGCCCACGGCTGTGCGGAGTTGCCGGGCGGTGGTCCGGTGGAGCGCTACGCGCCCCACCACCGCCGAATCAGCGCGCTGGCGGCCGCCGCCGCAGCCGGGACGTCGCCGAGGCCCTGCGCCTGGTCCCGCGCCAGCCAGCGCAGCTGCTGGAGTGCCGCCTTGCCGTGGCGGCCGCCGGTCTCCAGCGCCAGCGGCAAAAATGGCCAAGGCGCGCGGCCCGACGGGTAGCGGCGCCGCTTGTCCGCCAGGGCACGCTCTTCTTTTTCTTCTGCTGCTTATTATTATTCTTCTTATTATTATTTCTCTTCTTCTTCGTGTTGTTATTATTCGTATTATTATTATTCGTATTATTATGAGTATTATTATTCTGATTATTATTATTATTATTACTATCATTATTATGATTACTATTATTATTACTATTATTATCATTATTAGTATTATTATTATTATGATTATTATTATTAGTATTATTATTATTATTATTATTATTATTATTATTTGTATTTTCATTATTATTTGCATTTGTATTATTATTAGTATTATTATTATTAAGTTTCTTCTTCCTCCACCTTCTCCTCCTCCTCCTTCTCTTCCTCCTCCTCCTCCTCCTCTTCCTCCTCCTCCTCCTCCTCCTGCTCACTCTTCCCTCCTCCTCCTCTTCCTCCTCCTCCTCCTCCTCCTCCTCCTCCTCCTCCTCCTCTTGCTCCTCCTCCTCCTCCTCCTCCTCCTCCTCCTCCGCCTTCTCCTCCTTTTCTTCCTTTTCCCTCCTCGTCTGCCTTCCTTTCACCGCCCTGCTCCTCCTTCTCCTCACTCCCCACACTCCTTGCACCGCCTTCCCCCTCGGAAACTCCGACCCTTTCTCCAGGGCTGGTGATTCATCCCCGGGTGTTTGACGGTCCCAGAGCCCAGCGAGGGCCCCCGTCGTGATTTGGCCGCGACGCGAGCATGTAGGAGTCCCCATTCCTCCCTCTCCTCCACCCTCGAAGATTGCCAGAAACCCTTTCTTAGCACGACCGTCATTGAATTGAATTCAAAATTTGTTTAAAATGTAGGAACAATGTTGCAAACATGTTTTAAACATGTTTTGGCATGTTTCAAACATGTGTAACACATGCTATAGATATCTGAAAACATATTTGGCAACCTGCTTCCTCTCCATTGTGATCGTCTTCCACAACATTACTGCACGCTGCCATGGGCACTCCACGTGCGCTCGGCACCGCATTCCGAGTGGACGCCAGCGGGGAAGCCAGTCGACGTCCAAAAATCATCGAAAACCTCTGGCGAAACGCACGTGGATGAGCGAAATCGCCCGGCGAGAGGGCGGCGGCCCCCCTCCTCCTCCTCCTCCTCCTCCTCCTCCTCCTCCTCCTCCTCCTCCTCCTCCTCCTCCTCCTCCTCCTCCTCCTCCTCCTCTCGGGCCGGGCGAGAGGGGGGGATAGCAAAGGGGGGGGTTTGAGAGTCAGCTCACGTAGCTGATTTTCCCGGCGCCTCCCGGCGCCGGGAGGCGCCCATGTATCGAGGAATGGGCCCGACGGCGGGGCCGAAACCAGCTGCATGCAGCAGACTTCGTAACCCCACCCTTCCCAATCCCCCCCCTTCGTTCGGCCCGACACCCTCCTCTGACACCCTCCCTCGATGATGACGATGGCGCGTGCCGATGCCGATGCCGATGCCGACGACGTCATCGTCGTCGGCACCATCCCCCCCCCCGTCGCGGCTCCCGCCCGCCGACGCAAGACCCGCGAGAGGGGGTTGGCGCCGCCCGCCCAGGCGGGCGAAGCCTGGAGCCCGCGGCGCCGTACACGTCGAACGTCCTCGGGAACAGGGCGAGGTACGCCTCGCGGCGCGCGGGGCCGCCGGAGCGCAGGTCGTCGCCGTAACCGCCGACGCCGCCGTCGCTGCAGGGCGAGGTGCGCCTCGCGGCGAGCGGAGCCTGGGCGGCGCGCGGGTCGTCGCCGTCGCCGTCACCGTCGACGCCACCGTCGCTGTTGGAGATGGAGATCTTCCACAAAGGAACCCCAACCCTGAGACCCCAGGACGTCCAGTGACTGTTGGTGTGGGAAGGTCACGCTTTCCATCGCAGAACCATCGACACCCAACCCAAGAAACCCTGGAGGCAAGCATAGTGTTTCCTCCTCCTCGTCATGGTCGCTGTCGTCTTCTGGCCAGATCTTGGTCGGGGGCGGGGGGGGACCTCCTCCTCCTCCTCATCCTCGTCGTGGTCGTTGTCGTCTTCTGAGCAGACTTTGGTCGGGGGCTGGGGGGGGGGGGGGCGACCATCTCAGAAGGCAAAGGGGCCTCCCAGGGGGGGCCCGCCTCCTCCTCAGGGGCTTCGCGGAGGGCATCGTGCGCGAAGGTAGCCTTCTGGGAGGCGGGGCGCCTTCTCGGCTCACCCCACCCCCCTTCTCGGGTCCCCCCTCCCTGCCTGCTGTCTCCGCCCGGCCCCTCTTCCGCCTGCCCGCCTGCCCCGCCGGCCCTGACCTCCCGCCTGCGCGTTCGTCGTCGTCTGCCTGCTTCTCCACTCCTCTTCCCCCTCCGCCGGGCAGCACAGCCTACCCAGGACCAGCGTGGTGGCCCAGGCTTGCTTCAAGAACACCCTGGGAAGCCCCGCGATGATGGGCAATCTCGCTTTTTCAACCTCCGCTGATCTTTGGCAGTTGGCAGGCCCCGCTGGAACCACCAGCGAGCCCTCGCAAAGAGGGGGCCTCGGGCGCGATGAACGCCACCTGCTCCCAAACAGCTGCGGCACAATGTCGGCGTGCGGATTGCGATCCCCTACTCCTACTACTGTTTCGTTAGCCAACCGACCAGCCACCCCAACAAATCCTCCGGGAAGCCCCCACCCTTCGCAGGTGCCGTCCTCTGCAGCGCGCCACTGAAGAGGGACGCGCGCGCAAGGCTGGCGAGGCGCGAGGCTTGCTGGGGCGGTACTGCGACGAGGTTCGCGGCGGTGCTTTCCCACGGTAGAGGCTTGCGGAGGTTGTCTTTTGGCGATGCGCCCGGGGGGGAAACGAGTCTGGAGGGGCCTTCTCAGAAGGCTCGGAAATCCCCCGGCCTTCTGAGAAGTTTTCTAAGGCTTCCTGGAAGACGCAAACAACCTCACAAGGAAGCGATGGTTTCTGAGAAGTCCCGCCGCCTTCTGAGAAGGCATTATCCTTCCAACTTCTCCACCTCGCTCGCCGCCGAGTCTTCCCGAAGCCAGGACAAGGACAACATCGGACAAAGATAGATTCGGGCGTCGCCTGATGGGGGGGCGATCAGCGGTGGGGGGAGAATGATGGTTAATTTCTCGGGCCCCAAAGACTTCCTTCTGGACCGTGCAGGGCCCCTTCAGTGGCCTTAAAGGGCCCCTTTTCCGCAGCCCTCGCTGTCGCCCCCCATGCATCGCCCCCCCATTACGCGACGCCCAACACATCGGAATATTTGAGAGCCAGCGGTTTTGGAAGATGTAACAGACGCCGCGGCCTTCTCAGAGCTTTCTGGAACGCTCTGGGACGACTAGCCCTTGTCCTAGCCCCGCCCGCTAAACCTCGGGCCCCAAGCCCTAAGACAACCAACAGAAAGAGGTCCGCGACGGCAAGCCTGTCTTTCGGATGGGGTCGGGACCTCCTGGTGCCGCGTCTTCTGTGGGATCTCATGGAGGCCTCCTATGTCACCTTGCTGGTCCTTGCGAGTCGACGCTGGCCGGAGCGAACCGACGAGAATCTACGCCGATCGCACTGTTTCGACGCCACTCGACGCTGAACCGGCGCTTTCTAATCCATTACCAGACGCTTGGCGAGGCTAGTGCGCTCGAAGCACAAACATTCGAGAACATGCAAGGCCCACATGCACATGATTTGCTGCCAAACACGTCGTAAGAATCGGGCAGGCGGTAATGGGGGGGGACCTAGATGTGGGTGACGTGAGGGGCCCTGGAGGCCCCTTTCGTGCCCCGGCTCGCCCCCACAGGGTCTCTGAAGGGTCAGGGCCGTGATCGTCACCCATCATGCGGGCAAATCCCCACAGCCGCCCGCCCGAACGTCGTGAGAGAGACGCGACGCTGGAGGTCCGGGAGCGGCCAGAGGGCGGGAAAGCAGCAGGGGCAGAAACGGGGCGAGGTCGATCCGCGACGCCTGGGCCACGAGAGCTGAAGATGCGAAACCACGAGGTGGCTCCTCTTTGCAAGGGGGGAGCGAGAGGGGAGAAGGCTTCGTAGGAGGAGCCTGCTTCTGAGAGAGCGCCGGCCCTGCATCTACAGACAAGGCACGCGCCTTCTGAGGAGCAGCCTCCTCCTACGGTGCCTTCCCCCTCCCCCTACCCTCTCTGCGCGTGGCCGATGAAGATGCGAAGCCACGAGGCGGCTCCTCTGGCGGTGGTCGATGCGCGCAGTGGTGACACCCCCAGGCTGATGGGGATACCGAGGGCGGGGGGGAGGGGGGAGGGGGAGAGAAGGGCAACAGGAGAGGAGGAACGACAGCGAGAATAGGAGGATGTAGGAGGGAAGAAGGCAGTAGGGGGAGTGTAAAGCGAGGGATGGACGGGAAAGGGGGCGACCTCGAGATCCGCCACCGTGCTGCAGGCAGTAAAAGGAAATTCGTCAATCCGCTGTGCCTTGGGACCGTAGTCGAGTGCCCCAAGGCTCATACAATCAGGACTGCCGGAGCATTCGTCCCGTAGTACTCCACATGTATATATGAACTGTTCCCATAGATCCAAGGTTCTGGGGTATGCTACCTCCCTGGCGCACTCATGCCCAAGATGGCTTCCAAGACGGCCTGAAGGCCACCCAGCTACTGAGACTTCCAAGCCAACCCAAGGGCCCCCCCCCCCAGAGAGAAAGAGGCCTGGCTCCTGGGCACCCAGGACACCAGAACCAATACCAGTTTCAGTCATGTTTCTCTGAACTGGGTTTGGTCCCATGCCTTATTCCTCAGGATGGTGCGCAGAATCCTCGAAAAGGCTTGGAAGGAGCCGCAAGACGGTCCATCACGGACTCTGGACGTACCCAAGACGGCCAAACTGAGCCCAAAAACGGCACAGTAGCGCCCAGCAGCCCAGCCGCGATGGTCAAAAGCAGCCCAAAAGCCCACGAGAGACCCCAAAGGATCCCAAGAGGTGTCCAACCCCTCGCCCTTCTCGTTCTCCTCGTCCTCCTCGTCCGCGCCGCCTGCCTCGTCGTCCTGCGCGGTCGCCCTCGACGTCCATTCCTCGTCCTCCTCCTCGTCCACGTCGTCGTCGTCGTCCTCATCGCACCACGGTGGACGACACTTTGGACGCCCGAAATGGATACGGAAACATGGGTACAATGCCCAACAACAAATGTTGTCCAAAACCGACAGCGACCGCTGTTGGGCAGGCGGCCTCTTGTCTTCAAAGATCAACGTCCGCGGCGGCGCGGACAGCGAGTCCTTTTCTACATGCACAAACTGCTCTTGGGCATCGCACCCAATCTCTCCATGCCCATGTCAATCGTCCCGAGACACGGGGGTTGGCGAATCATCGACACGCAGCCCGGCGCTGCTGACGACCACGTGCCCATAGGAAAGTGCCCAGCGGCGGGGCCAAGGCCAGCTGTACGCAGTAGCGCTCGGAATCCCCCGTTCCCCGACCCTCCCCCCTGTCTCGGCGGCGCGCTCGGGGGGCAAGGTGAGACGGGGCAGGCCTTCTCAGAGGCGGCGGGGCTTCTCGGAAGCCCTCGCGCCTTCGGAGAAGCGACTGTGGCCTCGGAGAAGTCTTGCCAGGCTTTTCAGGTGGCGCGAGGGCTCCTGAGAAGCCCCCGCGCCTTCTGAGAAGGCCTGTCCCTTCTCACTTCCCCCCTGGGCTCGCCGCCGACGATCGTCCAACCCGGTCGACTCTGTCCCCGTTCGCGCGATCGTCCCCGGGACCGGTGCGCCTCAAAAGGGAGCCCCACGCGGGCCCAGCAGCCCTTCCTGCCCGTCATGTCAGCGAATGTCTTGTCCATCCTGCGCGGGCCGGGCGGCATTCCTCCTCGTCCTCATCCCCCTCCTCCTCCTTCTCCCCCTCTTGCACGAGAGCGTCCTGTTTGTCCCTCGGCTTCGTCCCTCGTCCTTCGGCCTCGTCCCTCATCCTCGTCCGTCCTTCGTCCCTCGTCCCTCCACCCTCAG
>CAUYUJ010000203.1:332504-342504 GCA_963575745.1 Prorocentrum cordatum
CCCCGCTCGGCTGTGCTCGGGCCCCCCCTCTCCCCCGGCCCTCTTGGCGGCCCTCGCGACACTCCGCGCGGAGGCCGGCGGCTGCGTGCTCGCATTGGAGGGGTGAAGCTCCGCGGGCCCCCGCCGTGGAGGCATCGCTGGGCGGCCCTGCGCCCGCGAGGAGAAGGACGAGCGGGGAGGAGGGGGAGGAGCAGAGGAGCGGGGAGGAGGAGGGGGGAGGAGGAGGAGGAGGAGGAGGAGGAGGAGGAGGAGGAGGAGGAGGAGGAGAAGGAGGAGGAGGAGGAGGAAAACAAGGAGGAGGAGAAGGAGGAGGAGGAGGGGGCAGAGGAGGAGAGGAGGAGATGGAGGAGGTGAACGGGGGAGGCCGAGGACACGGGGAAGAGGAAGACTGAGAAGACTGAGACGAAAACACGGCGGGGCAAGGAGGGGGACGGAGGCCGAGGCAGGGAGGAGGAGGAGGAGGAGGAGGAGGAGGAGGAGGAGGAGGTGGCGAAAAGGAAAAGGGCCATCCTTCCCACCCCGCTTCCCCGCGTCCTGGCCTGTCTCGCTGCCGCGTCTGTCGCTCCGAGCCTCGCAACTCCCAGGAGCCAATCGGGCTCTCCTACGAGCGGTGGCCAGCGGGCCTGGCGGAAGCCGCGAGAATGGTACAACTTACGGACGCCGCTGCCACTGTGACAACAAATCCTGTCCGCGTGAAGGAGGAAAAACAGAAAGAGCATCTAGCCGACACGGCAAGAGTTTTACAGCTTCAGAATTGAGCCATGCGATCTCTGAACTGCTTACTCGAGGTAAAGTCTGGAAGGCGTAAACCGCTCACACATGAAATGATACACGCGAGTGCAATCGAAATGCAAATGCAGCTCCAGTCTAGCTCGATTAGAAAAACTCGTAGAGAATAGAAGCGGTGCCGCCTTAGACTAACCCCCTTCTACAATCGCTGAGTGATATGCTCACCAGCACGCGGGCACTCATCGACTTACAAAAGGGGCAGGAGGGCGAGAAGAAAACTTGACCAGCATGGTCAGGGGGAGGCATGAGAACAGAAAGAAGACGAGGATGCGGAATGACATTGGGAAGGTAAGCGGAACAAAAACAAAGAGAGGAGGAGAAACGAACGAGAAGAAGCAGGAAGGAGGAGAAGAAAAGGAGAAGATGACTAGGTGGGTGGAAAAGGGCACGGGGAAATGGGAGCGGGAGAGAGGGATCGAAGAAGGAGGAGGGCCACAAAGCCGAGGAGGCGGAGGAAAGAGCGAAGAGGCACCGAGGAAGCCGTGGCGGGAGGGGAGCCAGGGAGAGAGAGAGAGAGAGAGAGAAAGAGAGAGAGAGAGAGAGAAAGAGAGAGAGAGAGAGACGAGAAGCTTGCGTGAGTGAGTGAGTGAGTGAGAGAGTGAGTGAGAGAGAGAGGAAAGAATAATGCCAAATTGAGACGCGGCCTCTGGGTTGAAGGGCACGCCAGGGGGGGGGGGGGGCGACTCCGGGGCGCGGGGGAAACAGCGGCCTGAAATCGGCGATACCTCGCCGAGGGATCTGCGACAGCCTCCCAGCAGAGAAGCCGCGCGCTCCTGGGGCGGGCTGGGCCGTCGGGCCCGCGTCGGCGATGAACGGACGTCCTCCTCCTCCTCCTCCTCCTCCTCCTCCTCCTCCCGTCGGGCCCCCGTCGGCGAGGCATCTCTCCCGGAGCCCACCTCGGAGCAGGGCGACCTGAGACACGGCCGGCTCCGAGGCCGTGCCTGGGCCAGACCACTCCCAGGGCCCAGCCGCGCCTGCTTTCCGAGCTGCGTCCCGCCGTGGCGACGAGGGGGCGGCCCCCGAAGGCCAGCTGCCGTTGTCCAAACTCGCCCTCCTCCCCAGACATCCGACGTCTCGATTGTTGTCGAGACACAGCCCCCCGACCTCACGACCGCTTCCCCAGGACTGGTTTTTCACCCCGAGTCGTTTTTTCTTGGCCCCGAGGCCCGGCGAGGGCCCCAGGAGGCCTAAAACGACCAAAAACGTCCGTCTCGATTTTTTCGAGACGCCCGATGTCTGGGTCTGACGATCCCCCCCCCTAACGTTGCCCCTGAATGGAGTCCGCGACCAGAAAAATCGACTGGAAAACAGATGGCCACTGGCGCGCAAGCTTCTGTTGCATATCTTCGGGGGGCCTTTTGCCTGTCCCCTGGAGCCGCTCCCCGCGTCGAACCCGCATCGAACCCGTGCCGAGCGTGTCGAACCCGCGTCAAAATCAAGTCGAATCCACGCCGAATGTCCGTCGAATCTCCGTCAAACCCGCTCAGAACCCACGCTGGTTGCGAGAACATGCCGCCATTCACAAGACAGGCGAGGCTTGGAGGCGGCTGTGCGAAAATCTGTCTAGACGGGGGAGGGGTACTGGCAAATCCGCTCAACATCGGACCCCAGATCCCTCCCATGGTCCACCTCGAGTCCGTTCTTGACGGTCCCGGGGTCCAAAAACGGCCCCTGGCGACAGAACAAAAAAAACATTCTCGAACCCAAAACCTCGAACCTCGCCCCCCTTCCTGCTGGCCGGAACCGGTTCTGGGCCACCTCTGTCATAGAAATCAGATTTCCAAGGGAGAAATTCATAGGATTTCGGGAACCTCCGATCTGGTACCGCTTCAACGTTTCAACGAAACCTCCGATCCGATTCCGTAACTATATTCAGTGCTCGAGCTTTCTGTGCGCGGCTTCATATCAGATACTGATTCGGCTCGTGAACGAGCCCACCCTTGTCCTGTGGACGAGAGTTACCTTTCCTATGTCATTATATAGTTCAATTGTTATCGGCATCGGCTATATTTACGTACTCTCGCGAGTTACCCCGACGAGATTGATAAGAGGAGCTTGGTTGAAGTGGATTCTGACTAGTCATGGCGTCGTCGAGCACGGGCCAGCAGGTCGACGTACAGAGGATTCCAGTGTGGGACGGACGGAGACACTAGACGAGTATCAGGCCGAAGTGGAGCTACTCACCTTGGCGACGAAGGAGGATGACAGGAAGCTGTTGGACCCACGTCTAGTGCAAGCGCTGCCCAAGAACTCCGTGCACAAGAAGCTGGCCCTCCGACTTCCGCGAGTCGAAGGAGAGCCCGACACGATCGTTGGCGAGAAGGGCCCTGAGAATCTGATCAGAGTGTTCCCGAAAAGTCTAGGCAAGCAGGCCTCGAATGATGTGGTAGATAAGGTGTTCTCATATTACTATGACCGGAGAACATCGGGACCGAGAGTGAGGAAACTGGGGCAGACGATCGGGCTGTACGCGGAACAGGAGGAGGACGCCTATCAAAAGATGGAGAAGAATGTGCAGGCAATCTGCCCGGACATGGACGTGATGGACCTGATTCCGGACGAGATGCGTGGCATCATCTTCCTGGTGATTGCGAACCTGAATCCGAGTGAGCGAGCCACTGTGGTGGCAGGTCTACACGACTGGAAGATCGAGGCGGTCATTGACAAGCTGAAGTACGTGTGGTCCGACACAGATCTGACGGCCAGGGACAATCTGATTTCGAGAAGGAGAGAGACGCGGTTCCAGAACAACCGGGGCATCAGGCGGGCAAAGGTGAACTGCCAGGATGACGACGACGAGGATGACCAACTGGTCTACTATGAAGAGGATGAGTTTGAGCAGACAGAGGAGGCCGAAGCTCACTATGAGGAAGAGACTGGGAACGAGGAGATCGAGACGCTGGAGGCATACGCAGAGGATGCTGAGATCGAGACGCTGAGGCATACGCAGAGGATGCCAACAGGACGTTCGCAGAGGCGAAGAAGATGCTGGCCGAGGCGGCCAAGAACAGGAGTGGCTACTTCCCAGTGGTGGGCATCGGTCAGATCCCAGAGAAACACAGCGAGGATCAGAGGGCGACAGCAGCAGCAAAGTCGGCACTTCGTCCACCCCGACTTCCAGGACCACAAGGTGGAGAACTCCCTCCCCCGCCGCAGTCGTTCGCGAGACGTCTGCAGAAGGGTAAGGGCAAGGGACCTCATCGATTGCCAAAGATTGCCTGATTTGCCAAGGACCCCATCGAACTGTCGACTGTCCGAGGCGCGGCAACACAGGAACCGACGGCAACAACATGCAGATGGCCACCGAATGCTTCGTGGATGCAATCGACGCCGAAGAGAATAACTACAACAATGAAGGAGATGCTCCGGAAGCAGGACAAGCCGGCTGGGTACATGAGGAGATGCTTAGATACGCGATCATCGACACCGGGGCATCGAAAAGCATGATTGGTATGGATCTGGCGCTTGCGATTCAGGAGACTATCATCGCCGAGACGGGCCTGGACCAGGTCGAGATGGACTACACCAAGAAGACGAACTTCACCTATGCCCGAGGCGAGAAGGGACAGTCCATCGGGAGGTTTGGTTTCGAGCATCCCATTGCGCTGGTCGAGGACAAGAGCAAGCTGTGGTTCGATCTGGTCGAGACGAAGTCACCGATGCTGCTGGGTCTGGACTACCTGGAGAAGGCCGGAGCAAATCTCATCATGGAGAAATCCGTGCTCGTCTTCCCAGACGGGCACGAGGAGCCGGTGGTGCGCCTGTCCAGCTCCCACTACGCCCTCCCCGTCTTGTGAGGGTGCTCAGCCGAAGGAGCCGACAACGCCTTCGGAATGGGAAGAGGAAACAGTTGTCATTGGGAAAATGGAAGAAGTCGTCCAAAGATCCTGGGAATAACACCGAAAAACAGAAGTCAGAAGAACACGGAAATCAATCGAGCTAATTCGAAAACCACTGCAATTCTTCAAGATATATCAGAAGAATCAGGACGAAATCACGCTCGAGAAAAAGAAAGCAACCACGAACCCAAACACCCTTGTCTACCTGACCTTCATCGACCATCCGAACGAGGCAGACCCTGTCGAGAACATCTACGACCCCCACGAACGAAACGGACCATGTCGAGAGCATCGCCGACCCCCGAACAAGAAAGAGATTTACCAGAAAAGGTTCGGGGACGAGAACGAGGCATATATTTGGGTATCTTGGGTACGGATATGGATGAGATAACGGGGTGTTCATATGCATTCGCTGTGAATTGGGAGATCACCGAAGAGAATCGAACAACGTGCCCTCCGCCTCCAGAGCCATTTGTGTCAAGCAGGCGCTCCGGGAGGAGCTTTCATGATGAGCAGCCCCCAGGGGCCGGGAGATTTCACCGAGACAAACGAGATCTCGGACGAGGAGTTTCAGCAATGGGATCTGGTACAGCCGTCCGCCGCGGTGGACTCTCGCTCCTCAGCGCAGCAGTGGCAGTCTGCGCCTGCTGCAGCCAGTCAGGAGCCAGCGGACTACTACGACGACTTGAGGGCTCAGGCGACGGAGCTGTATGCCGTGACGGACCCGGGCACCATCGAGGAGCAGAGGGAGGCCGCAGCACGGCAGGCAGCACGAGACGGTCTGTTGGCGGAGGCGGCGCGTCGAGTACTGGCAGGTGCACTTCCACAGACATGCCTGCTCGAAGAGGTGGAAGAAACCTTGTCCAAGGACCACGGGAAGAGCCTCCAGTTGGATACGGGGATCAGGGAGATACCCACAGTGGCGAGGACAAGGAAACGATCGACCAATCAATCAATCAAGAAGGAGAAGCTCGTGGACTCAACGGAACCACCAGCGGCCAAAGGACCAAGTTCAGCCTCCAACACGACACCGATGCCAATGAGCACAGCTTTCAACAAGAAATTACCGACGCAGGAGACCATCGACGTCGAGGAGGAGAGCATGATGATGATGAAGATGTCGAAAACCACCAAGACGAACAACCCCATGAAAGATCCCGGGAAAGAGAAAGGAACCCTGGGGATGAACAGATGACAGCGGCTGGTACTTCGGATTCAATCTCGGCGTCGGCGGCATGCTCACGGACAACTCATGAAGTACTCGAAGAACGGGTGCCCCAAGAAGTTCACGGCAGCCAAGGGATTCGGGAATCACATCGGCCACTGGGGCTGGCGGGAAATAGCCTACGAGTGGTAAAGGACCTACCTCAGCGAGTCTGATATCGAGCTCTACAGGCAGCCAGCACCATCGACAATGAGAAGATTCGCAAGCTCAAGACGGTGGCCAGGACTCATCGAACCAATCTTCTGGAGGTCTGCGTACCCCCCCGACAGCGGCCTCAGCAAGGAGGTGGAGAACATGGGAGGCGTCATCTCGCGTATGGGACTGTTCAACATGTTCGACTTCAGTAAGAAGACGACAGTCGTCAAAGCACACGAGTCCTACACCTACGGATGCGGCTGGGGCATGAGGAGCAACATCACTGGAGAACTCATCAGGAAGGGCTGGAGGATACTCACCACCAATCAGAGACTTGCGGACAGACTACGTAAGAGATGCACTCGAGATCATCAGCACACCGTAATCGAGACGGGAACAGCAGATGTGGGTGATACGGCGAAGTATCCCAAGGCAATGTGCAGGAAATGGGCAGCTACCATCATGGAGGAGGACAGCGACGACTTCTTCGAGCTGCAGATACACATCGTGATGAATCACGGTGACATCTTCAAGAATGGTGAGGCATCCGAGGAGGCACTGAAGGACGTACAACCGAAGACCATAGAGCTGGTCCAGAAGGAGCTGATGAACATCCACGTCAACATGAACCGCATGGGCGTCAATGCCATGAGAGCCTATCTCACTCGCAAAGCAGCTCAGCCGTGGGTCATCGCGCTCGCCGGGAAGCTCAAGTGCAGCATATGCGAGGCGACAGTACGTCGTCATCAAATGCCAGTTGCAGCAGGAGCACAAGCCGAACCACTCGATGTCTTGCAAATGCACGGCTTTGACTGGATCCACCCAATCACCGGGACGCGAGCTAGAGGAACGCTAATGATCGACGAAGGGTCGGCCAAGGCAATTCCAGTCATACATTCCACGGTTCGGAACAAGGGCAACACCGGGGAGACCCCATCCGACGTAGTCTGGCAGACGTTCACCAATGAGTGGGCAAGGTACTTTGGGAGGCCCCTGCAAATAAAGACGGATCCTGCTGGAGCATACCGCGCGAAGATTCTCCACAAGTGGGCAGCAGATCATGGGATCTACTGAGAAGTCGGACCAGCGGAAGCTCACTGGAAGCATGGAAGAGTGGAGGTCCACCAGGACGGCCATGATGGATCCTGAATGTCCGATTCAGGAGACCTTCAGCTGGTGCGCAGCCGCACACGCCGAGATGTTTCGAGTCTCAGGAGCGTCTCCAGATCAAGTTCTCTTTGGACGTCAATTGCGACCTCTGGACTCACAGCTCACAGGATCAGTGGTGCAACTACAAGCAGAGACCGAAATAGGATCCAGCGCCGAGCGATTGGTCAAGAGAAGGATGCAAGCAAGAAAGGCATACGCTAAAGCACTGGCCGATCGACAAGCACGTCTAGCAGCGATTTCGAAGACTCCAAAGAAAACTACATGGAAGACCGGCGAACTGGTGTTCTTTTGGGTAGAACCCGGGAACAGGAAAGACAAGATAAAGAAGTCGAAGGGCGAGTTCATGGGACCAGCATTGGTCATCAACCGGTTCTACAAGCACGAGAAAGGCGAGGCACCCCCCCGCACCTTAGTGCTGATCTATTTCAACAATCAGTTGGTCCTGAGCACCCCTCAACAACTTCGAGCAGCATCAGAACACGAAAAAACACTCTACTCAGTCATCCAGAAGTCCAAGCCACTGGAACGACGGCCAGTGATGGATGCACTGGACATCGGAGCTAGATACTGGGACCTCAGTCATCAGTCAGCACCAGCAGGAGCAGATCACGATCGAGACGAACGAGGAGTACCAGCAGAGGAGCCTGAAGGCCACCCAGAACCCGAAGGAGGAGGAGACGAGGACGTGCCAATAGAGGAACCCCGTGACGATGCATATGAAGCTGAGCTGAACGAGGAGCTGAGGGAGAAGAAAAGCTCAGTCCAGAAGAGTTTCTCAGGAGATCAGCAGATCCAGGACCTGGAGAAGGTGAAGGATCTGAACCGGACCAGGAAGAACCACCAGTTACAAGGACAGCCTCCGACGTTCCGATGCCTGAGACACCGATACCACCAGGGACCCCTCAACCAGAAGAACAACGAAGAGAAGCCAGGCCCAGCACAGACTACAATATGAAGACGAACTCATTATTGGACGATGTGCCGATCTCCATCAAGAAAAACCTCCCTGAGCGAGACGATCTCGGAGAGCCACCGGACCGACCACCAGAGAAGAAGGCAAGGACCACTGAGGAGCTGGGAGTGTCAGAGATCTTCGCTACAATGAATGACGATACATAGATCTACATGACTGAGATGGTTCTGAAAGACGACGTCCTAGCAGCATTCAAGGAAAAGCCGAAGCAGGTTCTCAAGAAGGCTGCAAAGAAAGGTCAAGTGAAAATCAATGTGAGGAAAGCTACTCCAGAGGTGAAGGCGAAGATTGCCGAGGCGAACATGGTGGAGGTCAACAACTGAACGCGGAACGAAGTCTGTCAAGCGGCACTCAGGCAAGCAGGAATCAAGCCTATGAAGATGAGGTGGCATTTCATATGAAGGACGAAGGCAAGGTTCAGGCCAGACTGATCCTGCTCGGGTTTCAAGACCCCAGGCTGGCCACGACCGATAAGTCGAGTCCAACAATTTCGGCACGAGGAAGGAACCTGGCACTCCAGATGATCGCCCACAAGCACCTGCGCATCTACAAAGGGGACGTCAAGGCAGCATTTCTACAAGGGGATCAGACTCAAGCGAAGCATGATCTTCTAGTAGAACCCGTCCCAGGACTACGTGAAGCACTTCAGTTGTCGGACGAGGAGTGCGTGAAGATGCTGAAGGCGGCTTACGGTCTTGTGAATGCGCCCAAGGAGTGGTATGAGAAGGTGGCCAGCGACCTTCAGAAGTTGGGATACGTGGCCATGACGCTCGAACCATACCTGTGGATCAAGTAATTACAACAAGCACGGGGAGATCGCGACGGTGATCTTCGTGCACGTGGACGACTTCGTGATTGGGATTCCCAGCAGCGAGATCGGCCAGAAGAACCTGATGGAGATTCAGAAACTATACAACTGGGGGTCCTGGGAGACAGGCTTCATCACCCAGTGCGGGTCGGAGTATGTGCAGCTGGCCGGCTACACTATCATCCAGTGTCTGTCTAAGGCAGTACAGAAGGTGGAATACAATAAGCTGAGCAAGGAAGAGCACAAGCTGAAGGATGACGTGCCACTGTCCGAGAGCCTGAAGTCGCGGTGCAGAAGGGCTCTGGGAAGTACCATGTTTTTGGCGTCTCAAAGATTGGCCTGGCTGACTGGAGAAACGAGCATCCTCGGAGGCGAAGTGCCGACCGGGACCATGGCAACCGTCAAGCGTATCAACAAGCTCATCCATACCGCTCATGAGACCTCTTGGACCAACATTACTTTCACACCCATGAGTGATCCTGTCTTTGTAACGTGGCATGATGCAGCGTGGAAGTTCAGAAAGTCTGGAGGTTCACAAGGTGGGATGATCATGGCCATGGCGGAGAAGTCGATTTTGGACGGACATCGCACGGCAGCGTCAGTGATACAAGGAGCTTCAAGGAAATTGCCACGTGTGGCGAGGAGTTCACTAAGTGCTGAAATTCAGATGGGGACTATGGCAAACGAGGCGCAGGAGTACGCCCGACTGGCTTGGTTCGAGATGCTCGCCGGGAGGCCCATCAAGTATCAGGAGATCAACGAGTGTATTCAGAAGGTTCCAGGGACGCTTGTTACCGATTGCAAGGCTATGTACGACAGCGTGGTGCGAGCATGCTCTTCAGGGTATGGCTGCAACGACCAGCGATCGGCGATCGGAGCCCTCGCGCTGAAGCAGAGCATGAGGTCAGCACCTTCAACACTACGGTGGGTGCGCTCGGAGGCAATGATTGCCGACGGTCTCACCACGCTGGAGACCCCAGCGCTGCAGGTTACTTTGATTCTCTACAGCAAGCAGGTATGGGCCCTAGTTCAGGATCCCAGTGTTACGGCAACAAAGAAGA
>CAUYUJ010000203.1:347504-353476 GCA_963575745.1 Prorocentrum cordatum
TCACCCGCCCGAGCACGAGAGATTGTCTCCCAGAATGGGTTCTCTGACGGCCCTAGGGCCCGAACAAAAACTACCTCCTGGCCCGAGAGTGGGTCAACAAAACCCGTCAGACGCAATGGTGGGCCATTTCAGCCCCCCAGCCAACCGCCTCCAACCCCGCGCTTTCTAAAAACGCCCCGCGATCGCGCCCCCGGCCTCGAGGAGGCAAGACCATGAATCGCAATGTGGGTTCAATAAACGTCGGATTCTCTGATGTTCGCTCATGTTGTTCGCATCGTACCTGGGGACCACATCCCAGAAAGAATTTCGAGCACCCAGAGAAGTATCGAGACAGTGTCTGCCCGACACGCCAGCGAAGTGTCGAAAGAAGGTCGCCTCCCAGGGCCCGACGCTCGGAGACACCCTCCTGCTTCGGCATACCTTTCTGGTGCTCGAACTTCTTTCTGGCGATCAGGACTGAAGTACACCACAAGAACCCAACCCTGGAGCGGGGCGTCCATTGTTTTCGGGTGTCCACGCCTTCCATAGCAAAACCATCGAGACCCAAGAAACCCAGGGCACCCTGGAGGCAGGCAGGGTGTGTTTCCAGTTTCCACTGTAGGTCGGAACATGTTGGTGCGTCCGAGACGGTCCAAGAGGACCTCCCCCCCTGCGCGCACCGCCGACACATAGCACGTGCCTCCAGCGCTCCGGCGCCGCCGGCGGACGCCGCTCCCTCGCGAAGGCTCTGGGGGCGGCCCGCCCCGCGCCTGAAAACAAGCAGCGCTGGAGGTTCGGACGTGGCAAGACGAATCCAGGACGAGGAACACACCGGGCGGGGATAGCCCGAGAATCTCTGAGGTCCCTGCCATGATAGCCGCCCCACCCACTAGACATCACCACCCCCTTGGCCGCCCTCGAACGACAGTCGCTCCCCTCCCCAGAAGCGTTCAGGTGTCGATGGGGCTCGATCACCGAAATGGGGACGAAATCCGCCGGGGACACATCGGGATCGCTGAGATCCGGGGGCTCTGGAAGAGATCTCGGGCGCCGCGGCCTTCTCAGGAGGCTCCAGAACGCTCCGAGAGCGCTCGGCAACGCGCTGCAACGGCTTGATCCTCGTCCTGGCCCCGTCCGGCCCACACCAACATGGGCAGGATCGCCGAGATCTTCGCCAGGCCGGGCCGCATCGGCCAGGTGTCGGAATCGGATCGGATCGGCGGCGCCGCGATACACAGCAGCGCTACGCAGATATCGGGTCGCATCGGATCGCCCAGAACTCGAATCGAATCGGATCGGGCTGGCCAACACGGATATCGAATCGGAGCGATCGGAGCGAAATGGACCCTGCACGGGGGGGGGCCTCCACCGGGGGGAAGGTGATCCTAGATTTGGAGGTAGGTGTTAATCTGTCGGCCAGCCAGGAGGCCCGAACGTTGCCACCATCGCCGAGAGCCTTCCCTCGGTGGAAGCACACCGCCGATGTTGGTGTTGGTGTGCACCCCTGTGCCTCCGATAATACTAACTATAGCCTATAGCTATCCCGCGAACGGCCTATATCACAGTCTCGTCGTCGTCCCACACGAAGCCTCTGGAGGGCTTGACGGCGCCAGTGTGGTTCCTGGGGGGGCCGATAGGTACCAATACCGCGACTTTGCGGACCTCTCCATGGGTGCGCTCTTGACCAGAATTTCGAGGCGAAGCCAACGGTGGCGACGAGGGCCTCCCGGGAGGCCCGAAATAGTGAAAACGAAGCGGCGCCAGCGCAGGAGGCCCCCCGAATGGCGAAAGCGAGCCGTGGGTAGCGGTATCGGTATACCTCTTTGTCCCCCGCAGTCCGCGGCCAATCGAACTCGCCGTCGTACCAGCCGTCGAAGTCACACACCGGCTGCCCTCGCGGGCGGGCCGCCTCGTCTTCGTCCGCGGCGGTGACGCCGCGCTCGTCCGCGGCGGCCGCTTCCCTCCCCGAGCTGCGGGGCGTCCGAGAGGGGGGCGCCCAAGACGTAAGACGAAGCCAGGACGAGGACAGCTTCGGACGAGGACAAATCGGCCCCACACTGACCCCCCTGCCATGACAGCCGCCCCACCCACCAGACATGACCACTCTCTTGGCCGCCCTCGAACGACAGTCGCTCCCCTCCCCAAAAGCATTCAGGTGTCGATTGGACTCGATCACTGGCATGGGGACAAACTCCCACGGGAACAAATCGGGGATCGCTGAGATCCAACGGTTCTGGAGGATGTGTCGGACGCCGCGGCCTTCTCAGAGGGTTCCGAAACGCTCCGAGAGCGTCCGAGCACGCGCTGCAAGAGATTCATCCTTGTCCCAACCCCGCCCGAGCCGCTATATCATGGGGTCGGCCGTGATATCCCCCCCTAGACATCACCCCCCGCGGTCTGGGGCGGCCAAGAGGCGAGGGGGCGCAAACCATGGCCGGCGGCATGTGCGCAGCCCAGGGGGGGGACCAGGGACGCATCGAGACAAGCAGAGGCGCCATGAAATCTGGGGAAATATCGTGGCCCCCGCCATGATATCCCCCCCCCTAGTCATCACCCCCCTCGTGGCCGCCCCAGAGCTCTGGAGCGACTGTATCCCAGTCCTGGGCCCGCCGGGTCCCGCCTCCCGAGGAGCCCTCATCATGAGGGCCCCGAGGCCGGGCGGGCCCTCCCCCCAAAACGAGCCACCCGCCCTGATCAGCAGGGCCCTCTCGTTCGGCTGTCTCGCTCGCCCCCATCGTTCGACCCCTCGGGCCCTTCGTGTCTTGCGTGGAGGGGGTTCCTTCAGTACATCTCGGCACCTCGCTCGCTCGTGGGCCTCCGTGAACTGCTCAATTTTTGCAGGCCCAAGTCTCTGGACCCGGCCGACCCCGATTCCTGATGCCTGATTCCTCCGCGCTCCACGCCGCAACTGCTCATGCCCCGAACTGCTAGCACTTCTCCCATGCACGCGTCCGTCGGCTGCTCATTCTCTTCTTGGTGTAGGAGGAGAGAGAGAGAGAGAGAGAGAGAAAGAGAGAACAACAACGAAAAACAACAAACAACAACAAACAAAATGAGAAGAGGATATGGGACGAGGCGGGGCACTAGGGCGGGGGTGGAATGAGGCGGTGGAAGGACGTCTGAGGGAGCCAGATAAGAGGATAAACGTTGGGCGGCATCTGGAGCGCAATCTCTGGATGGAAGTCTGGGGAATATGATGCCACTGGGAAGCTTTGGGAGGGCCAGGTCGGGTGAGCAGGCAAGGAAAGTGGGCGTCAGAGGTCACGGGAGCGTCTGGCTGAGGATGAGGAGGATTGTAGCGCTCCATCCTGTTCCCCTCCCCCCCTGGTGGGGAAGGGAAAGGGGTGACTTGGGGGCGCCGAGAAGGCATCGGCGCGCCTGGTGTCAAGTCCTTGTCGATCCCATGCAGCTGGTCGAACTTCGCAAGCACCTTCGTCAGCCTGTCCATGCACTTCTCAGGGTCATCCCTGAGACGGGGCGCGCGACAAGGGGGCCTAGTCTTGTCATCGCTCGGACGTCCATTCCCCGTGCATTGTGTGGTTTCGCGCGCGCGCGCGCGCGTGTTCTTCTCAAGATGGTCCAAGACGCTCCAAGGTGGTCCAGGTCTTCTGGCGCTGGCCTGGCCGAGAAACATGCACACGCCCGAGCGATGCCAGACAATTCAGGGGAGGGGTGGAGGCGGGAAGCCCTGCGAGGCACACGAATGACGGTAGCAGAAAGCAGAGAGCGACCGCCCGCTCGAAGATCGACCGGCTACTCCTCGGAAGGGTGGTCCCCCTGGACCCTGGCGGCCGCGCCGACGAGCCTGATATTCGACCAAGAGAGAAAGGCGAGAGAAGGGAGGAGCAGAGAGGAAGGACCGAGGGGGAGGATGGGCCTACTAGAGATTTTGAATTGACGACGCCCGCGCTGGGTTCTTTTGAGGGCGAACTCGGGGGCAAGTGAGAGGGGGCAGGCCTTCTCGGAAGGCGGTGGGACTTCTCAGGAGCCCTCGCGCCTTCAGAGAAGCCCTCTGGGGCTTGCACCGCCCCTGTGCTTGCCGCCGATTTCTGGCACCGCAGGGACCCTTCGATCTCCAGATGCCCAGCGGCGGGCGCCCTTGGCCCTGGACGCCGCTGTGTACGCCCTCTCGCATCGCTGCCCTCTACCGGCCACGCCCTGAGAGAATGCCTCAGATGCGGCCGGCTTGAGCCATTCCTGGCCAGCCGTGGTTGGCCACGTGTGTGTGTGTGTGTGTGTGTGTGTGTGCGTGTGCGTGCGTGCGTGTGTGTGTGTGTGTGTGGTGTGTGTGTGTGTGTGTGTCGTGTGTGTTTGTGTGTGTGCGTGTGCGTGTGCGTGTGGCGTGTGGCGTGTGCGTGTGCGTGTGCGTGTGCGTGCGTGTGTGTGCGTGTGTGTGCGTGTGTGTGTGTGTGTGTGTGTGTGTGTGTGTGTGTGTGTGTGTGTGTGTGTGTGCGTGTGTGTATGTGTGTGTGGGAGGGGGCGCAGATGCTGGGGGGGGCGCGGCGTCGCTCAGCCGCATCACGACGCTCTCGCCCGCCTCGGCTGTGCGGTTCTGTGTGATGCAGGTGCAGGCTAAAACCATATGGCACCATGGCTGCAGCAAGAAAGCACGGCAGATGGGGCATGAGCCAGAAATCGAAGCAGATGGTGCAGAACGGCGCCCCGCACATACAGCACCGCCCACGAAGGAACGGGATCAGGGCGGAAACCAGGAATCATAAACACATCCATCGCAGAGCGCTAGTTACCAGGCGCCATTCACAGGGCACCAGGGCGGCGAGCAACTACCTCCGACGTCCTCACGAAGCATAGAAGGCCTCTCAAGTGCAAGCGCTGTCAACGTGCAAACTCAACCTGTACGAAACCATGCGTGCGGACAGCCGTGGGGTAACAACCCGCAAGCCCTCAGGGGCGAGAGTAGCGTTCTACTCGTAGTGGACCACCGTAAGGAAGGCTGGGGGGGGGGGCGGAAATGCATGGATTGGAGCGCCCGCCCAACTTGTCCGTTCACGGCGCCCGCCGTCCCAGAAGCTGACACAACTGTCCGTGCCCGTGACCCTCTAGTCCTCTTCCCCCCTCTTCGGCCAGTCCGCCTCACGGCGTCCGCCGCCCCAGGGCCTGACTCAAGTGCCGTCGCTTGCGCTGCTCACTCTATCATTATACTCCGCTCCTCCTCCTCCTCCTCCTTCTCCTCCTCCTCCTCCTCCTCCTTCTCCTCCTCCTCCTCCTCCTCCTTTCTCCTACTCATCACGACGGTGCCTGCCGTCCCAGAAGGTGACACCAATGCCCTTGTCGGTCGCCACATCGTACTCCCGCGTGACCGATATGTTCTTGAACCACTCGCTGAAACTGATCGAGAAGGTACGCTCGTCACTGCTCTACGACAGGGGGGAAACGGACGAATAGGCGTGGATGGTGATTCGGAGGTTGCGGAGGAGGAGGGGCGCGAGACGAAGACAAGCGAGGGAGGCCGAAGGGAGGAAATGGAGGAAAAGGCAAGACCCCCTCAAAAGAAATGCCCTAATTCGTCCCCCTCCCTCCTGCTGCTTCGCCTTACGTCTGGTTCACTTCATCACTCTCACTTCTCCTTCAAGTCATCAGTCGCCGCTCCGAGGGTTACACATTGGCCGTGCCAGCGGTGGATCTCCGAGTGGATCTCCCAAGGATGGCCTGTCGGATCGGAATGATGGGGGCCGAACGGTACTACACTGTCCCTGGGCTCGATGCTGGAGCGGGAGCCCGCGGTGCGGATTGTCGTAACTTCTCATTTCGGTGCTGCTGTTCCTCACGCTGTCGCCGCCGCACGCCCCGCGACCCGCCCGCGACCCGTCCGCGACCTGTCACGCGACCCACTCCGCGAGCATTCGGCAACCCAAGCGCGACCCACGCACGGCCCGCCCGCGGCCCACACCTGCGACGAACACCCGCGCAGAACGTTCGCTGAGGAGGTAGAGGAGAAATCATACCGCACTTGCAGAAGATTGTACCACCCT
>CAUYUJ010000203.1:353576-361076 GCA_963575745.1 Prorocentrum cordatum
GCGGTGCCGAAATAAAGTGGTCGTGGCGGAGGGGGCACGGAGGGGGCACTGGGCGGGCGCTGGAGCCGCGCGGGGGCGCGGAGACGGCGCGGGGGAGGGGGCGGAGCGGGGAAGGGGGGTGCGGTGCCGAAATAAATTGGTCGGGGCGGGCACTGGGCGGGCGCTGGAGCCGCGCGGGGGCGCTGAGACGGCGCGGGGGAGGGGGCGGAGCGGGGAGGGGGGATGCGGTGCCGAAATAAAGTGGTCGGGGCGGAGGAGGCACTGGGCGGGCGCTGGAGCCGCGGGGGGGCGCTGAGACGGCGCGGGGGAGGGGGCGGAGCGGGGGGGGGGTGCGGTGCCGAAATAAAGTGGTCGAGGCGGAGGGGGCACTGGGCGGGCGCTGGAGCCGCGGGGGGGCGCTGAGACGGCGCGGGGGAGGGGGCGGAGCGGGGGGGGGGTGCGGTGCCGAAATAAAGTGGTCGGGGCGGAGGGGGCACTGGGCGGGCGCTGGAGCCGCGGGAGGGCGCTGAGACGGAGGGGGCGCATGATGATGATGATGATGATGATGATCATGATGATGGTGATTATGATGGTGATGATGGTGAGGATGATGGTGATGATGATGATGATGATGATGATGATCATGATGATGATGATGATGATGATGATGATGATGATGAAGGGTGCCGAAATGAAGTGGTCGGAGCTCTAGACACCCTGTGCAAGAGAACGAGGCCCCTATTTTCCATAAGTTGAACTTCGATTTCCTATCGAAAACCTAAAGAAAATCCAAGGCGAGCTGCGAAACAAGTAAGGAACACGGAGCCCCTTCCCAACGAAAAGGGTTCCTTCTTCAGGGCCCCGACTGTACTCGTTCGGAGGTCCCGACGGGGCGGGGCCAATCAGGGGGCCACCCTTTCAAGCGGCCCGCAGAGGGCCCCCACAGACCCCGAGAGAGCCCCGACGTATTCCAAGATTGCCCCCAGCAGGGACCCAAGATGTTTCCAGAAGAAAGTCCCCCGAGCGACAGATTCGTGAAGACCTCAGTGCTTGAGTCGTCGTCGTCGTTGCCGTCGTCGTCGTCGCCAACGACGACGCCTGCGTCGCACGGCGCGACGTCGACCGCCATCGCGCGGGCGGGAGGGTTCCAGAAGAATAGTGCAACCTCGAACCTGTGGCCTGGCGCAAGACGAGCCTTCGCTAATTCTTGGGCGCGCCTGGCAGGTATAGTCAAGCACACGTGAACCCTACACCAGCAGGTTAGATTTCGTGTAAGTATATGCATGTACTTAGAGAGGGAGAGAAGGAGAGAAAAAGAGAGAGAGAGAGAGAGAGAGAGAGAGAGAGAGAGAGAGAGAGAGAGAAAGAGAGCGAGGGCGAGGAGAGAGAGAGAGAGAGAGAGAGAGAGAGAAAGAGAGAGAAAGAGAGAGCGCGAGAGAGAGATAGAGAACGAGCGATAACTAATAAACAAACAAGCGCACAAAACAACTGGGGTGCCGAAGTGGAATGACAGGCGCAACCAAGTGAGCCCAGCCGGGGGAGGGGGCGATAGCCCAGCGTCGATTGGCCCCGCAAAGGTAGAATTCGCAAGAGGTCACAGACTGTAGCCTCCGAATCGACGCTGGGCTTCTTTCCGATCGAAACAAAACCCTACGCGACTCGTGCCTGCACGCGAACCCGCTGTCCGATCGAAGCACCTCCGCGATCAGCTCAACCCTCCTGGACGGATCGCTCAAATCTGCCGAAACATGTCTTCTTGTACTGCAAGACCAATCCATTGAACGTCTTCGTCGGCTTTGAACCTGACTTATTGATCATATCACCCATGGCAGTGGCTGCGTCTTATGCAGACGTGATCCAGTTGATGAGGCCTCGCGCGACCAGATGTGTCAACATACTCGGATCATCAGGGGCGATCTGCAATGCACCTGCCAAGGATGGTGACAAACACGCCACTCTGATCTTGATCGGAATGGTCTTCCTCGTATATGCCGCTTGTATGGTGATTCGGGCGTTTCGCATGTCGTGTTGCATTGAAGACATCCCAAGGAAGACATCCGCAGCCTGGTCGGTCGTCTGGTTCAACTCCGCATCGATGTACATTCAGTCGGAGCTAGGCCCAAAACAATAATCCTTCAAGACCATGAGACCCTCCGCCAACCAAATTGAAGAACATTCGAGGGTTACCCTTACCCGGGATGCACAACAACATCCAACAAACACGAAGAACACTCGGGAGCCCTCCCCGAGCTGACGTCGATCTTATACCTCGGTCCGACTGTATCCCATCCTGAGGAGGATCTCTATGGCAAGCCTTCTTAGACACGTGAGAATAAAGGGGCCTCCTGCTCTTGCATATTGCGAGCATTTGGTGTTGCAGTATGATTGGGCAATGTTCTGTGCGAGCGCGTGAGATGATCGCGGGAACAAAAAACAAAAGCCGGGTATTTGCGACCAGCGGTCCATGTACTTTGATGGCTCTGGCCCAACGTTGTGGCCACCGATCTCGTTGCACGGGAAAGGGGTAGACGATCAAATCTCCAATGTTATTCGCGAGCCAGATTGCTCATCGCGGGGATGCCGGCTGGCCTGGAGCAGAACAACACTTCAGTTTCTCAAGTTGGGCCATCAACTCTTCAAGATCTGCCAGATCTGACTCCTCGGTATATCCGTGTGGTGAGTTCGATCTTCCCATTGCCATCAGCAGTCAATGCTTCATAAACCCTGGCTCGGGATTTAGAAAAGATTGGCGTCTGCCTCCTGGAGCTCCCGCAAGATACCAGGCTGATGTTTAAGACAACGGGCGACTCATGACTTTCCAGCTGCAGCGATGTCTGTGACAAGCTCTATGTAGTCTATCTTTCACGAGCAGAATCGCTCTCTCCTAGCATGCCAATCGAGATATATTGCGCACGGCCGTCTTGATGGCACCGCCGTTGGGATCATCCAGAGATTGGGCATCAGTTGCAACTGGTAGAAATTCGATGCTGTCATCATTCACGTCTGCCGATTTTCAAGGCGACGAGGGGCAGCATAAAGTTTCGCGATCACGTTGTTAGCATTGTCCTTTAAGTGTGCAGACAAATTGGCAAATTGCCTTGGTTGGTAATTTGCCGCCATCAATGAGGAGTGCTGTGGAACTAACTATTCCCTTCGCGTGCCAGGCTGGACAAATTTGATGTACGGCTGTCGAAAGGCCACCGAATTCGTTACTCGGAGAATGCGCAAGCTTACCCCTGAGCGTGGATCGTGAAGGAAGGACGGGGGGTGCGCTGCAGAAGCCAGAACGGGGCAATAGTTTGCGGCTACTTGTCCACCGACACTGCGACAACATCGCAAACAAACCACTTTGGAACGACCATCTTTGCCTCGAGTCCGAAGGACTTGAACCGTGAGGACTTGAGACATGCAGATCGCTTGACACATCCCACTTGCTGTTATCGGTGACCGGCCCGAGATGCCTTTGGCCGCACTCTCGGAGATCTCAGCGAGTCAGATCGATATCAGCACTGCCTCAACCTCTCGAAACTATTCACTGGAGAAGACAATGGCCAATGCTGGTCCATGGTGGAAGCGCAACGTCCCGATGTAGGACACACACACACACCACGTGTATGAATTTCTTGGAGGATCCTAATGATGTAACCCGCACTGCAGGGGCGCGTTGGAGCAAGGACGCTGTCTGATCAATGAGCGCATGAACATTGTGTTGTCCAAATCGGCTTTCCCATCATAGCTTCCACCCACTACCAAGGACTGGTCTGGATGAACAACCCCTCCATTTCCCCTTGTGCGATGTGACCTTTGCACGATCTTGGGTAGGCCAACAGAAGCCCGGGGTATGCCAGAGGAGCCCTTGGTGGGTTCCTCTGGTGTCCCGATGCTTTGGCTTGCCTGAATTGAATTAACATGGACACAAGACATATTACTGGTTGGACAGAATAGAATAGTCTGGTTTGTTGCGGAGCGCGGTCATACCACTCATCGACCTTGTCATAGCAAGACGATTTCAAACCGAATCGCATGAGCGCAATTCACCGACGCAGTCGACCCATTCTAAACGCACTGCGGCTACGAGAAAGACCTTGCAACACAAACAGGCACATTGAAATATTAGCTGGACTCTTGAACGCTTCGCCAAACAACATCGGATGACGTCAACTGTGCGCGAATTCGAAGACGATTGCGCAATTGGCATTCCCCGGTGAGCCGCGAGGTCTCGTCTGGGTCCGCGTACACGTCTGATCCGACGGACACCCCACAAGCCAACAACATTGGCGACGGCTGTGTTTTTGGTTGGCAACCCCCGAGGAAGCCGCGATGTCCCGTCTGGACCCGCATGCCCCCCCCCCCCCCCCCCTTGGCTGAGCCTCCCAAGAGCACCCGAAAATTACGACAATTGCTCCGTTAGCAGCCCCCCCCAGGTCAAAAGAGGAGGGAGAAACCCAAAGGCACCGATACGGCTACTCCCTGGACCTCTCCCGGAGTGCGTTCGGACCAGACTTGCGAGGCGAACCAAGCGGTGGCGACGAGGGCCTCCCAGGAGGCCCAGGAAGGGGAAAACGAGGGAGGGGCAGCGGTACGGGTTGGCGGTGCGCACAAGGGGGTGGAGGGAGGGGGAGGGCTTCTTTGAAGGAGGCTGCTTC
This sequence comes from Prorocentrum cordatum, assembly GCA_963575745.1. NCBI lineage: Eukaryota > Dinophyceae > Prorocentrales > Prorocentraceae > Prorocentrum > Prorocentrum cordatum. Next base: position 358,202 of record CAUYUJ010000203.1, read on the forward strand.
TTAGAAGGCGCCCGCCTTACATTTATAGATGAGGCCCGCGCCTTCTAAGAAGCAGGGGTGCTTCTAAGAAGCTCTCCCCCCTCCCCCCTCCCCCCTCTGCGCGTGGCCGAATGGGTGCCTCTTCCTCCTCGGAGAAGCGGGGCTCGCCCCCTGGGCGAGACGCGACGGCGCCGCCCGCCGCGTGGAGGCGGCCGACGGGGCGCAGAGGCCGACGGCCCCCGCGCGCCCCCCCGCCGAGCCCGCGTGGCCCGCGTGGCCCGCCGCGCGCCCGCTGAGCGCCGCCGCCCCGCAGCACTTGAGCAGGTCGAGCGGGCCCCCCTGGCAGGACGCTCCGCTGCTCCTCGCCCGCCTCCGCCGTCACTCCTCCCGATCCTCCCCCTGTCCCTCCTCCTGATCTCCTCCTGAACTTCCCCCTTCCCTCCTCCCGATCCTCCCCCTTGCCTCCTCCTGACTCCTCCCTGTCGCACCCCGAGACTTGTCGATAGGGCGGGCCGGGCGTCTCGCCTGAGACTTCTGCACCATGTACGATCCTTAACTAAGAATTTGAAACAGCTTCACGGATGGAGGCCGGCTCCTTTTCAAACTGTGGCTCTCGCCTGAGCGCCGCGCGCATTCGTCTCAAAAGTTTGCTCGGCGGGCGGGTCCTGTTCAAAATATGGCTCTCGCCTTAGCGCCGCGTGCAATCCTCCTAGGAGTTTACAGCATATTCAAGGGTTCTGATGGTTGACGTCCAAGAAATTGTGTTTCAGCACGATGTAGGACTGTCAGGGCGCCACAGTCACGGTGATTCGCGGTGTTGAAGTCCCAGGAAAGTGTTTTGGCACGGATCAAGATTTTCAGACTGGTATCTTCCATTGAGGCACTTCCCCCAGTGAAAACAAACCATTGTAGGGACATGTGAGCGGGGGAACTTGGAGGGAAGGCTTGATGCAATCTCGTTGATGAGTCATGGGTTTGCACTGGTCATCCTCCTTATCCTCCTTCTCCTCCCCTCCACGTCAGCCTCCCCCTGCCCAGTTCCCCTCGCCATGCAAAAATCACCAGGGAAGGTGTTTTACTATTTTCGGCCTCTGGGGGCCCTCGCCAGGCCCCAAGACCGTCAAGAAACGACTGAGGATGGAAAACTGGTCTCTGGGAATGGGTCGAACCCTCTGGGCCCTCTGGGGATCAACGTTGCGCAAAAATCACGACGTCGGGGGTCTGGGTTCTCCTCCCCCTCCCCATTCCCCCCCCCTCGTCCTCTGTCCCATCCTCTTCATCTTCCACTACTCCCGCGCGTCCTCCTCCCTGTCTCCCCTCGTCCCCACCCGACTACTACACATTCTGAATACTACTCTCCTACCGCGCGCGACTCTGTCCGGAAGAGGTCCGCCCTCTCAGCGTACTGTCCTCCTTTGCACACGGGAACTCAAACATTGGTTCCCTCATGCTGTCATACGACCCTTGCTGTTTTCTAAGATTCAAGACGGTGCTCCCGATGCAGCGTGTGTCTCAAGTTTGAAGCGGCGCTCTGCTTCCGCGTGGGGATGGCGCTCTTGCCCCAGCGAGGGCCACCTTTCCGGACCCGAGATCTCTTACTTAATTGATGCGTTTCCTCTCCTCCACCCTGCACTGGTCCTCCTGCTCCTCCCGCTCCTCCCGCTCCAGTTCCTCCTGCTGCTGTTCGTCTTCCTCCTCCTCCTCCTCCTTCTCCTGCTCCTCCTCCTCCACCCTCCTCCTTCCTCGTTTCCTTTTTCCCCTTGCTCATCATCCTGTTCATCCGCCACCTCCTCCTCCTCCTCCTCCTCCTCTTCCTTCTCATGTTTACGCAGCTCATATTTTCCGATTGCTATGACACGCGTCCGAGGGTAAGGGATGGGATGGAGGGATAGGACGTCAGATATGACGCCAGCGCAACTAACCTGTCCTTGTTCCACTCCTCCGTCCCTGTCCCCACCCCCCCGCCGCCTTCTCCAACGTACGTTGTTTTACGTTTGGCCCACCTACTAGCGCGCACCCCGCGGCCGGGCATGCAACCTAGTCTCCTATGTTATCCTCTTCTTCGGATCTTCGACCTTTCAACATCCATTGAGCCGGAAACGCGACCGAATCGACTGGTGACGTCGAAAACACGGGGCTCCTGCGCGTGATCTTTCCAAACGGATCTGGTCGGATTTGGTCGCAGCAGGCCATCGGACGATGCGGATTCGGATTGGCATCGGATCAGCGAGGGGGGGATGTCTGGGGAGGCGGGGGAGGGAACCACCAGATGCAGAAGAGGAGACGGACTGAGAGGAGTGGGAGGAGGAGGACGAGGGACGAAGAAGGGCTAGGATGATGAGTATGTTCATGCTGGCTTGAGCGGCCTCACAGACGGCGAGTCCCCGAACCAATCGGCACACATAGCTGGCACCCAACATCCTCAACGGCTGCGACTGTACTGGTGCACATGTTGCTTCATAGGCGGCGGTCAGATCGCACATAAGTTCGACAGCGATGCCGTGATGCAGTGAACCCAGAGCGAGGCACGAAACTGCCCCCAGCCGAGCCAATCCGTTCGAACAGCGCCGCACAACGTAAACACAGAATCGATCGGAACTGCCCCCGTGGGGCAATTCGTGGGGAGCGATCGCGACCGCTTCAAGCGAGGGGGGGGGAGCCGCGGGGTCAGGGTCGATCGGTTGGAACCCTGCGGGTGCCAAGGGGGGTAGGTAGCAGCATGTGCTTGGAAGGCACAACAGCACAGCCCGACTGCCAGGGAGGGAGAAAAATCAAGCGCAGAAACACTGTTCAACACATATGAGATAACGTGCGCCCCCCAACAAAAAAATAGAACAGGCATCGACCATCAAGATTGCCATCAGTGGAAGCCTCTCATCTGGACGACTGGCACTGG
>CAUYUJ010000203.1:366076-413576 GCA_963575745.1 Prorocentrum cordatum
AACCCAACCCTGAGACCCCAGGACGTCCATTCATTTTGGGTGTATGGACGCTACGCTTCCCATCGCAAAATCATCGAAACCAAAGAAACCCAGGGCAACCTGGAGGCAAGCAGGGTGTGCCTTGGCATGGGTTCCCACTGTAGGCCCCCGATAGCGAATCCGCACATTCCTGGACGGGTTGGGCTTTCGGGCCCCTATCGGCCATGACTGCGCGTTTGGGGGTCATGCATCCCTCCCTAAATCCGCCCCTAACGATGCCTCTGGAGTTCAGGTCATGACTCGGCACTCTAGCGGCCGTTCGGGGCGACCCGGGCACACCTGGAAAGCTCTCTCCGGGGCGCAGCTGCCAGAGAGCATCGCGGGGCGGGAGAAGGCGCCGAGAAATAAGGCGATGAATAAACACGCCCGACCACTTCGAGCCTGGAAACTTCGACCCTGAGCAGGGGGCGCCGGGACGCCCGGCCCCGCGATGGGTTCCATGGCGCGCCGCTGCCGCGAGCGAGGCGGGCCGCGCGCGAGCGCGGGCCTCGGCCGCGGGGGGGGCCCTGGAGCCCCAGGGGCCCTCCGCGCGGAATTCTCGCGCGAGGGGGGGGCCCCGGGGGCCTTTGGAGCCCAGAGGGGCGCCGCGGAGGCGCGGCGTGAGGAGGGCGGGGGGCGAGGAGGGCAGGCGGGGGGGAAGGTTTCTCGGAAAGAGCCTGCTTCTTAGAGGGCGCGGGCCTTGTCTGCAGATGTTACGCCCGCGTCCTCTAAGAAACCTTTGTAAGCAGCAGCCTCCTCCGAAGAAGCCTGTCTACAGGCAGAGCTTTAAAGACGAATTACTCCGACGGTGAGACCCCACATGCAAATCCTCTCGGCGAATCTGGAAATAACCTTCATCGTCGTCCTCGTGATTGTTGAGGTGTCCTTACTGTCTCCTCTGCGTCATTCTCCTCCTCGCCCTGAACTGGCTCTCCTCCCACTCCATACGTTGTCCTCTCCTCGCCTTCTTGTTCCCAACCATCCGGTGGTGTTGGGTCCTCGTTTTGAAGAGACAGCGCCCCGAGTTCCTTCCTTCCTTCTTTCCTTCCTTCCTCCTCCCCCCTCCCTCCTCCCGTCCTTGCCTCTGCCCTGCGCCTGTCCTCGTCGTCGTCGTCGTCATCATCATCCTCTTCAGCATCAGCATCAGCATCAGCATCATCGTCATTGCCATGTCATCGTCATCATCATCATCATCATCATCATCATCATCATCATCATCATCATCGACGTCATGATCACTACCCTTATCGTCACCATCATCGCCACCAATTTCGCCACACCCCTTACACGTTTCGTGGCCCCACAGGGAGCCACATCGAAGGCATCAACGGCGGTGTTCGCATGCGTCTCCCCCCACCCAGCACACGGTTTCGCGGCCCCATAGGGACGGCCACCTAAAGCCACAGTGGCGGTGTTCGCATGCGTCTCCCCCACCCAAGACAGCGTTTCGTTTCGCTGGCCCCATACGGAGCTCCACCTAAGGCCCCAGTGGCGGAGTTCGCATGCGTCTCCCCCGCCCAGTACGGCGTTTCGTGGCGTCATTGGGAACCCCACCTAAGGCCCGAATGGCGGTGTTCACATGCGTCCCCCCACCCAGGACACCGTTTCGTGGCCCCACAAGGAACCCCAATTCAGGTCCCAGTGGCGGTGATCGCATGCGTCCCCCGCGCCCAGGACAGTGTTTCGTCGCCCCACAGGGAATGCCACCTAACTTCCCAGTGGCGGTGTTCGCATGCGTTTCCTCCATCCAGCAACGCTTCGCGGCCCCACATCGAGCTCCACCTAAGGCTGGCGGTGTTCGCATGCGTCTCCCCCACACAGTACGGCGTTTCGTGGCCCCAGAAGGAGCTACACTTACGGTCCCACCGGCGGTGTTTGCATGCGTCTCCCCCACCCAGTGCGGCGTGTCGTGGCCCCACAGGGAGCCCCACCTAAGGCCCGAATGGCGGTGTTCACATGCGTCCCCCCCGCCCAGTACAGCGTTTCGTGGCCCCACAGGGAGCCCCACTTCAGCACCCAGTGGCGGTGTTCGCATGCGTCTCCCCCACCCAGGACAGCGCTTCGCGGCCCCACGGACCCCCACTTCAGCACCCAGTGGCGGTGTTCGCATGCGCTTCCCCCGCCCAGGAAAGCGTTTCGCGGCCCCACATCGAGCTACACGTAATTTCCGAATGGCGGTGTTCACATGCGTCCCCCCCACCGAGGGCGACGTTTCGTGGCCCCACAGGAAGCTCCACCTGAGGCCCCAGTGGCCGTGTTCGCATGCGTTTCCCCCACCCAGGGAAACGTTTCGTGGCCCCACAGGGAGCTCCACCTGAGGCCCCACTGGCCGTGTTCGCATGTGTTTCCCCCGCCCAGGACAGCGTTTCGTGGCCCCACAGGGAGCTCTACATACGGCCCCACTGGCGGTGTTCGCATGCGTCCCCCCCGCCCAGGACAATGTTTCGTGGCCCCACATCGAGCCACACGCAATTCCCGAATGGCGGTGTTCACATGCGCTTCCCCCGCCCAGTTCGGCGTGTCGTGGCGTCATTGGGAGCCCCACCTGAGGCCCCAGTGGCCGTGTTCGCATGCGTTTCCCCCGCCCAGGACAGCGCTTCGTGGCTCCACAGGGAGCTCAACATACGGCCCCACTGGCGGTGTTCGCATGCGCTCCCCCCCCCCCAGGACAGCGTTTCGTGGCCCCACATCGAGCTACACGTAATTCCCGAATGGCGGTGTTCGCATGCGCCTCCCCTTCCCAGTGCGGCGTGTCGTGGCCCCACAGGGGGCCCCACCCAAGGCCCGAATGGCGGTGTTCACATGCGTCCCCCCACCCAGGACAGCGTTCCGTGGCCCCACAGGGAGCCCCACCTAAGGCCCCGGTGGCTGTGTTCGCATGCGGCTGCGTCTCCCTGCATGGCGCACTGCAAAGCAGGCGCCGCCCCGTGGCCCACAGTAGGAGACACCCTCACACATTTCGCGCCCCCCCTCTAAAAAACGACCAAAGATTATACACTCGATCGCGGTACCGACAGCCGAATATGGTTGGGTCCTTCGCCAAGCTATTTTTTCGTCCCCCCCCACCTCCTCATGTTTCTATTGCACGAGCGCGCGTGAAGATTTTCCTCGGCGCCGTCTGCCTCGGCCGGCACGGGCGCAATATCTCATTGCCACATTGCGCCGCAGCCGTTGGGGAAATCACTCACAAACGAAGTTCCCGCCTGAAATGTCGTCCATAATCACGCCCCAGGAGCCCCAAAGTGACGACAGCTACAAGGTTCCGATGATTCGCCTCGGTTTCCGGACATGAGCTGCGGGCCCCATAGGGCGGAAGTTCCCGCCTGAGACTTCCTCGCGCCTCACTCACAGACGAAGTTCGCGCCTGATACTTCCCCCATATGCAAGCCTCAAGGGCCCCAAAATGACGACGGTTGAAAGTTTCCCGACGACCCGCTCGGATTACAAACATGGGGCGGCGGCTCCTGCCTGAGACTTCCTCGCAACTTACTCACAGACGAGGTTTCCGCCTAATACTTCCCCCGTATACAAGCCTCAGGGGCCCCAAATTGACGACAGCCAAACGTTGTCCGAAAACCCGCTCGGATTGCAAACGTGAGCTCTGGGCCCAATAGGGCGGAGGTTCCCGCCTGAGACCTTCTCGCAATCCACTCACAGACGAGGCTCCCGCCCGATACTTCCGCCATACTCAGGCTTCAAGAGCCCGAAAGTGTCGACACTACAGGGTTCCGATGGCCCGCTAAGACTACTACAATGAAGTGTGGGCCCCATGGGGAAGGAGCTCCCGCCTGAGAACTCCTGGCAATTCACTCACAGACGAAACTCCCGCGCAAGACGACACACAGGCAAGTGATGATGATGATGATGATGAGGATTGTGGTGATGTGAGTGATGCTGGATGAGGATGAGGCAAATTATGATAATGGTGTGTGAACGACTGAGTGCGCGAGATAGCCACTCAGGGTAAGTGAGCGAGCGAGTGGAGAGTGAGTAAGTTATGCGTGAGTGAGAGTGATCGAGTGAGGGTGTGATGGTGATGTGGGTGTGAGAGACCGTCACCAAGAGACATCGTCATCACGGTCTCTCTCGCAGGGTGAATGAGTAAGACATGAGTGAATGAGGGTGATCGAGTGAGTGCGAGTGAGCGAGTGGACGACGATGACGCTTGATGGTGCTGACGGGATAGTGGTAGTGACGATGATGATGATGAATAATGTGATGGTTGATGGTGGTGATGTTGATGATGATGATGACGATGATAGGAGGAGTGGGTGTGAAAAGGAGAGGGTGTGGGAGGACTGCGCGGGGTGTCCAGAAAAAAATGTGTTTAATGACCAAGAGCAACAACATAGTCAAGATAACACGAGACATCGTCACCAATTTTTCCTAACCATTCTTGAATATTCCTCTAGTGGAAGGAAAAGCAAAAGACTTAATGCTAAGAAACCTTCCCCCTCCCCCTGCCTCAGTGTGCGCGCCGCCGAGAGAAGCGGGCGGGAAACGAGGGGGACAAGGCCTTGAGATCCTGACGTCTCCTTGTTTTCGAACCGGGCGCTCTCGCCCATGGGGCCCCGGGGCCCCGCGCCTTTCGTACGCCTTTCGTGGCCTTCTTGGGCCCCAGGGGGCCCCTTTCAGGCCCAGAGAGGTGAACCTGTCGATCGCCCCCCCCTCACCCCCATGCATCGCACCCCCGTCACTCGACGCCCGAAAAAACCCAGACATCCGACGTCTTGCTCTTCTCGAGACACTAGCCCCCGACCTCCCGATCGGTTACCCAAGACAATTTTTTCATCCCGAGTCCCTTTAGGATGGCCCCGAGGCCCCGCGAGGGCCCCGGCAGGCCGAAAACTATGAAAAACCTCCGTTTCGATCTTTTTCGACACGCCCAATGTCCGGGAAGATGAAAGATAGGGTCTGGTGGTCCGGTCGTGATTTTTATGGTGTCTCGATGCCGTCGCGCCGAACCGTCGGATCTCAGGGGGCGGGCGGGGGGGGGGCCGGCGGGCGCCGAAAGGGTGCCGCGGAGGCGCGGGGCGAAGGGGGCGGGGGCGCGGAGGAGGCGGGCTGGCGGGCGGGGTGCGTGGGGCGGGGGGGGGAGCAGCGGGGACGTGGGGGGAGGGGGGCAAAACGGAAAATGGCAGGAGGGAGGGGGCAGGAGGGAGGTGCGGAGGAGGACGGGGGAGGCAGGAGTAAAAGGGGTAGGAGGCGGGGCGCAGGAGGGAGGAGGGCGGAGGAGGAGTAGAATAGAGGATGCGCGTGGAACGCGAAAAAGGAGAGGGGGAGGGGAGGAGCAGTGGGGCGAAGGATGGGATGGAGAAATGGGAACGACGAGGGTGACCAAGAAAACGCCAGCTTGTCTCTGCGAGATCATGGGTGGAAGTAGCGGGCCTTGCGATGCAAATGGTAAGATATCCAAAAATGCTTGCGTTGCTGGGGGGTGAGGGTGGACGATATGAACAGACCGGATAAACATGTGGGGGGAGTGAAACGGAAAACGGGGAGGAGGATGATATAGAAGGAGGAGGAGGAAAGAGAAGAAGACACGAGGAGGGGATAAAGGGATACTTGACAAAGACAAGGAACGTGAAGGGAAGAGGCCAGGCGACTGAAGAAGACATGAGGCGGGAGAGGGGATGGAATATAAAGGGGGACGACACGAAGGGAAGAGGGAAATGGAGGGCGTGGAGAAGGTGGGGGCGAATAGGAACACGACGGTCACCAGCGGAAGCGGAAGCGGTCGAGAAAGTGGCAGCAGCGGTACAGCTAGCGGTCTCAGTAGCACTAGCGGTAGTAGTAGCAACAGTACTAATAGGTCGTTGTCGTCGTCGTCGTGGTGATCGCCGTCGTCGTAGTAGTAGTCGTCGTAGTAGTAGTCGTAGTAAGAGTCGTAGTAGTAGTAGTAGTAGTAGTAGTAGTAGTAGTAGTAGTAGTCGTAGTGGTAGTAGTAGTAGTAGTAGTAGTAGTAGTAGTAGTAGTAGTAGTAGTCGTCGAAGTAGTAGTAAGAGTAGTAGTAGTAGTAGTAGTAGTAGTAGTAGTAGTAGTAGTAGAAGTAGAAGTAGTAGTAGTAGTAGCAGTAGTAGTAGTAGCAGTAGTAGTAGTAGTAGTAGTAGTAGTGGTAGTACTAGTAGTTGTCGTAGTAGTAATAGTAGTAGTAGTAGTAGTAGTAGCAGTAGCTGTAGAAGCAGAAGTTGCACTACTAGTAGTAGTTGTAGTTGTAGTAGTAGAAATCATAGTAGTAGTACTAGGAATAGGAGTAAGAGTAATAGTAAGAGAAGTATTAATACTAGTAGTAGTAGTAGTCGTAGTAATAGTAGTAGTAGTAGTCGTAGTAGTAGTAATAGTAGTAGTAGTAGTCGTAGTGGTAGTACTAGTAGTTGTCGTAGTACTAGTAGTTGTCGTAGTGGTAGTAGTAGTAGAAGTAGTAGTAGTAGTAGTAGTAGTAGTAATAGTAGTAGTAGTAGTAGTAGTAGCTATAGAAGCAGAAGTTGCACTACTAGTAGTAGTTGTAGTTGTAGTAGTAGAAATCATAGCTGTAGTACTAGGAATAGGAGTAAGAGTAATAGTAAGAGAATTATTAGTAATAGTAGTAGTAGCAGTAGGAAATGTAGCCGTAGTAGTCGTAGTAGTAGGGGTAGTAGTAGTAGTAGTAGTAGTAGTAGCAGCAGCAGCAGTAGTAGTAGTAGTAGTAGTAATAGTAGTAACAATAGTGGTAGTGGTGCTAGTAGTGGTAGTGGTAGTAGTGGTAGTGCTAGTAGTGGTGCTAGTAGTGGTAGTGGTACTAGTAGAAGAAGAAGAAGAAGCTGTAATAGTAGTAGTAGTCGTAGTAAAAATTCTACGATATGTACTAACACGAAAGGTAGAAGCCGCAATACTAAAAATAATAATAGAAATAGTAGTCGGAATCGTATTGGCAATAGTAGTAGTAGCCGTGGAAGAAAGAGACGTCGTAGTAACAGAAATAGTAATAGTAGTAGTAGTAGTAGTAGCAGCAGCAGCAGTAGTAGTAGTAGTAGTAGTGGTAGTAGTAAAAACAGTAGTAATAAACGTGGTGGTAGTATGCGTAGTCATAGGCGTAATGATCTTTTAGTAGATCAGTTAGTAGTAACATTAGTACAAATATCACTATTGCTGCTACTACTACGACTAGTACTGGTGTAGGAAAAGGAACAATACCAAAGCAACGACATTCGTAATCGTAAGGCCGCAGCCATAGTCGTAAACTCCGTAGTAGGTCGTAGCCGCAGAAGTCGTAGTAGTAGTACTAGCAGTAGTAACAAAAATAACAGTCATTTTAATATGATTAGTCGTGATAGTAGAAGTAGTAGTAGTAGGAGTAGTAGTAGGAGTAGACGTAGTAGTAATAATACAAATGCTGGTAGTCATAGCAATGGTGGTAGTGGCAACAATAGAACTAAACATCGTAGTAGTGATCGTCATACCGGTAGTAGCAGTAGTAATGATAGGAATGGCAGTTGTAACAGTCAGAAGTGTAATGGTCGAGGTCGTAATTGGACGGGTAGTAGTGGTAACGGTAGTGCAGTAGCAGGTGGTAGTAATATTCTTGATAAAAGTAGTGGCCATAATAGACGTAGTCGTAGTAGCTGTCGTAATACCAGTAATAGCAGTAGTCGTGGTAATGGTAGTGGTAGTCGTAGCAGCGGTCGTCGTAGTAATAATACTGGGACAAATAAATTGCCATCGTAGTAGTAATAGTCGCCACGATAGTCGTAGTCGTCGTTGTTGTAGTCGTCGCAATCATAGAAACAGTAAAAGCTGTAGTCGTCGCAGTAGTCGTAGTCGTAGTAGTAGTTGCCACCGTATTGGTAAAACTATTAATTAGCAGCACTGGTACTAGCAAAGGTAGTCGTACTTGTAGTAGTCGTAGTAGTAGTACGGGTTGTAGTCGCCGTCGAAGTAGGAGTAGTAGTAGTGGTGGTTGTAGCCGTGGTGCCAGTAGTAGCAATACTAATCATGGCATTAGCAATATGAGTTGTGGTCGTAGTAGCAGTAGTAGTAGTCGTAGTAAGAATAGTTGTAGTAGTTGTAGGCGTCGTAGTAGTAGTAGCAGTAGTAGAAGAAAGAAACATCGTAGTGGCAGTAGCAGTGGTACCATTTAGAGTAGTAAGTAGTAGTAGTGGAAGTAGTCGGAGTCGTAGTCGTAGTAGTAGTCGTAGTAGTAGTAGTAGTAGTAGTAGTAGTCGTAGTAGTAGTAGTAGTCGTAGTGGTAGTAGTAGTAGTAGGGGTAATAGTCGGAGTAGTAGTAGTAGTAGTAGTAGTAGTAGTAGTAGTAGTAGTAGTCGAAGTAGAAATGGAATTGGTAATACCAGTAGCAGTCGTAGTAGTAATAATACTAGTAAAGGTGGTCGCAGTGGTAGTAGTAGTAGTAGTAAAATTAGTAGTAGTAGTAGTAATAGTAGTAGTAGTACAAGTAGAACTAGTTGTAGTAAGAGAAGTAGAAGTACCAAGGGTTGTAGTAGTGATAACAACTAGTGGTGGTAGTAGCAATGGTTATCGTTGTAATAGTACTGCAAATGCACGCCGTGGTAGTAGTAGTAGTAGTAGTAGTAGTAGTAGTAGTAGCAGCAGTAGTAGTAGTAGTAGTAGTAGTAGTAGGAGTAGTAGTAGTAGTAGTAGTAACAGTAGTAGTCGTAATGACAGTAATAGTAATAGCAGTGGTAGTCGATCAGAAGATCGATACGTTACGCCGCCAAGTCTGTGTCAATATATATATATATACAAGACTGCAGTGGCGCTTCGCGCCATGCACCTTGGTCCTTGAAGTCTGGTATGCAGGCGGACTGGCAGGAAGGTCAAGCCGACAATTTAGCGATCACTCCTTTTCTGGCATCGCCGCTAGAATAATGTTATTCGTTATCCTTCCTCCATGCTTCTTTTTCCTCATGCTCGCCATGCCCTGCGCATTCTCCCCATCCTCCTCAGCTCTTTTTGCGGAGGCTCCTCCTTGGAGAGCCTCTGGGGGCCTCACAAAAGTTGTTTCAGGCTTTCTTAAGGCCTTCTGGAGGCCTCCTGGGCGTGTTCTGGGAGCCTCTGGGGGCTTCCTCGGGCCACCCTGCCTCCAACCGCGGTCTCCCTGAACGACCGGGTCACGATTTGGAATGCTTCGGAGGGCGTCTTGGGGCCATCTTGGGCTGCCATGGGGCTCTCTGAGGGCCATCTTGGACCCCTGTTGTGCCGTTTTGGGGCTCTCTTGGACTGCCTGAAAGCCCTCCGGATGGTTATGGGGCGATTTGGGAGCCTCCCAGGCGGCTTCGGACGCCCAGAAGACCGCCGTCTTGGAGCGTCGGGAAGCCGAAAAGAGGAGAACCCCAAAATAAACCAAAAACCATCAAAATCAATGATGTTTGCCTCTTGGGCCTTCTTGGGAGTGCTCTCGGAGGCCTCTTGGGACGTTTCGGGAAGATCTTTGGGGGTATGACGGCTTCTTGGGGGTCGTCGTCGACCGTATTTGGGCTCTCTGGGGTCGCTTCGGGAGCGCGCCACGTCCTGCGAGGCCCGGGGGGCCGCTTCGAGGCCCGTCCGGATCCGAGGGTCCCTAAGCCCCAGATCCCGGGAGTCCGGTTTTGGGGGGGGGGGGGGGACGGGTTTTCCCCCCGCCCGGGCTTGTAAAAATGTAGAAAGAGGAATACCCGTGGACCTATTCAAACATTATGAACCAGTTGTGCGTGGCAGGCCGACAACGCGAATTCGAAATGTCAGCGTTGTGGCAAATTTGCGCAGGCCCAGGGTAGGCTGTAGCCTGTGCGGCGTGCACTCTTGACGCTATCTGCATGGCGGAATTCATGCCGTCACACGCGAGGCAAACCAGTGCAAATCTTGCCGCGCCCGCATGCGGTGTGAACCATGCGAGATGCGATGCGTGGACAAGTCTTATCAACCATGCAGGGAGCAGGAACATCGATGCAACGTCGCATGTTCAGAATCACTTGTTCGACGTTCGGGATGCTGTGCAACGTACGTGCGCCAGGGAACCCGCAAAGCCCCAATTACGCTTTCGAATCTCACGAAATGTTTCAAGATGGCGTTAGTCTTGATTTCGTCTCCACTCCCAGGCATCATCGCGGGCTGCACCTTCCCATGCTGGCGTGACCAAGTGTCCCAGATACGAGCGGCCGAATGCCTGACTAGGTGGCGGGATCCGAATCCTACCCCCACGAACCATGGATTCTCCGGAATCGATGAGGGTCGGGGGGTAGGGTTCGGATGTCGCCACGCGTTCAACGAATTCCGAATCAAAAAACCCCCACCGCCCATCGATTCGCCCGAATCGCTGATCGGCGAGGGTGGGGTTCGGACTTCGCGGCCGACTAACACAACCCAGCGAAGAATCAGCATGCCCCAATATTCGAGCCCATAAAAGCCCAAAGACAGACCGCTTGACAACCACACGACGGTGGCACAATTGCCCCTCCCTGAAAGCAGTAATCAAGGAGCAAGCAACGGTCCGCGAGGGCCCCCTTCAGCGGAACAGACACGTCGGGGAAACACAATGTAACAAAATCAACACGTCCAGGAATCCTGGAGCGTCCACGGGTGCGTTCGACGATCCAGTAGAATACGGAAGAACCCTGAAGCATCCCAAGCAGTTGCCCCCCCAGAAGGGAAATGGCAGGTATGGATGGGGTATATCTGATGCGCCGCTCTTGTGAAACACCCTCACCATCGGGGCTCGAAGTTCTCTGGCCAAGTACCAGAAGGGAAACATGGGCCAGGCTGGGTGGGTTCACTGCGCGAGCCAAGTCAAGCTGGCGATAACGCTACTTCCTGGACCTCTTCCAGGGCGCGTTCGGACGAGGATTTCGAGGCGAATCCAGCCGTGGCGACGAGGGATTTCCAGGAGGCCCCAAACAACAAAAACGAAAGAAGGGTAGCGGGAGCCCAGACACCCTCGTCCCGCCCATCCTCCCCGTCCCCACAAGGCCGTTCGCAGCGCGGTGCATTCGTAGAGCTCCTCCGCAGGGTCCAAGCTCTCTGGTTCGCTGGTAGCTTGAGGTCCCGCATGATCCGTAGGAGATCCTCGCCCGGACCAGGAGGACGAAGGGGGAGACGACCAGGAGGAGAAGGGGAGGGAGGAGCGAGGAAGGGCGTTTCATTGCACTTCCATGACAGCTGTTCTGGGTGGGACACTCGTGCGAACCACGGCGGCCGCTCGCGCCGCCCTCGACCTCGCTAGTCCAGGGATATCGGGCGAACGACCGCCGCCCGCCGCCCCCTCGGTGTGCCAGCTGTTGAGTGCTGGGCCAACGCGCCGCCGCAGGGCGGGGGCGCGACGCGGGGAAGGGAAGGACGGACAGGGGCAGGATGACTGGAGGAGGGAGGACGGGAAGGCAGGGAGGAAGGGCAGGATGGAGGAGAACAGGGAGGAGAGGAGGGGGAGGGAGGGGGAAGGGGACGAGGAGGAGATAAAGGACGATAAGGAGGGAAGAAAAGATGGGAGGAAAGGGAAGGAGGGGGCAGGAGGAAAGGGGAGGAACTATGACAACGGATGTACACTAGCAATATGCGTTTGTTCCGAACACGGCAATATGCCAAACACGGCTGACACGTCTGACACAGACGATATGCGGCCGCCTTGGGCCGCAAATGACACGAGGGAAGAAAAGAGAACATGTGAATATGTTGCTCAAGCGAGTCTGCCTGTGCCCCGTCGGTTGCAGCATGCAGGCCGTGCCGCACCCGACGAGGTTCCATACACAATTGCAATGAGGGGGCGCGTTCACCTGTTTAGGCACGTCCCGTGGAGGCCGGCCTTCGCTACCCCCCCCCCAAACACATTGGCCTCCCCGCGGCGCCAACCGCAACGACCTTTTTACGGCGCCCGTGGGAGGGGTGGAATTACCCCCGACATCGTCCAAGGGACTAGCCAGATCCTGCTAACAAACACCGCAACCAGCGAACGGAAGGTAAGCCTGACACCGGCCTTCTACTGACCAGGTCCCTCATAATTCCAGGAGGATCGAAGGAGCGGGGGGGCAAACGATTGGAAGAGCTCAGTACATGACTAACGTGCTGCATGCCAACAGCTGCTGCCCCACGAACACAATTCGCAAAATGTAGCCCCTCATCGCTTGACTCACTAAATCACCGTTACGAACACAGCCCGCGAACATAGTTAGCCTATGCGGTTGTCGTCGCCTCTCGCTATGTCGTATTTTCGAACGCAGTTCGCGACGTGCAACCGCCGATGTATCTTCGTGCAGCCAGAATACATGTAGTGAAATCAGTGATCATCCCGTTGGCGACACGTTCTCCACATTCGTCCTGAGGTCGTTGTGGCGGGAATTCTGAGCACGGTCTTCTCGCGCCTATCGTTGCTCAATCTGACCGCGCCGTGGTCGTGTTTGAGCTTCCCGTGCGTCGCGTCCAACATCCGCTCCCGGCCGATACTCCTCGCCGTCATGGGGTCGGCCCTGGTAACGCGGACAGCGCACCATAGCATGTCGGTGATCTGCTCGGTACGGAGCTGATCGGAGAGCCACCGCAGGTGGCCTGCCATGCTGCGCTCTGAAGGTGGACGCACAAGATCCATAGCGACGGCCGCGAAGACGGACATGCCGTCTGGGTTGCTGGCATGGCGTAGCATCCTTCCTCTCCGTGCCCGATCTCACTCCGCAGGGCGTGTTTGGTTTTTGATGCACGCAGAATCTGCGCGTATTTTAATTTGTCGTTGGTATCGCCGCCCTTGCCATGGAGAGATTCACTCTGTTGTTGCGCTTGGTGAAAAATGAATTTCTCGTGCTGAGAAGAACGTCGGTACGATAATGACAGAAGGATATGAACGTGCCCGGCTTCATGTCAGCAGTCATGTGCTTTTCTCATTTGTTTCCCCCGAGGGGCTTTGAAGCAATTGTGCTTGCAGCGAGGTTTTCGGGAATTCATGATCTCCTCGGCCGAGACCGGGCCCCTGCTCATCTCGTGGGGCGCGAGGGAAAAGGCCTGCAACCCGTCAGCTGCGCCGCGCGGCGCGAGCAGCTCGAAGCCGAACGAAGACCTACCCGCTAGCTTGTGTTATCGGCTCACAGTATCGAGCGAGTGGCAGAATTCCTTGCGGGCGCTGCGAAACTTGCCGAGGCGCATGTAGACTGCGCCCCTCGCGCCGTGCCCCGTCTCCCCCTCCCTCCCGAAGGGCCCGTCGCTCCGCGCGCAGATCTAGCCAGCGAGTTCCTGGCAGGCGAGGCGACGCGGGCTTTGATCTTCTGCGCGGCGAGGACCCCGCAAATGCGCTGCATGGCGCGTCGCAGAAGCAGCCTGTCCTTGGCCCGCCGCAGCGCCACAATGCGCGCTGCGACGTGGCGCTGGGCGAGAAGGGCGGGCGCGGCTGCCCCCGGCAGGGAACTTTAAATCTCCTGGTTGACCTCCCGCGGGCTCGTCTGCCTTCGCCTTTACCTGGTCGACGTGCCTGATCGGCATCGGGGCGTCGACGCGCCCGTCCTGGTCGCGGAGTTGGTGGGCGCCGCAGTTGGTGAAGTCGTCGTGACGCCCCAGTCACCTTGCCGAGGACGGCATCGATGTGGCCGATGAGCCTGCCGACGTGCCCCTGTGGTCCAGCGGTCTTCGCGTCGCCGACGTGCTTGGACAATGTGAGCAAAATCTTGGAGTCGCCTGCAACGCAATTGCCGGACGCCTCATGCTTGACCCCGAGCTCCGGGCCCAACTGGGCGCGTTCGGCGTTGAATTCTGCGCGACCCGGGCGAGGTTCGCGGAGCAGGGCCGGGGCGCGGCCTTGCAGCCCGTGCGCGGCTCGACGCATCGCGGGCGCTCGGTCCTCGTCGAGGGGCTCGTAGCCAGGCGCCTGCCTGACAATAGCTGCACTGCCGGGCGGTGGGGTGGAATTCGCCTCGCGTGGCGCTTCGCCTCGTTCCTGCATCTCGGCAGACGACATGCTCTGCAGAAGTGCCTTCTCGACGTCCACGGCGACGTAGACCCAGTCCAGGTGGCGCGCCAGCTCCGAGACCTGCATGCGCTGTGAGGCGCGTTCGGCTGTCCCCGCGAACGTCTCCAGGGCGCCGGCGCCCATGTGGCGGAATCCTCTGAGCGCCGCGCGGCGCCGATGGTCCGCGCGGCTTCGCCGTCGGAGCTCTTCCGGTGCTTCCACTTGAAGACGCGCCTGGAGTCCACGACGAGCGGTCGCCGTTCGACCCAGATAAGCTCCTGGAGAATGGCTGCAGACACCTCCTCGGCCAGCCTGAACGCCACTTCCTTGGTCGGGAGATCGGCGTCGCGCTTGATGCCCACGACCATAGCAGGTGCGCGCGCGTTAGGCACGGCTGTCCGGGAATCGCCAGCAACGCAATTGCAGGACGTTTCCTCATTGAAGCTTAGGATTGCTTCGCGCGCCCCTGGGTCGAGGTACAACGCCACGTGTCTCCCTGGTTCGCCCTCCTCCTCCAGCGTGGCGAAGTCGTCCAGGGCGGCGTCGCGCAGGTAGTGGTGGCACTGCGCGTAGACGCCCTGGCGCTGGCGTTGCGTCTCCAGGTGCTGGGGCCACCCGCGTGGCCGGCGGCCAATGCTGGCCACGGCGTGATCGACAGCAGCGTGGTTCATCTGCTGGCTGTCGTCGCTCTCCAGCGCCTCCAACTCCTGCGCCAGGGCTGCTGCCCCGTCAACTGCACGCCACGCTGCCAACATCACCTGCTGGATGCGGCCGGAGAAGTCGCTGCCAGTCCCTCCAGGCCCAATCAAGAGTGCTGATGGAGATCACGTCAGTGAAGCTGACAGCATCCCCAGGAGCGTCGACGACACAGTCATCGAACACCCCATCTGGATATTGTCCATGTCTGCTGGTGTAAGTGTCTCGTCACTCACCCAAGATAAACTGCGCCATGCAAGCGCCCTCCCACTGCCTGCAGGTAAGCGCGTGGGTGTCCAACTTGACGCCGTCCAAGTGAATCTTCTGAGTGTCACCTCGCTTCGAAGGTACCACAAGATGACTAGGCTGCGGGTGCAGGCCCGCCAGTCTCCAGCAGACTTCTGGCCGCGCAGTAGACGTGCGGCACGAACGTCTGGCTGCTGAAAGCATCTGCGGGACACATGGCGTCGAGCTTCGAGGATGTCGGGGCACTGCCGCGGCTGCGCGGTCAGCTGCACGCCGCTGGCCCCCCAGTGGCCGAAGGTCCTGGCGACGGAGCATGGTGCCATGTGCTCGATGAAGTCCTCCGCTCGGTCCTTTGCCCCGCTCAAGCCAAAGCCAATGCCCACGTCGTCGACGACGGCACCGATGAAGGGCTGGACGCCCTGCAATCCGCAGATCACGTCGGCTCGGCGGCACTAGACTGTTACCTCGCTTCGAGCCAAATCGGCAGACGCGACAATCACAAAACCCGCCCAGCCTGATGCGTTTTTTGTGCTCGGAGGCCTGTGGATCTCCACCTGGCTGCCAACGTTGAACCGGCCCTCTCCAGACTCGGTGGCGCCTGTCTGGAGGGCGCGGAAGACGCGGGAGATTGATGTAGCCTAAATAATACGCTGCAGTGCAATCTCTCTGACTCGCCACTGCAATCGGCTGGGCTGCACTTCCCCGCCAGCAGAGGGCTCGGCGCCTGCGACAGACGCCAGACACCTCGCCCGATTCGTCTGCTTCCAGCGGTGGCAGCATAGCTGGCTGTCTCCCGAAGACGCCGCTTTATGGCGTGACGCCGCCAACGTGGGTGAGGCTGTTGCCTCCAAGTGTTGCGTGAGCAGTCATACTCTCGAAATTCGCCGCGCGACCTTCGCGCTCTAGCTTCTCCTCGTCGATGTGAAGTGCATGTCGTAGTATAGCCCCACGTCGCTGGATGAAGCGAAACTGCTTTCGCGGGGCACGTTTCTCCCCCTGGACTCCTCGTCTCATCTCCTCCACCAAGTGGGTAGAGGTCACGCCGCCCTCTCCGTCCACGATCAACGTCTCCATCGTGCCGAATAGTTTGAACCATGATCGGCCGATGGCTGTAAGCAGCGCCGAGCCGCGTTCGGAGTCGATATCCTGGCCGTCGTGTCAACGTGAGGCACAGCAGATCAGATGCATAAACATGCGATCCTTGCAGCACAGGATGTCGCACTCGACGTGCTGGTTGAATCGCGTCGAAAACCCGAGCATCGGGATCGTATGGCGCGCTGGTGCTTGCCACTTGCGGCGTCCCCGACAGTTCGTCATAATTGTGTGCACGAGGGCGAGGACGTCCTGGGGAATGTTGGCTGCGCGTAGTGCTCATGTCACTTTCTCCCAGTATAATGGCGCGCCACCACCGGAGGTGTAATTTGCGCGGCTCTCGCATGCGCGTCTAATGCGAGCCCCCGCGCAATGCGCGCAATGACGTTGTGGCGTCGACGCGAATCCAGACGGAAAGAATCGGATTGCCCACCGATGCGTCGGTGGCTCGTAGTGCTATCCGTCTTGGCACGCCCCCTGCAATTGGGCTGGCTCGTGGCCCCGGTCCGGCGACGTAGTCGCCCGTGCGGCAACTCTGCGAGCCAGCGGCACAGTGGCCGGAACCGCTGCTCTGAGCCCCGGCTCTGCTGGCTCCTGGCGTACAGGAGGATGGCGGTTGTAGAGCGGCCTCATCGGCTGCTCCCAAGTCGGAACCTCCAGGTAGTTGCGCCTATTGGTCGCTGGAGTGGCGCGGTTTTCCAGGTCGCGCTGGTGCTCGCGGGCATTGGCGGGCGCGGGGGCCCGGCCTGATGTGAGGGTCAGCGAACCTGCGCTGGCTGAACTCGCGCGCGCGTACGCAGGGTGATCCTGCGCCGCTTCCTCGCGGCAGCCTGGGCACTCCTGGAGGACACGGGCACTGTGAGAGTGTCGGCGCGCGTTGGGACCCCTGGAGTGCGCGGGTGAGTCCGCCCGTATGATGCGCGCGCCTGGCGCGCATAGCGCGTGCGTTCGGCGGCCATCTCACTCCGGATATGAGCCTCTGTGGCTCCAGACGCCACTGCTTGAAAAAGCTACCTCGGCGACGTCGCATTCACGAGCGTAGTTCGTCTTATGCGAGCGCCTGCGGCGGCGACGTAAATGCACGAAAGCTTGCGCCAGTCGTTCGGCCAATTTCCAAGGCCAAATTTGCGCGTCCAAGCTGTCGTAGTCCTCGGCGCGGGCGCGTCGATGTTTGTTCGGGCACCTGAGGTTGCCGGACTGCACGTTTATCCCCAGAACATTGGTAACAAAACCTAGGGCTTTCCTCAACATACCATCGCGCCGATCACGCAGTCCGCACACGCACTGGTCGGAGACGACCTTGTCCACGCCAGGTGTTACGCGCGCGTCGGGCAATGGCAGTTCGCGGTGCAACCGCGACGGGTCGGGCTGTTCGTTGACGAATTAGTTGCCGAACTCCAACTGTAGTCGTGCTATGTGGCCACGAAGCTGTGCATGTGGGGCCGCGCCCTGGTTAGGGCGCAGCCGCGCGTCGTAACTCAGCTTGCAGTTGTACGTCGCCCAACGACCGAATTGCTGGCACGCGGGGGCCATGACGGCCACTAGAAGTCGCAGCTGTCTGTCGCATGTGCATTTTCACTGCACGTTGTTGGCCTTCGTCGTTGAGGTCACAGCCGGTGACCAATGCGAAATTCGCACCAACTCTGCGGCGGCGTCGGACGACGAGTTGGCTTGTCCGGGCCTCCCCACCACAAATCTCGATACTGTCGGCGCCGTGGTCTGGTGTGGTGAGGTAGGTGAGGAGGTGGTGAATCGTGTCGAACTCCGTGTGCTGATGTCGTTTGAGCACTCGTCAGACGGCGATCTGACGCCGGTGCTGACAATCCTGAGAACCGCCACTTGGGCAGACCTGCAGTGAGGTTGCCGTGGAGTCCGCCCTCGTCGAACTCGTCGGCGTGGCCAGGCTCGCCAGTGGGAGGCATGCCAGGAAGGTAGGGTGAGATGCCCGTGAGGTCTGAGCCCCACTCGCCGTAGTGGCCCTCTACAACCTGCTTGCGGCTACAGGCGCATGCACGTCCTGTATCTTCTCCTTCTTCTTCTGACGTTAGCGCTCTGCCATAGAGTGGACGCCGACAACGCAGTTCTCGGATATATGTGGTTGCTCTTGCAGTGGGCTGAGATCTACTGGGGTAGACCGAGCGGTCCGGGAACAGAGATCTGCCGGGGCAGATCGAGCGGTCCGGGAACAGATCTGCTGGAGTAGATCGGTCGGTGGTCGTCCTCGTCGGCGCGCGCGAAATCGGGCGGGGTAGATCGAGCGGTCGTCGGGATCGCGCTTGTGATCCTGGGTGTGCTGCTGGGTGGTGAATGTGCTGCGGGAGCGCTTGAAAACGCAACTTGTGGTCAAGAGTCTTGGTTATGAGCGTGCCGTTTGAGGTCGTGAGCGCGCTGCTTGGGATCGCGCTTGCCAGGTGCCATAGAACAGGAAGTCGTGTTCGAGTCTGGTGCCGGAGCTGCTGCTGTGCCTCGTCGAAGACGTGCCATCCTCGGCGCGCCGTTGCTCCTTGAAATCAAACTGCAGTAGGGCGCAAGACGTAGGACCTCGCGACGCATGAGGGCGAAGTACAGCCACCAATTCGCGGTGGCCCTGTCTTCGACGTGCTCCTCCGGCTCGACGCCGCACTTGCACTGCGGTTTGTGTCCAGGGCCTCCTGTGAGCATCGCGAAACAAAGATCCTGCGGCGCTCTGCCCCGAATGCTAAAGACTTATGGCATGCGCGATATTTGTTGGACTAGAACACGTGCGCGGCGGTCATCTACTTCGCAACGGGAAGACTTCAACGTGAGAAATGACCGCCAGAAACCACAATCCTGGTGCCTGCGTCCTTGACGCTGGCACACCAACTGGGCAGCGAGTCGAGGACGTGGTGAGCCTCGTCATTGTTCGTGTCGAACGTGGTCCATAACCTGCTGTCCTTGGTGATGGGAAACGTGGGATCCGATAGCGATCGGTCTGCAGTGCCAAAGTCAGCGTGGCGGATGACGACATAGCCATGATCCTGAGGTGCCTGTGATGTGCCCCGTCCCCGTTCTATGACCACGGCGGGGCGCCCTGGGCCTTCTGCCCTGCTCCTCTGAGCCAGGTCGGCAAGGCCAGCCTTGCGGGCCGGCCCAACGAGTTCCTAGCGGGTCGGCTCCTCAGGACAGTTGGCAACTCAGTTGCCCGTCTGACCTGTGGAGGCAGGGATGGCTACATCGTCGGGGATGGTGTCGTGGCTGAGGTAAAGTCATGCAAGCGTGTCCGAAACCAACTTGATGCCCTCGGCGATGTACGAAGGCTGGGGACACCCGCGATCTCGTCGTCGTCGTCGTATCTGTCCTGCATGAGCCGGGCGATGCGATGGCCCTGCTCGACCACGTGGGCCCGCGGGGTGGCGTCACGAACAATGGCCCTCGTCTCCTCGAGTCGTTGCCCGCCGCGCCGCCAATGATGTCGACGCCATTGGGCGCGGGGCCTGAGTGCGAAAAAATGCGCGCGCATGTGTCCAGCGGCGCTAGAGCTGTCATGCCGGCGGGCGCCAGTTCGGACAGCAAGCCGGCATACTGGCGTCGGAACTGGTGTGCAACTCGTAGCTGGCGGAGCCGGGAGTGCTTCGCATGGGGGCTCTCGGATTCGGACTGAGCAGTTAAACCTTTACCTCAATGAATTGTCGTCCGTCGGCGTCGCGGTGATCCTGGCTGTCGCTGCCTATCGCCAGCAGCGCGAGCTGCTCATAGGCGGCAGGCCCCAGGAGGACGGCTGGAGCTTGCTGGCGTCGCCGACTGGGGCGCAAGGATGACCGCTCGGAGCGGGCCCCAGGTCGAATCGCGTCGCAGCTGGCCAAGATCTCGTAGCCGCCCGGTTCGGGGAAGGCGAGGAGCGCGCGGTTGGCGCCAGTCTCCACCACCTCTCTGTTGGACTGCATGGATGGCAGACCCTGGGCAGGGAAGGCTTTGCCTGCGCCCCTCACGGCCGCGTCGTGCATACTGTGATGGGTGGTCGCACTATCGCATGGGGTTGTGGCGATGGGACAGTGGATTTTCCATTTTACCATTTACGACCCGTTGCCCACTCCTGCCGCGCGCAGTGGAGCGGAACCTCTCCGCCGAGGGTTGGAGCTTCGCCTGCGCGGCTCGCCAGGCCAAGCTCCGTGCGAATCGCATGCCCCAGAAGTTGATCCAGGCGACGGTGTCGGCGGCGACGCGTAATCGGCAGCCTGAAAGTGAAGCGCTTGCCACGAAGCGCGGCGAGTCGCCCTGGGAGCTCGAGCCTGTAACTGGCGATGTCGGCCACCACGGGAGCGCAGGCCATGCGACGTAGGCCTGCACGGAAGCACGGGCAAGTCCAGGCGAGCGCCACATGGCAATGGCATGTCTGCCGCGGACGAGAAATCGGAAGCACTGCCTGGAGATCCCGGAAGATCTTGCCGCGGGGTCCAAAGTGCTGGAGCTGGCTGAGGACAAAGTGTTGCGTCCTGCTGTGATGGTGTCTCCTGCGGCGTGTCTCCTGCGCCTGCGTCGCGAGCCAGCAACGCAATTGTCAGACCCGCGCGTTCGCGATCTGCACCAGCGATGCGAAAGTCGGCGATGGCGTCGGCTGGTCCGCGGCATGCCGGGCAATAAACCAGGATGGTGTCGGCGTTCTGCGCAATCTGTAGGTGGCACGCACAGCGCAGAATCCGTCGGCGCAGCAGTCGTGCAACCCTCCCGTCGTGGACGAAGGCTTTGAAACAGACTGGGCACTCCCCATCGTCGCCGTGTGGGGGCTGCAGCTGGTGCTGCAGCCGGCACTAGAGGGGGATTCGTCCGCGTCGCGCCCCAACTCCGCGCGGCTCGGCCATGCTGGCGCGCCTGCTGTCGCGGCAGCCCTAGGGCCAACTGCGCCGTGCTGAGGAGCTCGTGATCGCGCGCTGCGCTCCGACTGATTGCCGCCGGGCGTCTATGTATCGCGGACGGCAAACCGCATGGCCGTTTCCCCCGACGGTTGGCCCGCGCCCACTGGCCTGGCTGCGTTGAACAGGGCCAATCCAGAGGGGGTGTCCGGCACTGGCGGCGGCGCAGGCGCCGGCGCCGACTGCGGCGCCCATGTGAAGATCGATCCGCGTTGCGTGCTGATGCCGAGCAAGGCCGTTGATATCATGTAAGCCCAACTCGGCAGCTGCGCGTCGGCAGCTGGCGGCATGGGAGCCGCGGCCCCGGCGCGGAGGCCGCCTGGCCCGTCGCGCCCCTGGTCCTGTCCCAGGGGGGAAGCGCCGACAACTCGAGTCCGCTGGTGGTGCTGGAGGAGCTGTCGGCGCTGCAGGCGCGGCCAGCGCCGGCCCCCCCTGCCCTGCTGGTTGGGCCTGCAACGCACTTACGGAACGAGATGCTGCCGCGAACCGTTGGGCGACGAACATGGCGCAGTAGCTGCTGCTGCTGCTGGCCGCGGCGCTGCCGATGCTTGCGCGGGCGGTCCGCTGCTCCAAGGGCCAGCCCCCTGCGCGGGGCCACTCGCGCCCGAGACTGCCAGCGTGATCTGCCTTTGGCTGGCGGGGCCCCTGGCCGCCTCAACCGCGCGCGCGATAGCCAGAGGCTGCTGCTCCGCCCGGCTCGGTGGCCGATGGCTGTCCCGGAGTTCACGGCGCGCGGCGTCGAACAAGAAAGCGCGCCCTTGGTTGCGGCGCCGGGGGCAGTCGCGCACGGGGCGCTCCCCCTCTGAGTCACGCTCGTGGAATTGAAATCGCGCCCCGCCAGTAACCATATGAGGTTGCCTTGGCGGCCCAGTTCCCCTGCCGCGCCCTTCCCGGAGCCCGCGAATGTCTCTCGGAGACCATTTTCAAACCCCATTCAGACAAGGCGGCCAGGAAGGCCCGGTAGCCCTTGCCGCGGACCCTGCCCTCCCTCCCAATGACCCACCGCGGCGCGTGGGCTTGCGGTTGCTGACGCGTTGCCATCGTGCTTTAGCGCGCTCGCGCACCCAGAATAAGCGCGCGCTGCGCTGTTTCACGGGGGCGTCGCGTAGCTCGGTGTCGTCGGCAGCTATGTGGCTTTCGCCGAATGAGCTGGCGGCGTCGGCGTCGGCGAGTCAACGGCAGCTGCCCGGAATGCCTCCTGCGCCGGCGGTCCTGCTGCACGC
Organism: Prorocentrum cordatum; assembly: GCA_963575745.1. Taxonomy (NCBI): domain Eukaryota; class Dinophyceae; order Prorocentrales; family Prorocentraceae; genus Prorocentrum; species Prorocentrum cordatum. The sequence goes on from CAUYUJ010000203.1 coordinate 388,114, forward strand.
GGGCTCGGCGCCGCCCCAGCGCGGATGGGCCCAGGCCGCCCCGGCTCGATCTGACTGTCGTGTCACAAGCACTCTGGGCCTGATCTTGTGCAGGCGCGCCCGCGAGGAAACTTTGCCGCTGGGCTAAGTGCACCGCTGAGGCGAGGTTGCCAGGCGTCAGGCGACCCCTCGACCATGTGCCCGCAGCGTCGCAAATGCCCCGTCACGCGCGCGAGCTGTGCTGCGTTGGTCGGGTAAGCCATTTGAAATGTTGCAAGGGCATGGCCAGCTGCGCGCTTGACAATCCCACTGCTCGCGAGAGGAAGAAGCTGGGACCCTCGAAGCCAAGCATGCTTTGCCCAGCTTGCTGGTCGCGGTCGCGGGGCATGTCAAAGCGCGCGCGGAACTCACCCATGTGCTCCTGCAGCAGTCGGTCGAAGTTCATGAGCGCTGAGACTGCCGAGGCGCGCCCCCCCCGCCCAGTTGGCCCCGGCGTTCGACCAAGCTGCGCAGCGGGAAGGTCATCGGTGCCACTGGAATGCCGTTGATGGCGCCCCCCCCGCGCGAAGACAACTGGCGGCCGATCGTCCGCGCATTCTCGGCCAATGCCGGTGAGCCGCGATGAAGCGTGGGCCGCCTGGTGAAACTCTTTGAGGTCGGAGTTCGCCACTGACCAAATCATTACCTCCCGCGCCAAACGTTGGAAGAGAAACCGAGATTGCTGCTCGGGCCCCCTGGCGCGGAGGTGTCGCATGCCGCCGTTGCCGCCGCCGGCGTCCAAAGAGGTGAGCCAGGGCAGGCATGCCCACTCCGATGGCCTTCCATCTGGGGTGGAGGCCCCTCCATAGATCAAGGAGGCGCTGGAGGCCGGGTGCGACCCGACGACGTTGCTCTGACCAAGACCTTCGGAGCCGTCGTGGGGCCCTGCCGAATTCGTCATCGCATTCGGCACTGTCGTCTGTCGCGTCGTTGCGGTTGTCGCCACACTTGGGACACCGCGCGACGCAGTTGCGAGAATATCCCTCGCGCGTCGTGTCGTCAATGTGCTGAACGCCGCCATTTCACGATCGTCCAGAAGAGTGCGCATCGGGACCACGTCCTGCCAGTCTGTAGGGCGTTGGCGGGTGTGCTGATATGTTACGCGCAAAGAGGGCGTTGACAGATAGACCCAGACCTGCTTGGCTGCCCCATAGAAACATAACTATATAATTGTCCAGCGCTCCGCTGAGTCTCCACTCTTATCCGTGCTCTTATCCGCCTGCCTTCCCCAAGGCCCCCGCAACACAATTGCGACAGGTACGGGTTGAAGCTGTTGATGGGAACGACTCTGTATTTTCAGTCGTAGGCCCGACATGTGGCACCGACAGCGGCCCCAACACACTTGAAGTACGCCCTTGGAGGGAGGCAGGTTGCGGCAGCGGGCGGGCACCGCGCTACTTGGACTTTTCGAAACGTACTTGTCCAGGTAAGTGGACAAGAGGATCATGAACACGGTGAGCAAGCACAGCTGTATCATTCTTGCAGAACTCGGTGGAGAAGATGGGGAAGGAACCGAAAAACAAAGGGCTGGCGGACATACCGCGCGGGCAATGGCGGCGGGAGGTAGTGGAAGGGTGCCGGAACTCCGCTAGAAACTACGACAAAAGGATGCACAGTTGCAAGATGTATTTGTATCAAACGCGGCGAAATGTCTTACGCGGAGCTAACGCGCCAAACAAGGGAACGATACGCGGCCGCATTGGGCCGCAACTGGCAGCAGGAAAACGAAAACATTAAGCAGGGCAGGGAACAGGACTCTATAGGAGGCAGACCTATGGAGAGAGGACGCCAGGAGGAAAGACAGCAACAAAAAGGGGTAGGAGGACGAGGAGGCGGGGCAGGAGGAGGGACAATGGTGGATGGTGGCAATTAGCGCCTCAAGGTCAAGAAGGCCTGAATTGTGGAAGTGCGTTGGTACTCCTCCCTGCGGCCGTCTACGATGGGGGGGAGCCGAGACGGAAACGACAAGCCGAGGCGGCATCGACGGGACGAGGGTGGGAGGGAGGGAGGAACTAGGGGGAGGAGGAGGGACGACGAGGAGGGGGGAGAAGGGACGGGAGAGCTAGGGCAACTATCTTCGCGCTTCGCGCTCTGCGAAGCGCGATTAGCTTCGCGCTTTCGCTTCGCCCCGCCCCCTCGGAAGCAGGGTGAGGCACTCGCGCCCCGCCCTGCAACCGCCCAGACCGCGAAGCGCGACCAACTTCGCACCCTCGTGGTGGCCCCAGGTCGGAGGACCGAGCAGCAGCGGCGATGCGATGCACTGGCGATGCACTGGCGACGTCGGCGATGCATCGGCGCCGCCGGCATGGAGAAGATCTGGCTCCGCATCGAGCCGCACCGCAAATGCTGGGAGGGCGACAAGCCACCCCCACCCCCAGTCCCGACCCCATCCCCGAACCCGCGATCCAGGGAGTCGGGACCGGGGGTGGGGGGGGCTCTTCGGGATCCAAATATGAAGAAAACGCCCCCACCCCCAGTCCCGACCCCCCCTGGATCGCGGGTTCGGGGATGGGAGTCGGGACTGGGGGTGGGGGTGGGAATTCGCCTTCTGAAATGCATCGGCGAAGCGGTGCACTCCTCCGACCCCGTGTGCTCGGACCCCATCTGGGGGTCCTGGACTCGACGAACGTCACGTTGGCCGCTGGGACGGGGAGCGCAGGGAAGCGGGGGCGGGAGCAGGGGCGGGGGCGACCGAACTACCGGGGCGGGGGCGAGGGCGCAGGCGCCTCCGCGTCCAGCTCCAGCGCCGTCCACTGGGAGGCGGCGTAGACCACCTCGGCGGGCCGGGGGGCCGGAGGGGCCTCCCTCGCGCGGGGGGGGGGAGGCTAGGGGGCCAGCTCCTGCGGGGAGGGGCCTCGTTCGCGCAGGGGGGGCGCCGACAAACTATGGGCCTCCTGGCTGGGTGGGGTCCGAGAAGAGGGGGGTCGGAGGATCGCGCCGCATCGCCGATGCATCGGCGATGTGGCGCGATCCTCCGACACCATCTGCTCGGACGTCACCTGGAAGGCCAAGAGAGTAACACACTTTGCAAGAACAACGTCCGCCCAAACTAGAAAAAAACAAACTCCCCTCTCCGCCCCCTGGCCTTAACATCGGCAAGCGCTACGTACGAGATGTTGGGCTCAAGATGTTTCTGGCCCAACTTCTCCGGGAACGCTTGTGCAACAATACGACCAGGAGGCGGGCGAAGGGTGTTGCAACATCCCACCAGCCATTTGGGCCAAGGTGGTCTTTTCCCCTTCCAAAGCCTTTTTCCCATCGGGGAGGGGAACCCTCCTCTCCCCTCCCTGAGGTTGCTTGGGGGGGTTCGCGAGGTGACAAGGGAGTCCTTTTTCGCCCAAGATGGCTCCACGAGGGCCTCCGATGCTTCAAGATGTCCTCCAAGGTGGCTCAAGATAGCCGAAGATGGTTCAAAATAGCTTCCAACACACCTCCGACGAGGCCCGAAGAAGGCCACATTACGGCTCCAAGTACCCTCGGAGCCCCCACATTGTTGCCCTCTCGCCTTTCGGCTTCCGAGGCGCTTTTGATGCCTCAAGATGACTCCAAGAGGGCCCACGCGAGGCCCAAACGGGCCCAAGAGGCCCCCCCCCAGACGCTCCCAAGAGCGCCCAAGATCGGCCCAAGAGCGCCGCAAGAGGCAATGTGCGATGGCCCAAGGGGGAGAGGCAAAAGGAGGATCCCCCCTCCTTACAAGATGGCCCCAAGAGGTTTTACGTAGCACCCCGCCACTGGGCTTGGCGTCCCATGCGTGAACGAGGCATTGGCGGCACATCCATGTGGCGTTCCAGCTGCGGTTGGTCCAGGCGACGGCACGGCCCTCCCACGCCGGGAGGCCCCCCGCGCTTGCTTGCCGCGACTCTACGTCTGCCGTCCATACAAAACCGCCGAGCGCGGGCGTACCTGCTTGCCAGGAGGGCTGGTGGGGGAAACGCGAAGCGCGAATACTGGAGCCCTCGTGACGAGATGTTGTCACTTGGGGCCTCCTGCGGCATCCTGGAGGCCTCGCAGGGAGACGCCCCTGGAGGCTTCTCGGGTGGCCTCCGAGGAAGGGGGCGCCGGCGGGGCGGGGTCCAGACCTAAGGCGCCTGGAAGCGATGGGCGGCGGCCGACGCGTCTCCGGCCGCTCGAGGCCCGTCACTTCGGCCCTGGGCGGGGTCGAGAGCTCCGGGGGTCGAGAGCTCCGGGGGCCGCGTCGTGAAAAAAGCGCGGGGGCGACCGGGGCCGGCAGCGGCAAGACGAGGCGGACAGCGAGGTCAAAGGGAGGGGCGAGGCGAGGAATGGAGGGGAGAAGGGGCGAGGGAGAAGGATAAGAAGGAGTGAGAGAGAAAGGGGTGGAGGGGGAGAGCGGGAGAGGAAGGAGGGAGAAGGGTCGACAATGACGGAGGATGAGGGGGCATCTTAGGATCCTAGGTTGGCCCCTGCGCGCCCCGCAAGGGCGCGAGGATCAGGCAGAGAGAAACGCAGCAGCCACCCACACGACGGCGACGACGAACTGAGCCCTGAGTCCTCCTGCGTCTCCAGGCCTTCCCCTTTCTGCCACCCTTTTTGCCTTACATGCCCCACATGGCAGGCATGTCTCACTCCCTCCTCGTCCTCGTCCTCCTCCGTTCCTCCTTCTTCTGTCTAGGCTCATCCTCCAATGTCATTGCCTCCTCATTTGGAATCTTGCTCCAAGGTCCACCTTCGAGACTGCACTCATTATTCTTACTATGATGATGATGATGATGATGATGATGATGATGATGATGATGATGATGATGATGATGATGATGATGATGATGGTGATGGCGATGGTGATGGTGATGGTGATGGTGATGGTGATGACGATGATTAGTATTATTAGCATTAGAATCATTATGTTTATAATGGCTTGTTCTTTTTCCTTAGCATGGACATTTTCTCCTTCTACACTTACGCAATATGAGTACTACTCTCCTGTCTCCCCTGATGGCGTCCGGGAAGTGGCCGGCCACCCTCCGCGTACTGGTATCTTACACACAGGATTTCCGGGAAACGGGTTTTCGCTTGGGTATTTGTTTCAAAGTTCTGCTCTCGATGAGGCGCTGGCTTCATTTTCGGGCACCCGCTCAATCCGAATCGTGCTCCCGCTGAAGCGCTGGCCTCATTTCCGCGCTTCCACTCGTTCCGAATCGTGCTCCCGCTGCAGCGCTGACGTCATGATTTCCAGCGCCATGCCACGGCATGGTTTTCGGTCCATCCAAATAGGCTCCAAATTCTAGAAAATGCCCCCCCGAAAAAACCATCGGAAGTGATTACACACTCGCTGTCGATTCGTTGATTTGTTTGGTCGCAGACGCCCCCCCACACTTTGGGGCGTCGCCACGCTATGCTATGTCAGGCTCCGAATCCTCCGAATCGTGTTCCCGCTGCAGCGCTGGCCTCATTTCCGCGCTTCTGCTCGTTCCGAATCGTGCTCCCGCTGCAGAGCTGGCGTCATTATTTCCAGTGCCATGCCACGGCATGGTTTCGGTCCATCCAAATAAGCCCCACATCTAAAACATTGCCTCCGGTAGGAACCATCGGAAGTGGGTATACATTCCGTGTCGATTTGTTGATTTCTTGGGCCGCAGAAGCCCCCCCACTTTGGGGCTTCGCCACGCCATGCTGTGTCATGCTACGCGTTGACATGTTACACCATGCTATGCCATGTGATCCTACGCCATGCTATGACATCCAATTGTGAGAACCGAGAAGAGATCTACGCCATGGGCATGGATGGGAGGGAGGGGTAGAACGTCAGATATGACGCGAGCGCACCTAGCTTGCCTCCTCCTCCTCCTTCTCCTACGCCTTCTCCTCCTCCTCCTCCTCCTCCTCCTCCTCCTCCTCCTCCTCCTCCCCCCCCCCTCTTCTTCTCTGAATGAATCATTAGTTTCCTCCTCCTCCTCCTCTTCCGCCACCTCCTGTTTCGAATACTTATCCCACCTCGTCCCTGTGCTCCTTCGTCCTCCTTCTGATTCGATCATGCAGTCATCCTCCTGCTCCTCCTCCACGCGCTCCTCCACCCGATCCTCTTTCCTCCTGCTCCTCCTGCTCCTCCTCCTGCTCCTGCTCCTCCTCCTCCTCCTCCTCCTCCTCCTCCTCCTCCTCCTCCTCCTCCTCCTCCTCCCCCCTCCTCCCCTCCCTCTCCTCCCTTTCCCCCTCCTTGCCGTCCTCCTCCGATTACTCTCCCTTCTCTCCCTCTCTTGTCGGAGGGGTACGTCATGGCCTCGGCGCCGCGCGAACACCTCGTGATACCGCGCCTGGTGCGCCTAACCTGTGGGGTGTCGGCAAAAGGGACCGCGCGGAGAGGCCAGGAGGAAAACGAGGAGAACGAGCGAGACAAGGAAGAGGAGGAGGAGGAAGAAACTAATCTCCTCCTCCCCTCCGTCCCTGCTCCCGCCCCCTCTCCGATTTACCCAGTCACATCGGGTCACGTGATCAGCAGTGACCGGGATCATCTGATCCCGTAATCGGGCAAATCGGCTACGCGATCGCCGAACACGAGATGATCACCCAGTACTGGTGATCAGTGGCCGCGATCCCGTGATGTGCATACACTGGACAGGGGAGGAGGCGCATGGAGAGAGCAGGGGAAGCGGGGTGGGGTGGGGGGGGCCGGTCAAAGGTTGGGGCACTGCCCAGCTTCTCTCACGCTTCGGGTGAAAAGGAGGTTGTGGGGGGGGGGAGAGGGGGGGGAACCAATATCTGACTCAATCGATCTCACTATCGATCTCACTCAACGGGACACCACGGGACACCACGGGACACCACGGGCCACCACGGGACACCACGGGACACCGCGAGACACCTGGCGATCTCACTATCGGTCTCACTATCGATCTCAATATCGATCTCATTCAACGGGACACCACAGGACAAGGCGGGACACCACATCGATCTCAATATCGATCTCACTATCGATCTCACTCAACGGGACACCACGGGACCACCAGACACCTGTCGATCTCACTATCGATCTCACTTTTTGGGACAACACGGGACACCATGGGACAACTCGGGGCACCACATCGATCTCAATATCGATCTAAATATCGATCTCATTATCGACCTCACTATCGATCTCACTATCGATCTCACTTAACGGTACACCACGGGACACCACGGGCCACCGCGGGCCACCGCGGGCCACCGCCAGACGGACGGACGGACCGAGGAGCAGCAGTTGTCTTGACTCCGCCCTAGCAACAGCGGGTTCATTCCTCTCGCGCGCCCACGCAGCTTCGCCTCGCCCGCACGCACGGCACGAACGAACCGAAACGATTTCCCGGTTGGGGGCCTCCGTTCCACTGCGATCTCACCCTCAACCTCCGAGATTTGCAAACAACGCATAAACATACATATCTATACGACCACACTTCGGGTGAAATGGAGGTTTCGGGGGGAGAGAGAGAGAGAGAGAGAGAGAGGTGGGGAACCAACATCTGACTCAATCGATCTCACTACCGATCTCACTCAACGGGACACCTCGGAACACCACAGGACACCACATCGATCTCACTATCGATCTCAATGTCGATCTCACTATCGATCTCATTCAACGGGACACCACGGGACACCACGGGACACCTGTCGATCTCACTATCGATCTCACTATCGATCTCAATGTTTGAGACACCACGGGACATCTCGGGCACCACATCGATCTCAGTATCGATCTCAGTATCGATCTCACGATCGATCTCACTCAACGGGACACCGCGGGACAACGCGGGACACTTGTCGATCTCACTATCGATCTCACTATCGATCTCACTTTTTTGGACACCATGGGACAACTCGGGGCACCACATCGATCTCAGTATCGATCTCACTATCGATCTCAATCAACGGGACACCATGGAACACCACGGGACACCACGGGACACCTGGCGATCTCACTATCGGTCTCACTGTCGATCTCCACGAACACCACGGGACACCTCGGGGCACCACATCGATCTCAATATCGATCTCACTATCGATCTCAGTATCGATCTCATTCAACGGGACACCACGGGACACCAGCGGGACACCGGTGGGACACCGCGGGCCACTGGCCGCCGGAGGAGAAACATTTGGTCCGGCCGCGGCCCAGCCGCAGGAGGATTTCGGGACACCAGCGGGACACCAATGGGAAACCGCGGGCCACCGGCCGCCGGAGGAGAAACATTTGGTCGGCCGCGGCCCAGCCGCAAGAGGACTTCCTCTTGCCCGCCCAGCCGCAGCTTTGCCCCGCCCGCACGCACGCACGGCACGCTCGACACGAACCCGAAACCGAAATCGATTTCCCGGTGGGGGGTCTCCGTTTCACGTCGGACTCACCCCCAATCTCCGTTTTGTAGACAAGCATGAAACATAATGTACACATACGAATGAAATTCTAGACCCACGCGAGCGCTACACGGGCTTAGGTTCTAGCTATCTCCGAAGGCCTCATCCTCCTCCGCATCATTCTTATCCACATTCACTCCCATGGCAAGCGTGCAATTCCGGAGGCCAGGAAGGCGAGTGGCGTCGTCGGCGTCGACGGCAGCGTCGGCGTCGGCGTCGTCGTCAGCGTCGTGCTCGCGGGAGGGGGGGAGAGCGAAGGCGGGGAATAAAAAGGAGGAGAAGAAGAAGAAGGAGGGAGGGAGGGAGGTAGAAAAGAAGGGAAGCAGGGAGGCAGGAAGAGCAACAAGGGAGGGATCTGGAAAGATGGTGAGGGATGGATCAACGGATGAATGAGGATTCCTAATCCAATATTTCCTCCGCCTCCTCATTGTTGTGTCTGCTCCTCCTCCTCCTCCTCCTCATCATCATTATCATGATCCTCATCATGACTCTCATCCTCATCCTCATCCTAATCCTCATCCTCATCATCACCATCACCGTCACCATCACCATCATCATCATCATCATCATCATCATCATCATCATCATCAGCATCATCACCATCATCACCATCACCATCACCATCACCATCACCATCACCATCACCATCATCATCATCATCATCAGCATCATCATCATCATCATCATCATCATCATAAGTATCATCATCATCAGCATCATCATCATCAGCCTCTGTCTCCGCACCTCCGCACTGTTCCTCACCCTCGTCGTGGAGGTGTCCTCCTCCTCGTCCTCCTCGTCATCATTCTCCGAATGGCGGCAACAATGTGTTTCCCAGAAGGTTTTCTGGGAACATGCAGTTTGGGCCGTGTTGGGGACCTCCTGGAAGCCTCTTGACCTTCTGTGGGCGACTTCGGAAGGACAGAGGGATGGAGCAACGGCTTAGCGGTTGCGTGTCCATCCTGCTCCTCGGCCTCCACATTCTGTCCGCCCTCCTCCTCCTCCTCCACCCCCTTGTCCTCCTCTATTTTGTCATCCTCGTTCTCATCATCATACCCTGCCTCCGTCCTTCGTCTCTCCTTTTCCTCATCGTCCCCCTCCACCGCCTCCTCCTCCTCCTACTCTTCGTCCTCCTCCTCCTCCTCCTCCTCCTCCTCCTTTTGATCTTCCTCCTCGGACTGGCGGTGACAATCACGTTCCTGGCAGTCTCTTCGGGAATATGATAGTTGCGGCCGAGCTGGGGCCCTCGTGGAGGCCTCTGTAGGGCCCTTCAGGGGTGTCGAGGCGTACTTGGGGGGCCGTCCTGGGGCTCCTCGGCCGCCTGTAAGGCCCTTTTTGGTTGTCCAGGCGTGTGTTGGGGGGCCGTTTTGGGGCCCGTTTGGCCAGCTTGACCGCCTCTTGGGCCGTCTTGGCGCCCTCTGGGGGCGTGTTGGCTGAGAGAAGTGTCTTGGGTTGTGTTGGAGAAAATGCTTGAGAACCATTTCCTCCGAATACTGGCGGCAACAATCACGTTCTCGGAACGCTGTCCAGGAAATGAGGGTTGCGGTCGTGTTGGGTCCCTCGTGGAGGTCTCTGCAAGGCCCTTTCGGGGTGCCGAGGCTCATTTGGGAGGCCGTCTTGGGGCTCCTCGGCCGCCTGTAGACCTTTTGGGGTGCCGAGGCTCGTTCGAACGGCATTGTCGGGGAGTCTTGGGTCATGTTGGGCGCCTCTTGGGACGATTTGGCGCCCTCTTGGTGTGTATTGTGGCTCTCTTGGAGGCCTCTTGAGCCGTCCCTGGGCGTCGGGAAGCAGAGCAGGCGACAACGGCATAATCCTCGAACAAACTACAGATAATCTTCGACTTTTGCCTATTGGGGCTCTCTCGGGAAGCAGTTTGGAGTCCCATCGGGGCGCCTTGGAAACCCCGTAAGCCGTCCCGAAGCCATGGTGGGCGTGCTGGGGCCGTTGCAGGGCCCTGTGGGCCCCCTTGGAAGCCCGTTTGGCGTGTGCAGGCTCATTTGGGAGGCCGTCTTGGGGCCTCTTGGGCAGTCTCGGGCGCCTCTTGGGCAGTTTTGACGCACTCCTGGAACTGGCTGGGACATTTTTGGATACAATTCGTGCCGTCTCCGAGTTATCGGGAACCGGAGCAAGCGACGACGGAAAAATCTTTGAAAAACCAACCGGGAATCAATGATTTCCTCTTGGGGCGTCTTGGAGACCTCGTGGGCCGTCTCGACGCAACGGCGGGCGTGCCGCGGCCGTTTTGAGGCCCTGTGGGCCTCCTTGAGGACCACTGTTGCGTGTCCGAGCTAAGCAGGGGGCCGCCTGGAGCCCTCATGAGCCGTCTTGGGCGCCCCTTGCGCCGTCTTGGCGCCCTCGCCTCCTGTGCCGTCTCTGGACGTCGGGCAGCGGAGCGCACGACCACACGAAAAAACGCCGACCCTGCCGGTGTGTGAGGGGCTTTTCCGTTCGAGTCGTCGTCGCCGTCATTCGTTCATCGTCGTCTCTGTCGTTCTCTTTCCCTGCATTTTCCTTTCCCTGTGCCCGTCGCCGCTCCTCTCTCCTTTCCTGGGCTCTCCTCCTCAAGCGCGTCAGCCAAAGCGAAATTGAGCAACGTGGTCATACACTCGACTGGAAGCCCCTTTCCTTTGATCCTCCCCCCGCCAGAACGGGGGGAGGCCCCTGGGGGGGTCCCGAGTCCGGACGCGAGTCAGACACGTTTCCCCTCCAGGGACTCTCGGGCCGCAAAAGCTCCCAAAGACAATCCATGAAGGCCCCGGTCGCCGAACGATCTGTCCAAGACGCCTGGACGGCCTCCACACAGCCCAAGAATCCTGCAAGACGCTCAAAGAGGCCTCCAGGAGCAGTCCCAAGAGTGCCTCAAGAACAAAAATCGTAGATGTCGCCATAAGTTTTTGAATGTGTTCGGCGTTTCTGCCTCTCCCGCTTCCCAACGCTCCAAGACGGCCCAAGCGGCCTCCCATATCCATATCGCCCCCAGACAGCCCCAGAGGGCTCCACGAGAGACCCAAAACGGCCCAAGAGTCCCAAGACGGCCCAGGACGCCTCCAAAAAGGCCCCAGAAGCCCCCACAACCGCTCCAAGACGGTGCCGAGACGGCGGACCCAAACGGACATTTCGAGCCCTCCGCGCCGAGTGCTCCCAGGAGAAACCAAGAGGCCCCCAAAAGGCCCACAAGAAGCCCCGAAGAGACCCCAAGCTACTCCCGAGAGGCCCCCGGGAAGCCCCACCCAGCAGGCCCCCAAGAGGCCCCCTGAGAGACCCCTACACTGTCCCCCGGGGCCCCCGAGAGCGTTTCGACCAGACCCCAAGAAGCATCCCTGAGGACTCTGACCCGCGTCACCGTCGTCGTCGTCGTCGGCAGCCCCACGGCGTATGCACAGTAAAGTGGTTGCCGCGATGCCCGTTGTCTTGGTGGCGACACACCAGCCCCATCCTGGTAGACGGCGAAAACCATGGCGACTCCTCCGCCGTCCAGCTCCTCATCCCTCCTCCTCCTCCTCCTTCTAAGTATCGTCCCTCCTCCCTCCTTGTCCCCTTCCCCTTCACCTCCTCCGCCCCCCTCTCCTCCACCCTCCCATTCCTTAATTTCTTGAAGCTCTTCATCGTCGCTGTCTTCGTCGTCGTCCCCCTTCAGGATCGGCGGCACCAGCCGTAAGGCGACATCAATGATTTATGCCCGTTTGGGCTCACACAGAAAGCAGTTTGGAGCCCCCGTGGGGCGTCTTGGAGGCCTCGTGGGCCGTCTCGAAGCAGTGGTGGGCGTGCTGGGGACGTTTCGGTGCCCCCTGGGCCCTCTGGAAGACCCCTTTAGCGGGTCGAGGCTCGTTTGGCCCCCCATGCGGCACTTTGGCACTGGTCCGCACCCCCCCAGGGGCCTCCTCATCTCTCTCTCGCTCTCTCTTTCTCTCTCGTTCTCTCTCACTCTCTCTGTATGTAGATATTCTATATGTACATATGTGTGCGTGCCTGACCTTCGGGGTTTCGAAGGGCGTATCCCCACCAAGGGGGGTGGGCTGGCAGGGCTGAGATACCACGGCCCAGTAGGGGCGGGAATAGATAAGACGATGCTGGCCCCTCCCAGAAGAGTAGGATTGCCCAGGGCGGCTCCTCGGCCCAAAGTGGTTGGGCCTTCTGGATCGTGCTTTGCTTGGGGAGCTCGGCACTGGCGAACTCTTCCGCGGAGTACAATGCAGTGCGGACAGGCCGGGTGGGGGAGAGGGTGGCCCTCCATACAAGGCCATGCCGAGTCAGACCAACCACCAACTCCTTTCCACCCGCTCCATACAGGGGCCGGTCTAGCACTTGTGGTGGGATGGGGGAGCTCGGCAGGTGGCGGGGCGACTGTTCCCATCTGAGGAGCGGAAAAGGACGGGGGAGAAAAAGGGGGACGGGGGGCAAGGGGCAACAACAACCTGGAGATGTGCGCGAAAGGGAAGGGAAAGGAGAGAGGGGAGCAGAGGAGAACGGTGATGGGAATGGGGAGGCCAAGGGAGCAGAGGCAGAGGGGGAGCAAGTTGCGGCACGGACTGGATCAGACGGAGACGGGCAGGGCGCAGGGGTGCCCTAGGCACGGAGCACCCGAGATTCGAGCACCCCCCCCCAACACCAACATCAAAGCGAGAACCGCGATCACCCTGCGCAGCCTCGAACCGTCGCGCCGTCGCCCGCTGCGGGCTCTCGCGACGGCCCCCGCGAGATCGCCCAAAAGCGTGGGCGCGCGGGGGGGACCCTTCCAGCGCGCCGCCCTGGCCGACGGAACCTGGGGAAACCAAAAAAGTACCGAGTGGCCGTTTGCTGTTCTCCTCCGGGTACGCGGGAGTGGGGGCTTCGGGCGGGGAGGGCAACGGCAACGGCGGCCTCGGCGTGCACCCGCCAGGGTGCGTCCGCGCCACCGCCGCATCACTTGCCCGCGTGCACCACAGCATGCAGGGCGGGCGTCCAGGCCCCCACCCCTGGTACGATCGTTAGCGTTACCCCAGGGGATTGTGGGGGGGGGGGGGGTGGCCGGTGACGAGCGCCACCCTGGGGAGAAAGAAAACACGCTCACCGATGCCGCCACTCCCCAGACCTCTCCCTGGATGCGCTCTGGCCAGACTTTCGGGGCGACCCCAGCGGTGGCGACGAGGGCCTCCCAAGAGGCCCACATAGAGGACAGACGAAGGGAGGGCAGCGGTGTGGGAACCCTTGCCCTCCTCCGAGGCCCGTCGGGGCCACCGCCCATCGGCAGACCGAGGGGCCCGCCGCAAGAGCCGTGCGGCCAGGCCGCCGCAGCCCGAGAAAAAGCACGAGCGCGCGCCGACCGCGCGCCGACCGCGCTGCATGGCGCTTGGTCTCGCTGCCCGGAGCGCCACTCTCGGCGGCGCGCCCGGGGGGGGGGGGGAAGGCAGACGGGGGCAGGCCTCGGGGCTTGCCAGCAGTGCCCCTGGCCCGGGGAGCCCCCCCCAGCTTGCCGCTCCCTTTTGGAGCCCCTCGGGCCCTCTGGGCCTCGTGAGGGGTGCTCTGTGGAGGCCGTGGGGGCCTCCTGGGAAATCCTGGGGGCACCTTGGGCCAGGGGCGCACTTCTGGCAACACCCGAAGGCCCCTCTCAGAAGGCGTCCGGCCTTCCGAGAAGCCCTCGGCGGCTTCGGAGGAGGCTCCGCAAGCCTCCCAGGAACCTCGAGGCCTTCTGAGCCCGAGAAGGCACGCCCCCTCGGCCGCTCCTCTCGGTCACACCGCCGATATCCACAGGCGGCAAGGATACGAAGTTCAACCGAAACTGAAGGTGCTGCCGCGCCGCCTCGGTGTCGAACAGTATGAGCACACCACGGGTTCGGCGAGCACGACTGGTACCACACAGCGGGGCCCGACCGTAGGACCGAGCCCGTCGAAGATTCTGGCTCAAGCAATGCACGGCGGGTGCCGTCCAAGAGCTTTCATCAACATCCCCGGGCCGCGAACGATGCGCGAGACCGCTCAACCTCATTGAACGCCCGTGTCTCCTGGTGGTCGCTTCGGCAGCAAAGCGGCATAACATTGGCGTAGCACGTGTAGGAGATCGATCCGAGCCGCTGCCATATTCAATGCTCCACGTGAGGTACACGAGCGCGCGACGGACGGTCACGGTCATAGCAACTCCCGCAGTGCGGGATTACTTTGTGCACTCGAGATCCTCGAGCTTTACTTGCACGCCGGCGGTGTCCCGTTCACGCGTCAGCAGCCTGGGCTTTTTTTTTTGCGGAGCGCGAGGGCGGCAGAGGAAGAGTTCAGTGTCGATGAGCTGGCCCCCCATCTGATGGGAAGGGGACTGCACCGTGCTACGAGTTCAAAGCAAGTGCTGTACAACGGTCTGGAGCAATGTGCACTCGAATCCACAGTCAAAGCCCTGAAAAAATAAAACTGGCCACGCCCGGTGGAGCCGATAGGCCAGCGCGCTTAGGCGCGAATGGCATACCGAAGAGTCTCCGCATTGAGCGACGGCGCAAATAGAGCGAACGGCAGGTTCGGCTTCACAAATTCCATCACGCTTGCATGACTGAGCATGTGCCTCCTTGAATGTACACGCTGACGCAGCTGCCATGCTGTATGTCACTCTCCTAACGAAAGCAGCTGCAGCTTCAGCATGGGCAACTAGGCCCCAGGTGTTCGCGCCTCGGTGGACATCTTGAAGGAACACACCCATACCAGAATGGCGCCCGACGCAAAAACTTCGAAGAGAAATGCCACCGCAATGGTGATCGCTAGAGGCCGCCCAGGGCGGCGCAGATGAGGTAGAACGTTAGAGGGGGGCCGGCTCAGCTGGAGCGGGTGGTTTGGAGAAGGTGGGAGAGGGAGATGAGCGACAACCGCAGCAATAGCTGTCGAGAGAGAAGGGCACGGACGACGGCCGACCTGCAGGAGGACTCTCACTGCAACTATGAGTCCTTGACGCTCGCAGAGCATGACAGCTCGGGCTTGGCAACGCGGTGAGGGACAGGCATCGCCGCATGCCCCTGGCAGTCTGTGCTGCCAGGCCTGGTCGCAGTGTCGCCCGGTCGCCCAGATGCGTGCTGTCCACTGTGCTGGTCGTCAGGGCCGCGGGAAGCTGCCTGCTGCATGTGCTGCTGCACCTGCCTGGTGATCTTCACGCTGCGCTTGGCCTTCACTGCCTTCATGGCCTTGGCGGCCTTCACGGCCTCGAAGGCCCGCTGCATCTCCTCGTCATCTGTGCCACTGGAGCTCATGATGTCGCGAGGCGCTGGTGGCCGGTGGCTTGAGGTAAGGTGCGCCAAAATGGCTTGAGCCAACTGCCTTGAGCCAAAATGGCTACGGACGCGTCAGCAGCCTGGGCTTGAACCCTGATGGGGGGGGTAATACAGTCGGCCCGTGTCAGAAGGATGCGCGGTAAGGATGCAAGGGCCTTGGAGGCCCATGCTCGCGTTTGTCGAACGAGAACGGCCAGCGAAAGTCGCTAAGCATGGGCCGACGGGGCAAGGATGCACGGGTACACGTCGTTCATTTCTAATCGTGCTCATTTCTAATTGTGCTCGTTTCTGATTGTTCCTGGCCCCCTAAGGGCCAGGAAGAGGCCCAGGATAGAACAATTAGAAGTGAAAGGATCTTGGCCCCCAAAGAGTCAAGGAATGTTCGAAGACTTCGAGATGAGCAATGGGTAGCCCTGGGAGGATTGCCTATCCTTGCCATGCGGGTTGACTGCAGTGGGAGAGCCCCAGAGGGGACGGCACGAGCACCGACGTCCCGTGCGGAAACACCAGCTCGGGGGGTGAAACGGTGCGAGGAGCCGGGAGGCGCGACTGGGGGGGAACTCACCTGGTCAGGAAAAAAAAGCTCCCCAAACAGTCCACCACCACCACCACGATGCCGAGCACCCGGAAGGAGGCGTGGGCAGAAGAGTGCGCAATTGGCAACTCCTCGGGGCACGCAAAGAAAACGCTACACGTCGAATGCGTGCGTACGGAAATGCGACTGTAGGACTGCGACGCATAGAAGCGGTGCGCATCACGACTGTGAAGTAGAGAACGAAGCGCCAAACTGTGAAGCAGAAGAGTGGCGAGGAAGGGAGGGAGGGGAGCGAGGGAGGGGCGAGTAGAAAGGGGAATCAATAACAATCGTTGCAATCCTCTTGTTTAGGCGCGTCGAGGGGTCACGTGCACTCCTCCCGTGAGTGGCACATCTCGACGGATCCCTCATGGCCGGCGAGTGATCAGTTGCTGAGCAGCTGGGGGGAACCCTCCCTGCGGCCTTCGAGATATTACAAATACCCTAACGACGCCCAAATCCTGACATCCTCCGAAGAGGTACGGTGAGGGCGTTCGTTGAGGAATGTGCCCAGGAAACTTCAGACCCTGGATGATTCCTTATCTGATGAGGGCGTCGTTGATATCAATGGCCAAGCACAAATTGGTGTTCTACCAACTCCGCGACCCTGGAGGATTCCTTCCGCAATTGGGCACACCGGCTGACAATGCCTGGCCATGGTCCCAAAGAAGCGGGGCTTCATGGCAGAAGACCCACGAGCAGGGAATCCCCAACGAGACAACCCCACCGTCGCCTCAACCACCATTGCTCCACCTCCCCCTCCCCTCCCCTCCCCTCCTTCACTCTTACCCCCCGCCTGTCTTTCTGCGTATCTCTCCGTATCTCTCTCACTCTCTCTCTCTCTCTCTCTCTCCCACTCCCCCCCCCCCTCTATCTAGGGGCCTCCTAGATGGGGTCCGAGTAAATGAGGTCGAAGGATCACGCCGCATCTCCGATGCATCAGCGATGGATCGGCGATGCATCGGCGATGCACCAGCAACGTCGGTGAAGTTGCACAGGCGACGTCGGCGTGGAGAAACTCGGGCTCCACATCGAGCCGCATCGCCGATGCATGGGCGATGCGGCGCGATCCTCCGAACCCATCTACTCGGAACCCATCTAAGAGGCCTAGACTATCTCTCTGCTCCGCCGTGTCGTCCGTCTCCTCTGCCGCCGCCGCCTCCTCCTTCCGTCCTCTCACCCCCTGTTCCTCCAAGGCCGCCGCCGCCGCCTCCTGGCGGCAAGACTGGCCAGTCGCCGCACGCGCAACAAGAGAGTGCGCGGCTCGCGGGCTGCAGGCCTTATCGCGCGCGGGGACGCAGATGGTCTCGTGATCGGTGACCTGCCCCCGGTAAGGTAAATCATTGACAATGCATCACAAGACGCAGTGATGGACGAAGCATACTCGATGGAACAATCATTGAAAACCAACAATGTCAAACAGCACGATCTGCTAAATAATAATTTGGGTTCTGAGTCTGGCAGGGGGACGAGGAAAGTATGAAGGGGGATCGAAGACGGATGGATGCAGAGGGGGATAAGACAGCAGGAATGGTCCCGGACCCCGCAGGGCGCTTGGCCAGGTCTTGCCAGCACACCCCAGGCGATCAGACAGGTGATCAGAGAGACCGAAGAGAGACCCAAGACAGCACAAAAGCGCTCCAAAAAGCACCCAGATGGCCTCCCGAGGCCCCCAAGACGGCCCAAGAGGCCCTGAACAGGACTCCCAGAATGCAGAAATCGCTTCATTCCCTCTGGGAAACGTGCATTTTCAGCAAATTCGCTGTTCGGGTCTTAGCAGCGCCCAAAACAGCCACAAAGGCCTCCAGTGTCGCACCGGGACGGCCCGGGGGACCCCCGAGACAGCCTCTGGACGGCCTGGGCCATGGGAGGCCACCAGGAGGGCCCACGTAGCCCCCTTCAAATCCCTAGGGGGCTCAAGCTCGCCGGCTTGAGGGCCTTGGGGTCGTACGATCTTACGGCCTTAGAGTCTTGGGAGATCAGGGTATTATGGTATTGTGGCGTCAGGGTGTTATGGCATTAGGGTGTTAGGGTCTCAAGGTATCCAGGCATCATGGCATGATTGAACTAATGTATGACGGTCTTGCGGCCTTAGGGTCTTAGGGCATTCGGGTCTTAAGATATTAAGGGGTGTCGTTGGGTCTTAGGGTCCTCGGGTCTTACGGTTTTAGGGTCTTCGCGTATTAGGGCCTTGGGGTCTTAGGGTATCAGGGTGTTCGGGACTTATGGCATGAGGGTCTTAGAGTATGAAGGTCTCAGGGCATCAAGGTCCTAGGGTGTTAGGGTCTTAGAGTCTCAGGGCCTTACAGTGTTTGCGTCTTAGGGTATTGGGGCATTCAGGTATTAGGGTATTATGGTATGAAGGTCTTAGGGTATTACTGTTTTAGGGCATGCGGGTGCCAGTCATCGGGGCGGCTTCAGGGTCTTAAGGCATTGCGGTGTGAATGCGCTAGGGTGTTAGGAGTGTTCGGGCATTCGGGAATTAGGGTGTTCGTGTCTCAGCGCTCTAGTGAACTATCAAGTTAAAGCATTCAGGTTTTAGGGTCTTACGCTTTGGGGGTCAGAGGACATTGGGATCTTAGGGCATTGGGGCATTACGGTGTAAGGGCGTTAGGGTCTGAGGGCCTTCGGGTCTTAGGGTATCATGCTCTTAGCGTCTTAGGGCATTGGGGTCTTAGTCAATCAGGGTCCTAGGTTTTAGGTTATTCGGGTCTGAAGGCCGTAGGGTCTCATTGTCTTAGGGTGTTAGGATCTCTGGGTAATAAGTCTTCTTGCTTTAGGCTATCTGGTCCTAGGGTGTTAGGGCTTTAAGGTGTTCGAACCTTAGGGGCTCAGGGTTTACGACATTCCGGCCTTGGGGTCTTAGGGTCTTTTGGCACGAGGAATCAAGATCTGAAGACCTTGGGTTTTTAGGGTATTTGGAGCCTTAGAGTGTCATGGCATTAGAAGTTAGGGCATTAGGGCATCAGGGCAGTAGGGGACTAGGGTATCAAGGCATTCGTGGAATTGGGTCTTCGGCCCTTGGGGTATTGAGATATTAGATGTTCGGGTCTTAGTGTATTAGGGCGTTAGGGTCGTAGGGCGTTGGGAGTCTAAAGTCGTCGGGTCTTTGGGTCTTTGGGATTTAGGGTGTTCGGGTATTCGAATATTAAGGCATTAGGGTATTAGGGCGCTAGGGCTTTATGGGTCCTAGGGTATTGAGGAATCAGGTGTTCGGGCCTGCTGGTCTTAGGGCACTCAGGTCTTCGGGTATAGGGGGGCGGGGGGGGCAAAGGTCTTCGGGTATTAAGGACTTAGGGTCTTAGTGTATTGAGGCATTACGATTTTAGGGTATCAGGGCAATCGGGTATTAGTGCATTGGGGTCTTATGGTCTTAGGGTCCCAGCGTCTTAGCGTCTCAGGGTCTGGTCTAAAGGCAATAGAGCCCTAGGGCCTTAGGGCCTTGGAGCCTTCGGGTCTTGGGGCCGTCGGGCCTTAGGGCATTGAAGCCTGAGGGCTTTAGGGCCGGAGGGTCTTTGGATATTCGGGTCCGAGGGTCTCACGGCGTTAAGGTATTAAGCGTTACGGTCTTAGGGTGTCTAACCCCTTACAGTGTTAGGATCTTAGGGTCTTCAGCTCTGAAGGCATTCGGGCCTTAGGATCTCAGGGCGTAATGGAATTAGAGTGTGATGGGTTTAAAAGGTGTTCTGGTATCAGGGCATCGAGGAAGTATGTTTTAGGGTCTTAGCGTCTTAAGACCTAGGGTATTAGGGCAGTGTGGTATTGGGGCCTTGGGGTAATGAGCCATGAGGTGTAAGGGTCTTAGGGAAGCAGGGGGGTCTTCAAGGATTAAGGTATGAGGGGAATAGGGTCTTCGGGGTATGGGAGTATCCGGGTATTCTACTGTTTTGGTATGGGGGCATCAGCGAATTAAGATATTAGGGCGTTTGGGCGTCGGGGTGGTAGGGTCTTGGGTTTTCAGGGTCTTAGGGTCTCAGGGACTTGGGGTATCAGGACCTTGGGGTCTTATGGCAGGCGGGGGGGTACGGTCTGAGTCCAGTAGGGCTTTAGGGTGTGATGCCACCCTTGGTGGCCGGGTGGCCAGGACATGTGAAAATACGTGGGTCTAACTCGGGACCGCCATGTCAGATACCACACGGCGGGGCCTGGGCACGTGGAAAACAAGATTCCAGCTAGGGGCAACCATGTTAGGTACACCTCTGGGTTGCCTGGACACGTGAGAACACGTGACCCCAGCTCGGGGACACCATGTTCGATACCACCCGGGGTAGCCTGGACACGCGAAAACACATTGCGGTCTTACGGCGTTTTGGTAGTAGGTTTTACGGATTTGGGTCCCTAGAGCATCCAGGTCTTAGTCTTTGAGTATTATGTTATTAGGGTACGGACCCATGTCATTGATGTATTTCCGTATTCAAGTATTCGTTCAGTCGAGTATTATTGTATTAGGGTATCAGGGCATTCAGGTATTCGGATATTCGAGTATCGGGGTATTTGAAACATCGGGTAGTACTGCACCTTCGGATGTTAGGGCATTAGGGTCTTGGGTCTCGGGGACTTACGGTCTGCGGGTCTTGGGGTAATGGTGTATGAGGGTCTTAGTGTATCAGGGTACTTTTGTCTGACGGCCTTCGAATCTTAGGGCATTCATGTAAGATAGAATTCGGGTATTAGGACGTTCGTGTTGTTCGGCACCCGGGTATCAGTGTACGAATGGTATGAGAGTATGAAGGTCATAGGTTATTAGGGTACGAGGGTCTTAGGGTCTTAGTGCGCAGGGTCTTAGGGTCGTAGGTTTAGGGTCTTAGGGCACTAGTGTCTTATAGCATTAGGGCCTTCGGGAACAGGGTCGTAGCGTAGGGCCTTAGGGCCTCAAGCCTTAGAGTCTCAAGGTCTGCAGGCATTAAGTCCGGCACTCGGGTACTCACAGCATTAAGGTTTTAAGGTGTTCGGGTAGTAGGGTCTTAAGGCCTGCGGGTGATAGGGCTTTCGGGCATTAGGGCCTTCGGGCATTAGGGTGTTAAGGTATTAGGGCAATGGGGTGTTAGGGTATTCGCGTATTCGGGCACCTGAGTGTTAGAAAGGATTGCATTTCGATACTTAGGGTCGTCCAGTCTTAGGGTCTTAAGGCATCCGGGTCGTAGGCTACTGGAACGGGGCAGTAGGGTATCAGGGGCTTGGGGCCTTCGGGTCTTGACCTCCTAGGGTCTTAGGGTCTTAGGGCCTTAGGGTCTTAGGCTTGAGGGCGTTATGGTCTTAGGAAATTAGGGTATGAGGGCCTCCAGGCCTTACGAACTTGAAGCGTTAGGGCCTTTGGAGGCTAATGTCTTTGGTTTTTTTTTTTTTTTTTTTTTTTAAACAAAAAAATCGGGTCTGCAAGTGCTAGAGCCTTCGGATGTTCGGAATTTGCGGTCTCAGGGCCGTCGGGAATTAGGGTCTTAGGGCAATCGGGTATTATGGTATCAAGGTAGTAATGCATTCGTGTAACAGTGTATGCGGGGACTCGGTCAGCCGGGCCTGAAGATGCTAAGGTAGTCGGGCCTTAGAGCATTGAGGTAGCATGTGTTAGGGTCTTAGGGCCTTCGGGTAGGGTTTCAGGATGATGGGACTCAAGGGTCTCAGGGTCTGAGCGTCTTTCGGGTATTCGGCTATCAGGGTGTCCGGGTATAGTAGTACCAGGGTATCATATGTGTCATGGTATTGTGGCAATCGGGCCCCAGGGTCTTAGAGTCATGGGGCTTCAGGGCATTCAGGTTTTAGGTGTTAAGGGTCTTCTGGTCCTCGGACATTCGGGTCTGAGACTATTTGGGGGTTAGGGTCTTAGGGTATTCGGGCATTCATGGATTACGAGATCAAGGTATCAGGGTATTCGCCTAATCGGGTCTTCGTGTCTTAGGGTCTCGGGGAATCAGGGTCCTCGGGCTCTAGGGTGTTAGAGCCTTAGAGCCGCAGGATCTTAGAGCCTCATGACATGAGGGTCTTCAAACCTGAATGCATTAGGGCCGTAGGGTGTTCGGATATGTACGTATCACGGTATTCGGTGTGTTAGGGTCTTGGGTATTAGGGCCTTGGGGTGTTAAGATCTTAAGGTCTTACGCCTTCAGGGTATTAGGGCCTTCGGGCCTTTGAGTCTTAGGGTATTAGGCCTGAGGGCCTTAGGGTACTATGGCCTTAGGGGTTTAGGATATTCTGGTCTTGGGGTATTAGGGCCTTCGGGTGCTAGACTCGTAAGCCCCTAGGGTCCTCGGGCCCCAGGTCTCAGGGTACTAGGGCATTCGGGTATTAGGGCGTTCAGGTGTTAATGTATACTGCATTAGGGTCTGAGGGCATTGAGGTATTATGCATGAGAGTATGAGGGTCGTAGGGTCGTATTGTCTTAGGGTGTTATGGTATTACGGCCTTGGCGTATCGGTGTATCAGGCGTTAGCCTCTTAGGTAGTAGGGTCTTAAGGTGTGGAAGCCTTCGGGTATTAGGAGATGAGGGTCCTGGGGCATCGGGCCATTGTGGTACTACTGTATGAAGGTATCAGCGTACTACGGTATTCGGGTGTTAGGGCGAGGAAGTGCTAGGGCCTTTGGGTCTCAGGGTCTTACGGTGTGAGGGACTTTTGGGTCTTAGGGACTTAGGGTGTTAGGGTCATACGGTATTAGGGTATCAGGGCCGTCTGGTCTCAGGGCCTCAGGGTGTTATGCCCTGAGGGCTTTAGGGCATGATTGCATCAGGGTATTACTGTATTATGGTCTCAGGGTGTTAGGGCCTCAAGGTCTTAGGGTATTGGCGTTCTAGGGTAGGAGGGCGTTCGGGTGCTAGGGTATTGGAATATTATGGTGTTAGGGTGTTCGGTCGTTAGGGCATCAGGGTATTCGGGTATTCGGGCATCAGCGTCTCAGGGTATCAGGGCGTTGAAGTCTTCGGGTCTTGAAGTTTTCTGGCTTTAAGGTCTGAGGTTGCCGGGGCTTTTAAGTCATAGGGTGAGATGGTAGTGTGGTACTACTGTGTTTGCGCGTTCGCGTCTTAGGGTAATAGAGCATTCTGGTGTTCTAGTGTTAGGTTATTTGGGAAACAGGGTATGAAGGTATCAGTATATCAAGGCATTCGGGAATTATGGCCTTTTGGTTTTGCGGTATCCGTGCGTCAGGGTTTTAGGGTATTCGGGTATCAAGGCATCAGGGTATTAGGGCGTTCGGGTGTAACTGCCTTTGGGTATTAAGGTGTTCGCGTGTTAGGGTATGAGACAATTGGTGTCTTGGGGTCTCAGGGTATTGGGGCATTCGTGTGTAAGGGCGTTCGCAGGTTAGTGTAGTAGGGTATTGGGGTCTTCGGGTGTTCAGGTGTTCGGGCATGAAGGTATTGAGATAGCAGGGGATCAAGGTATTAGGGTATTAGGGTATCAATGATGAAATTGGGGTTCTGGTGTTAGGCCATCCGGGTATTAGGGTCTTAGGGTGTGAGGGTGGTAGGGCTCTAAGATGTTGGGGTCTTGGGGTCGAAAGGTCTGTGGGAATTAGGGTCTTACGGTATTGGGACTTTAAGGTATTAAGGTATTAGGGTCTTTGGGATTTAGGGTACTTGTGTATTGTGGTATCAGGGTGATCTGGTATGATGGTATACAGGAATTCATGTGTTAGCATAATCAGGCATCCGAACATTAAGGCATTGGGGTGTTAGGGTATGGAGACCTTCGGGTGTATGTGTGCTAGATGTTCAACGCATTAGGGTCTTAGGGTCTTAGGGTTCTGGGGTATTAGGGCCTTCGGGTCTTAAGGTCGTTAGTTGTCCGGATCTTATGGTATTGAGGTATTACGGTGTTCCGGCATCAGGGTCTGCGGACTTGAAGGTATTAGGGTTTTGTGGCATTCGGGCGTTCAATAAATATATGGTTTGTGGCATTGGTGGTAGCATGGCAATAAAGCATTATGGTGTTAGGGCAGCACGGTATGATGAGGGTCTTAGGGTCTTAGGGTGTTATGGTATTAGGGCCTTCGGGTGTCTGGGTGGCAGGGTCTTAGGGCGTTCGGGTCTTAGGGACTTAGGGTGTTAGGTTCTCAAGGTCCTATGGTTTTCATATGCTAGGGTCCTATGGGTTTGGCGCCTTAGGGTCTCTGGGCTTTATGATCTTAGGGTGTTCGGGCCCTGGGGTCTTCGGGTCTTGAGGTGTTCCGGTGTTAGGGCCGTAGGGTATCAGGGTCTTAGGGCGTCAATGTCTCAGGGTAGTATGGTACTAGGGTCTTGGGGTCCTAGGAGTCTGACGGTCTTAGGGCATTACGGCGTTATGGTCTTGGGGTTAGTAGGTTCTTAGGGTCTTGGGGTGTTAGTGTCCTAGGGCATTCTAGCATTATGGAACTAAGGCATTAGAGGCTTAGGGTCTTAGAGTCTTATGGCCTTAGGGTATGCGGGTCATGGGGCATTAGGACCTTAGGGTCTTAAGGCCTTAGGGCGTTATGGTCTTAGGGTATTAGGGTCGTGGGATCTTAGGATGTGTAGGTATTCTGGTTTTCGGGTGTATGTTTTTCCGCGTGGAAACGGGCAAACGGCCCGAAAGACCATCATCACCGAATTCTCATCATCACCATCATCACCACCACCACCAGCATCATCACCATCATCATCATCATCATCATCATCATCATCATCGTCGTCGTCGTCGCCGTCGTCGTCGTCGTCGTCGTCGTCGTCGTCGTCGTCGGCACCGTTATCACATCACCATCATCATAATCATCATCTTCATCATCATCCTCATCCTCATCATAATCATCACGACCATTCATAATTATCATGTCGTTGACCCCTTGCGAGAACGACATCCGCTGCCCCCTCGAACGAGAGCCGCCGAGCATGCTGGACTGGCACGGTGGCAATTTGTTTCTCAGGCAGATCGATATTTACACATCCGCTACGCGGATGGAGGACGGATGTTTCCAAGACGGGGCTTTGGACTGAATGGCAGGCCGATGGGGCGTTACCTTTCAAGGGGGGAGTTCCCGCAGTGCAAAAGGAACGTTTGTATGGGGATTCTGCGGAGGGGTCTTGGGACAGGAGGGTGTATTGCAGAATCATTGACGCATCCTGGGTTTACTCGGATCCTCCTCGTCCTTCCCCGCCTCCTCTCTCTTCTCTGTCATCCTCTATGCCCCTCCATCCTCATACTAGCTCCCATTCCCTAGGTCTCAACCCGTGTTCCCTTCTCATGGTTCCTGGCTTCTGCGGATGCTCAGGCAATCCAGGCAATCGCGTCTGTTCCTGTTACCTGTTAGTGCTGCTGTTGCTGCTACGGGCACTGTTGTAGTTCCTCCTCCTCCCCCTCCGCCTC
>CAUYUJ010000203.1:418576-438576 GCA_963575745.1 Prorocentrum cordatum
CAGAACTGTAACAAAGAACAATGAGCAGCAAAAAGCAGACAGTAACAGTGGAAACTGGAAGCTACAACTGGCACAGGAAATTGCGAAGCTTCGGCCTACAGCCGGGTGGCCCCACAAGGGTAGGAACCAGAAACAGCACACACCCAGGATTTTCACACGAAGGGGTTTTTTGGCACCACCAACGGTGCAACGCATGTGCACACGTGCGAGTGGATCCCCAGCGATCCGACCCAGGGTTGATGCACGGCCGCGCTCTAGGATGCAGTTGGCATGCATGGTGTGGCAAGGCTGTCGGCGGCGACAAGATCCCAGGATCCGCTACCAACTAACATTCCATGGTGGTTTGGCACAGCCATCCATGGTGGTTTGGCACAGCCAAACCACCGTGCAACGTCAGTTTGTTCATCCTTTGACAGCAGCACTCGTCGCGGCAGCAGAAAGCAGTGGCGCGCGCGGGCATGCAGGGCCGGCGATGTGGCTGGCCAGCTGCCAGCGCGATTTCGGCAGAAGAGCCGAAATCCACGCAGGATCGCTTTGGGCGCGGTATCCGGCGCAGCTGCATCGCGCTGCCAGGCGCCGCGGCCTTGCGATTGTAGCGCCAGGCCCCGCGCGCCCCTCGAGGCGGGAAAGCAAGCTCCACACAAAGGAATCGCGCGTGCTCTTGTGGGGGCGGCGAAAACGATCGCACGCAAAAGAAATTCCTTTGTGCGCCCCCCGCGTTGACAGTGTAACCAGACCGCACGCAAAGGAATTGCACGAGACGTCATGGCACACAAAGTAATTACACCAACGCCCTTCGGGTTGCCCTCTTCGCGCGCGGTGACAGCTCCGAGCTGGCAAGGAAGGGGGGGCGGGGCAAGGCACAGCAGGGGCAAAGGAAAAAGAAGAGGAGGGCGAGAAAGAAGCGAAGGAAGCAACGAAAGGAAGCCAGGATGCGCGCAAGTGAAGCTAACACTGCGCGCCGAGACAGTTGTTCATTCGTTCGGTTGGCCGCGCGGCAGATGAATAGAAAAAGAATTGTTTGCTGCCTATCGAAAGGACTTCTTGGGAATGAGACCCGCGCTCTCTTCCCGACCCCCTTTCCCGCGCCCCGTTGCGAGCGCGCGACGAGTTGTTCTGGCCCGCGGGCAGAGGACTGCCAATTGCTGGTGGGCGGACTTTCCACCCGTCACGCGTTCCGAACACACGCGGCCGGCCAAGCGAACTTGCCACGCACACCGCCAGCCCCAAAGACCGACGCCGTACCGATCCCCGCACCCGTGCCAGGCACCCTCTCAACGACGCCCCCTTCCGGCGTAAAACCAATAAAACCCTTTGCGTTTATGTGTTCTTCCCTGTTCTGAAAGGGGGCCGGCGGATTTCGATTTCCCTGGGGTGTGCGAGACTCATGTTGTCGAGTCGCAATTCAAATCGTGGGATAAGAAAGCCAGAGGGGCTGGCTATAGCTTACTTGCCAACCATGCGAGAGCGAAGAAGAAGCGCGCAAGTGCTACCATGATCCATCGGTCTTGTGAAGGAGGCGAGTGGCTTTTGGCTCGGCGGCATTTGCAAATGCAAAATGTTCTTAACAAGTCCACGGCGATGAAGCCGAGGGCCCCTGGCCACTCTGCACTCGATGGCTTCCAAGCGGTCATCGCCCACGCGCAGGGGTACAGCGCGATCATTGACGTTCTTATGGCCCCCCAAGCGCGCAGTTCAGGGGAGGCAGCGTCAGTCGTTGCCAGGAGTCGGGCGCCATGATCAACTCGTGTCAGTGGCCGTGGAACGTCACTGGTGATTGGGATGTAAAATCGGAGATCACGCGTCGGTCTCGATTCTTCGGTCGTCTGCTCGGCGAGCCGTGCTTGCTGGAGGCGGGGAAGTTTGCGGTCGCTTGCGAGTCTGGCGAGACGGGCTCTATCATCGACTACGTCATCTACGTCATCTGATCCCAATCGGCCAAGGGATACATAGTCCGTCAACGGTGCCGTGAAAGCCCCGCGCGGGGCTGCTGGCGTCGCTGCGGGCCTCGGGCGAGCAGTTGCTCGCGCGCCCCCGCGGAGGTGCCGAGGCCGCTGCCCCGGGCAAGGCGGCCGCGAGCTGCCCCGCAAACGGGCTCGAAGCGCAGTCGTGCTCGCAAAGAAAAAGCAGAAGGACAGGCCCAGATGAAGGAAGCTCAGAGACGATGTTTCGAGCGCTATTTCGGTGGCGCGTTGAAGGGCGTCGGAGGGAGCGGGGTGCGCGACGGGCGCAGTGCCGGGAGCCCCCCTGACCTCGACGAGAACCCCGGTCAGGACCCCCGGTGTTTCTTGGAGGCTCAGCATGGACGGGCCCCGCTCGAAGAGGAGGAGGGCCCCTGGGCCCGCGAGACTGAGTTTGCGAACAATGGCGGTCGCCCTTCTGCGCCCCTGGGACCCAGCGCGCCCGCGCCGCCAGAGCTCCATTCCCATGTCTCGGGGAGGGCTGCGCGCACTGCCACGGTTGATAATTCGGGCCATTCGGGGAGGGTCGGCCCTGCGACGGGCCAGGAGCGGAGCTCTCGCGTCTTCCCGGCGGGGGCGTTCGCCCCTGACCAGGGGTTCGACCTTCCGATGCCCAGTGATCCCGGCACGCAGCCCCGCGCCCCCCGCTTCGGCAACCCAATTCGGACCTCGGAGCGATGCGAGTGACCGTCGCCTGTGAGGTTTCGTGTGTCTGGGGAAGTTTGGTCTCGGAGCAGAGCCGAGATTGGGTGCGCGCCAGGCGCCCGATGTCCTGCTCGCCCCTCGGTCATCTCCGCCGTAGCCTTTCTACGGATCAGGGCCCTGTTCGCGCAGTCAGTTCCCCGTGCGCTTCCCGGGTGCGATTGGCGCAACTCTCACTGCGCGAGCACCGCGGTTGTCAAGGCATATCCAAGGTCAGCCGCAGCGCCATTCGGCGCGGCTTCGCGCGGCGGCCCCGCGCGATCATATTGCAAGCTGGCGGGCTCGACTCCACGCGCCACTTCGCAATTCGGGGCGCCATTCGCAGCGTCAGAACGGCAGCAGGCAGGGGGACCCTATATTTTCACATCAATTGGCGGGCTAGCCTCAGAGTACCCAGCGCAGGCGCACGCGGGGCTGCGAATGCGAGCGCAGCTACGGGGTGGCCCATCGCGGCGGCGATGGCGCAATCCCACCAGCCCCTTGGGCGTGAGTGGTTTAGAGAGCCCGCTCTGTCCTCAACCCCCCTTCTTCCTCTTCGGGGAACGGTTTACCCCTCCCCCTACCCCCTCCCCCTGGGCCTGGAGAGGGGGTTCCGCGGGTCGTTGGAAGGGTCTTTTCCGACTCCTGGGAGGGCTAAAACACGACGACCCTCACGAGGATTCTGGCCCCGACGGGGGGGGGAGTTAGGCCCCTCTGCTCTTCTTCGAAGCCAACAGCATTGCTTTTACTACGGTTTTGGCCCCATGTTGGCCTCCTGCGGGGGCCGCGCTCATCTACCTTCATAGCAAAATCATTGATTTTACAAAAAGGTTTTGGCCTCAATTTGTCCTTTTTCAAGGGGCAGCTCTCATTTGCGCTTATGAGGAGGTCGCAAGAGGCCCCAAGATGGCCCAAAGAGCCCCGAGGAGGCCCCCAAGAGGCCCCCCCAGAGGCCTCCGAGCGGTCCCAAGAGGCCCCCAAGAGGCCCCCAAGGCCCCCAAGAGGCCTCAAGAGGGCCCAAGAGGCCCCCAAGAGGCTCCCCAGAGGCCC
This sequence comes from Prorocentrum cordatum, assembly GCA_963575745.1. Taxonomy (NCBI): domain Eukaryota; class Dinophyceae; order Prorocentrales; family Prorocentraceae; genus Prorocentrum; species Prorocentrum cordatum. Next base: position 422,269 of record CAUYUJ010000203.1, read on the forward strand.
CCACGAGGCCCCCAAGAGGCCCCAAGAGGCTCCAAGAGGCCCCCAAGAGGCCCCACGAGGAGCCCGAACGACTCACACCAGGACAAGGGGCCCGAACGACTCACACCACGAAGAGCCCGAACGACTCACACCATAAGGAGGGGCCCGAACGGCTCACACCAGGACGAGGCGCCCGAACGACTCGCACCACGAGGAGCCCGAACGACTCACACCACGACGCGGGCCTCGAACGACTCACTCCACGAGGAGCCCGAACGAGTCACACCAGGAGGAGGGGCCCGAACGACTCACACCAGGATGAGGGGCCCGAACAACTCACACCACGAGAAGCCCGAACGACTCACACCAGGACGAAGAGCCCGAACGACTCACACCACGAAGAGCCCGAACGACTCACACCAGGAAGAAGGGCCCGAACGACCCACACCAGGAAGAGAAACCCCAAACGTCTCAAATCACGAGGAGCGCTTTCTCCCCCTCCTCCTATGCCTCGTCCTTCCCCCGCTCCCCCCACAAGGATGATGTGCAAGGAGGCGGGAGGAAGGAGGAACAGGGGAGATATGCGGGGCCAAGCGGACACACGCCTGAAAAACACGACTGTCGGCATGCTTCGCAAGAGTTGCTGCTGTGAGATGGGCTGGCGGGGATACGCGAAGCGTAAAGAATTTTCTCCAGGAGAATCCCCGTCGCGGGGGAAGATGCGATTGAGACGTTCGCTGATAATGCAGGCCGAATTGCCGGCTGGCGCAGCGGCGTGCATTGGCAGCTTCTCTCCGCGAGCTCAGTGATTGGATGGCGGCGGCCCCAGCCTTGGCGAAGCTCCAAATAGGCACCGAGGGCGACCCGCTGGCGCCGCTGGAGGCCGAACTGGATGGCACCGCGCTCGCGCACTCCAGTGAGGGATGTGATTGACGCAGGGCGGCCACGCAGCGCAAGTTGCGGTGTCCCATCCGCGACGATGCCCATGGGGTTCGCGGGTAATTTCGGCGGGCCAAAGAGCGCGCTCAGCTTGACATTCTTCCATCTATCACAAGTGAGATGGTACGAGCGGCTGCCCATCGCACGCGGCCGCGTCCTGGAATGGGGGCTGATCAGACGTCGCCTCGTGGTTTCAAGAGGCGACGCTGTCGCCTATTGCACGACGACGCTGTCGCCTGGACATGGACGCAGTGGCTCCGTTGTATACGGCGCGCGAGGGGAAGGTGGCGTGGCCCCATCAGGCGCTGGCGATCCTAGGCAGGCTGCTCCCGAGGAAAGGGGGCGGCGACCGCGTCATTGGCGTGCTGGCGGTGTTCGCCAGGATCTGGTCGCTCATCCGCGAACCCACCGTGGGCGACTGGAGCGAGGCGACAGCGGCCCGCCTGGGGCGCGGCGGCGCATGGCAACGCGGCCTTGAGAGAAGCGTTCGTAGGGGCGCGCCAGGAGAAGGCCGGGTAGGTGCTGAGCACTCAATCGGGCCATGGGCCATTGGACATCGAGGCCTTCTATGACAACATCCGTTGACAAGTGCTCTTGTCGAATGGATTGAAGTTGGGCTTTCCAGCCGCAGCGACGCGCGTGGAGACGCTCCAGTGCATGTCTGTGCGCACGTTGGGCCAGCGAGGCGCGTGGGCGTGACCTACCATTCCAACTCGATCGAGCGTGCAGGGCCTTCGTTCTGGCACGCGCTTCGCACGATTTGTCGCGCGCGTCGCCCTGCAGCGCATTTGCGCGGCCTGCCCGAAGGCGGGCCGCAGAATATGGGTCAATGAAGTGTCGGAACGGGCGGTTGGATCCAACGCGAATCGGCGCGGGCCGGGAACTGCGGTGGGGCCGACAGCCCAGGGCAGGTGTCTCACCGCGCTCATCGGCTTGAAGACGCCTGCGGATCCCGCGCTGCGCTTGCTTGAGGACTTCGCGAGGCTGTGGTTCCGCATGTGTCAGCAGCAGCCGTTGCTGAGAGCGGGGGTGCATGCGGCGCGGGATACGGTGGTCGCTCACCTGTGGAAGGCTGAGCCGAAACATCGCTCGCGCCACATTCGCGGACCGCTGTCGGCGAAGGCGGCGCTCCTGCTGGACAACGGCTGAGACCCGCAGTCCGCCATCTGCTGGGCCAAGCCGCCCGCGGAGACGGGCGAGGTCATCGAGTGGCAGTTTCCTGACGCAGCGTGGACGGGCCTCGTGGACGTCGACGCGCCGACAGGGCTAGTGAGCGATTTGAAGAATTCTATTTCGGCGAGGTGATGGAGGAAGGCCAGCGATCGCTACTGCGGCATGGGGGCTGAGCACGGCGTCGGCATGGCATCGTGGCGCAAGCCCTGCCAGCAGTTCTCCAACATACCGCAGGGCAGCCGTATGGCGGAGGTGCTCAGCATGGTCGTCATGGGCGGCTGCTGGCCGAGAGATCGGCGAGTTGACGCAGCGGGGGCCAACGCGTTGGGCTTGTCGCGCCTCTGCCCGAGGTGTGGGCAGGAGGCCGAGACCATGTCCCATCGGGGCTGGAGCTGCCCGAAGAACGTGGAAACGCCAGCGCACGAAAACTCGCAGGATTTGCTCCCGCAGGCCTACAGCAGGCACGACACTGAGCAGTGCTACTGGTTGCGGGGGCTGCTGCCGGCCATGTGGACCGAAGTGACACCACCGCAAGAGCGTGAGGAGTGGCACGTGTCGGGCGCAGCTGCAGACAGTCTCGGGAGTCTCCCGTTCGGGCACGGCACTGAGCAGAGGTCACTGCGGCTTTTGGCTGATGCCAGTGGCGGCGCCGACTCGGCCGACAGCAGGTTTACACGCGTGGGCCGGCGGTCATCAGCGTGAGCACCTACGATCCCCTGGCCCTGACGGTGTCGGGGTCCTCCCAGGGGCACGGCAGAGTGCCCCCACGGGGAGCTGTTCGCGCTGCTCGTCGCCGTCAGGATGTGCAGCGGGCGCGTGTACTTCGTCAGGGACAAAAGTGGAGTTGCAGACGGCTGGTGCTCGCGGGGGCACGCCTCTCCCAGCGGGGAGGGTGCCGATCTGTGGCACAAGATCGAAATGGCTCTGGCTGGACGCAGTCAGGCTGAGTTTGCTGTGCTGTTTGTGAATTCGCATTTGCCACCGAAGCAGATGATTCAAGGAGTCGCGCCGTTGCAACTGATGTTTGGCAGCGCGGCAGCTGACGAAGTGGCAGCAGGTGCGGCGCGTCGAATCAGGCTTGCAGAGACCGAGAAATCTCGTGCACACAGGCTCGTGAAAAAAGTGTATCCGATAAGGTTGAGGCTGATCAGAACTACACTTGGTGTTCTGGAGACCGAGAGCGAACTTATGCAGAAAGAAAGACAGCTGAGAAAAAGAGAGGAGGTGTGTGAGCCACCGCCTCCCCCTGCCTCATCAGTGTGCAGGAAGTTTGCGACCAGTCACGTTCTCGATGATTATGGCAAGCGTTGCAAGATTTGTTGTAGCTCTTCCTCCCAGGCTGCCAAAGCCCAGTGGATGTCCACTCAGTGTTTTAGACGCGCTCAAGTCGATGGAAATTAGACTATCTGCGTTGCCGTCGAGCGTGAGATTACATGTAGGGGGGGGGGGCTGGGTACACAGTAGCCGCATCATGTTTCTGCACCAATTCATGGGACTCTGGTTTTGCTCACAGTGCGGGCATCTTGTCAGTTGTGTCCTCAGGAGCCTGGGTCAGGCATGTCTCGAGCGAATGAATGCGAATCGAGCTGAATATTAAATCGGATCGAGTCCGATCGATGGCCGGAGGCTGTTAGCAAGGCCGATACGCTCGCTCGTAAGCGCTCGTAGTTCCTTTCGACTCGCATCGCGACTGTTCTTACTCACTCAATCGTCATCATCATCATCATCATCATCATCATCATCATCATCATCATCATCATCATCATGATCATGATCATCATCATCATCATCATCGTCGTCCATCGTCGTCCATCATCATCATCATCGTCATCGTCGTCGTCGTCATCATCATCATCATCGGCATCATCGTCATCATCATGGTCGTCATCAGCATCATCAGTATCGTCATCAGCATCGTCATCACCATCGTCATCGTCATCATCGTCATCATTGGCACCACCACCACCACCACCATCATCATCATCATCGTCATCGTCGTCGTCATCATCATCATTATCATCATCATCATCATCATCATCATCATCATCATCATCATCATCATCATCATCATCGGCATCATCGTCATCATCATGGTCGTCATCAGCATCATCAGTATCGTCATCAGCATCGTCATCATCGTCATCATTGGCACCACCACCACCACCATCATCATCATCATCATCAAACGTATCATCCTCATCAGAAGCAATATCGTCACGATACGATCATCCTGATGACATCTGCCTGCTGCTACTCTTCATGCTCATCCTCCTCCCCGTCTGTGGGTGCTGGTGCTGGTGCTTCCACTGCTGTTGCTGGTGCTCCTGCTGCTGCTCTTTCTCCTCTATCTTATCCTCGGCCCTCCTCATATCTTCTCCAATTCCAATCTTCTCCTCGTCACCCTCCTCCTCCCCCTACTTCCACCCCCTCTCCCTGTCCTTCTCTTTCGCCTTCCTGTCTCCCTTCTCCCCTCACATCTCCGTCTCTTGCTGCTTCACTCCCCCCAAAACAGACCCACTCCCCAGTGCTCGCTTGCCAATCCTGACTCGCCCGCATCCGCCCCCTCCACGCCCCACGCGAGCGGCGCTGCCGGAACGGCTCGACGGACGTGTAATAGTAGGGTCTCTTCTCCGTGCAGCTGCTGTCGGAAGGGGGGGGGGGAAGCGGCCGGGGCCGCAGCCCGCGCCGACCCTCGAACGGGACGAGGGGGGCAATGACGACCACGAGGCGCCGATGGAGAGAGACGTGTTTTGTGTGGTGGGGCAGCCCAGTTTCGAGGCAGCCCCCTCTGGCCCCGCCGCTGTCCTTTCTCGGCGGTCCGAGATCTGACAGCAGCAAGGCAACCCAGGGTGGGCAGCACAGGCAGACAGATGCTGCCGTCTCGAGGCACTGGCGAATGCACGGCCACGGGGCTTGAAACAGGCACTTGTTGTGCTGCGGGTGCGTCGCAGCCTCTGAAGCAAAAGAGGAGGCCTCGATCGCGAAGCAGCGTGTCTGTAAGGGTCCATGCTTGTGAGGTCCGGGGCGAAATTCGGTGGATCCAGAGTCGGTGGCGCGTGGTCTCCCGGGTGGTCTCCAACATGGTCTCCTGTCTGGTCCCCCACGGTCACCCGTACGGTTTCCTGCACGGTCTTCCATGGTCACCCGTGTGGTCTCATGGTCTCCAGATGGTCCCCAAGATGGTCTCCCGTATGGTCTCCCGGATGCTCTCGACGCTGTCGTCCTTGAATTCGAATCGTCGTCGGTTGCGGCATTCGTCGTCGTCGTCGTCATTTGCCGTTGTCGTGGTCATCTATCGTCGCAATCGCCGTCGTTGTCGTCGTCAATCGTCTTTGTTGGCCATCGTCGTCGTCGTCGGCAGTCGGCCTGGTCGTCGTCGCATTCGTCGCGGGCGCCAGCGTCGTCGACGTTTACTGGCGCCAAACAAGGAGGGCGAAAGTCCGGACGGCCTGTAGTTTCCGTACTTTTCCCCGTACTCACAGAAGGAGCTGGTCCACCAATTTCTACACCCCCCTTGTCAATGGGGAATTTCTTTTGGTGACAAGAGAAGCAAAGTAAGTTGCACAGAAGGCTTATCGTGTGCTCACCCTTGCTTCGACTAACTCCCCAGAACTTCGAGTTCCATTGAAGTGTATCACCGAGGTGGGAGCCTGGCCACGTGGTTCTTCTTGCCTGAAGCAGTGCTGGTGGTCGCCGAGGAGTGGGCTCCTCCTCGTATTCGAAACTCCTCGCCTCACGTCACGTACAGCGGCCGTGGGGAGACGAGACGACCCTTGAGTTCGACCTCTCCCGGTGGTGGGAGACTCTGCCGGCAGTGGCATTACTTCGTGTTCATCATGCAGGCCTTGTGCACCCATGGACTTTGGCCGGTCAAATCTGTACAACCATGGGAAGGGAGGGTTAAATAGGTGGTCCTTATCGTGATTCCTCGTGGCCCTAGCGGCCGTGTGGCGGGGCTTCTCTGGATCGGCGCCTTCAGTCAAGTTGGACACGTTCGAATGAGATTGCGGCCGGCAGGCCGGACCCCACCAGGTCATTTCATTTCCTACCACCAGCACGGCCCCTGCGGGGGCGGGCGCGGGGCGTCGGGGCCTCTGGGCCTACGGCCCGCTATCGTTACCTTGCGGCCGCCGAGTTGTGCTTCGGCCTCATCTGGTACAGCGTATTGCTTCTCATTGTCTTGAAGCACATGTTGTCTTCAACGCGGGGGACCCGGACCTCGTGGCCGTGATGGGTCGCAAGCAACTTCTGCCCCCCCCCTACCCTCGGGGTTTCGGGGGGGGCGGGGTCGGTTCGCAAGGATGGCCCTGGTAGTTTTTCCCCGAGGGGAAGGGAAGACCCCCCCAGTTTTGGAAGACCCCCTCGGCTTGCTGTTCAGCCAAGTGTCCGTGAAACGCGCTCCCTCGGGAGGAAACATCAGAATATGGCAGATTTGCCTGCTCCAACTATTCTGAGGTATCCGAATTGGCCGTGCCCTGTTCACTCAGCCAGCTATGATGGATTTTCTCGCCCAGTGTGCCGTCCCACCCACGGGGGGCCACCACGACGCAACCGCAGAGCGCAACCTCGGAACAACCACGCGAAAACTGCAGGACAACGGAGGGGCAGCCGCGGAACAACCCCTACACGACGAGTCTCCTGGGCGCGCGACCAGTGCGAAAAGCAACGAGCGACTGTGGGACAAACGCAGGACAGGCACAGGACAACCATGGGACAACGATTCGGGTAAAAGTGGGGGGCAAGTGCGCCGTATTTGAGAAAATCTCGCGCAGCTCTGCCTCGCCCTCACATTATACCCTGCGATCAAAGCGCCCCTAGAAATGAGGGCGCACAGAAATAGATGGTACGTTTCATTACCGACCACAGCATGTATAAGACGAGTATAGCACGGGAGGGGGGGGGCGGCCGACCTCCGTGCCCCCGAACAAAACGGCAGCGGCGGGGAGAAACAGTTCCAATTCAAGGAAGGAAGAGGAAGCAAGGTATGGCAAGGTCCCGTCCGAATCTGGTGTTCGAACGACCGTTGTGCTTCGCCGGTTCAGGTGGAAACCACACCAAACCAGCGAAGCAAAATCATGCTAACCTGAAGAGACCTTCAACCAACCATACGTCTCCGGAAACCGCTACAGTGCAACGTGCGATAGAAACAAACCTTATACTGGCCATGTTCTTTATGTAAAGTTGCACGGCCGAGACCTTCAACTGACTGGGCCCCAGCATGGACTTGCACTGAAGAGAAGATGCTGCGCCGAGGGCCCTCTACTGACTGGGCCCTGCATCAACAGTTGCGAGGCGGCAGGAAATTCTGCTGCAGCAAACAATGACTGAGTTGTGCGCTCAGCTGCCAGAGTATTTACCGCCCCGCCAACACAGTTGGTAGTGAGACCCCACTCAATTGTGGCTTCGTTACCCTTGTTATCTCATTGGCGGCGGCGCATCCGTGTACATCGTGCACGATATGCGGGCCACTGCATCTTTCTCTTTACGTGATGGACTGATTGTGTCGCATTCGCGAAATGCGCGTCGCAAACTGCATCCGCGAACGTACTCCAGGACATGCGACGCCGAGTGGGTTACCCAGTAGCCTCGCCGTTTACCCTGCTAAAGTCGCTGTGGCGGGAGCTTGGCACCGTCTTCTTGTGCCGCTCTTCGCTCAACCTCACTGCGGGGCGTGTGTAGGCGAGCTTCCCATCCATGATGTCGAGGATGAGCTCACGGCCGAGACTTCCCTTCGTCATGGGGTCGGCCCTCATGTCGCGAGTATCGCACCACACGATACTGGATACCTGTTTGGTGCGCAGCTAGTCCGCTAGCCACAAGCGGTCGCATGCCATGGCTAGGGCGGAGACGACGGACGCCGTCCACGGCCAGCCCGGCCAGTACAGCGTAGCCTCCATTCTCCCTTAGCCTCCTGATCCGCGAGCCATCTTGTGCAGCGTCAGAAGGTACGCCCGTACGCCGTCTGCTGCTCCACATGCTGTGAGTAGCTCATAGCCGAATGAGGATCGAGACGGAAGTTTGTGCGAGCGGCGGCTCACAGCGTCACGCAAGTGGCAGCTCCATTTACCAGAACTGCGGCAATTGCCCAGGCGCGTGCATACGGCGTTCGGGACCCCATTCCGACAACACACACACACACCCATAGCCCCCCTGGAACACCACCCCAAGAAACCTGGAGGTCGCATAGGTTATTAAAGGTGCTAGTTGTCAGCTCATGCCAAGTGGGGGAGAGGTGCATCGTATTTGGGAAAACCCGCTGCACCCAACATACAGGAAAACCCAAACATGCTGCTCAGGTGAAGAGCAAGCGCGCGAGATTTGATTTGTCAGGTTGCAGCTGCTGACACCCTGAACCCCCACCAATATCCGAAGAAACCACCAACGAAGATAGACAACCATGATGCCGTTCAATATGGTATGGCCAACTCACTACCGCGCGGAGACGGACTCGGGGCCAAGCGATCATGATATCCAGTCCAATCATGTTGGTTCTGGTGCCGGGGCTGCAGGGCGAGAGGGGAAGGCGGGAGGAGAAAGAGGAGGGGAGGGAGGAGGGTTGATACGGAGAAGGGGAGGGGAGAAGGCATTGGTGGGGAGGACGGACGGGGGGAACGTCAGACACCTAAGCAGGCGGTGCGAGAATAAAAACGGCAAGGGTTACGAATGCATCTCCGGCCGCTCAAGATGAAGGACGAGGGAAGGCAGCCCGCTGGCCTGGGCCAGAACACCGGGGTCGCAGTGGGCCGCTCGGGCACCTCCTTGGAATCGGGCCTCCCGAAGGTTGCCTGCGTCAAATGAAGACGTGGGGCATTCAGAGAGAGAGCGAGGGATAAGAAAAATAATAACAACAACTAAGACATGAACACACACGCATTGATGAAAGCAAGGGAGAGAGAGAGAGGGAAACAATCAAACACAAGAGAGCGAGATAACGAGAGGATCATGCACCAAGAACAATGGCAACTACCATACGCCAAGAACAGACATCAAGAAAAACCGTCAACGACATACACACAGAGCATACCACAGTGTCAGTCGTCAAGGGCACGCGTTAAGAACATACAACAGGATATACCGACACCCCTTGGCAGGGATCGCTGAGCAAAGCATCTGTGCCTGCTCAATCCTCCCTTCCCTCTTCCCCCTCCTGCCTCCTCCTCCTCCTCCTCCTCCTCCTGGCAGAAGTGCGTAGACACCAGAGTAGGTATTTTGACGCTGCACCCCCCTACGCGGATGTCCTTGTCCTCCTTCTCCTCCTCCTCCTCCTCCTCCTCCTCCTCCTCCTCATCCTCCACCCCCGCCTTCCCACCACCTTCGCCCCCCACGCGACGACGACGGACGACGGACGACGATGACCGACGGCGACGACAACGACGGAAGGGAACGACGACGACGCCAGGCGACGGCGACAACCGTGGCGCGCCTCCAGCGAAGAGCCCACGCGTGGCCCGGGCGGCTCGCCGGGCGCGGACGCCTCCGGCGGCAGCCGCATGGTCGCCATGGCCATGCCCTGCTGCGCGCTACGTCTCCTTCATCTCCCGGGGGCGTCCAAAGAGGGGAGCATACCAGAGAGGGGGTCGCGAACCATGGCCCGAGGCACGTCCGCGGCCCAAGGAGGGCCAAAGGACAGGTCGAGATGAGAGGAGGAGGCCATGAAATCCAAAGAACGGCCAGAGCCACATGATAACTACCACCCCCTGGACATCACTCTCCTCTTGGCCGACCCCGACTCCCAAGACGAAACCAAGACCGGAACGAATCGGGGATCTCTGAGATCCGCCCGTTCTAGAAGACGTGTCGGGCGCGCTGCGGCAGTTCCAGGGCGCTTCGGAAAGCGTGCCGGAACGCTCTGGGGCGATGTATCCTGGTCCCAGCCCCGCCTGGACTCTCCTTCCCCAGGCCTCCTGAGCGAAGGGTTTACCGGCATCTGCTGACCCTCGACTCCCGATGGATCGTCCTTTTTTCTTTCGGCCGGGTATCTCTAGATATGAGATCTCTGAACTGACTCCGACATTTCATAGGCTACCGACTGGCCTACATAATCGGAACCACATCGAGTTGCATCGATGCATCGTGCTCTGACCCCACAAATCGATTGGAGAACATTCGTCAGGTTCGTCGGTGCTCCTCCTCCTTCCGTCACCCCTAGCATTCTCCCCCTTCCTCTCCCTTCCTTCCTCATCATCCTTCCTCCTCCTTCGTCCTCCTCCTCCTCCTCTCATCCTCCATCCTCCAAATTACTGGTGTAACGTAGTCGAGATTCCCTCTCTCTCTCTCTCTTCCCCTTTCCTCTTCCCCTCCCAACCCCCCTCCCCCTTTCCTTTTTTTTTCCCCTATCTCTCTCTCAACCCCACAGCCAGTGGCCACTTTCCAAAATCTTGTGAGCTCCATTGGCGCTTACGTAAAAAATATGAGAATCCGAGTGCTTCGTATCTTAGGAAGGCTCTTCCTATCAAAGGCAAAGGCTTGAAGATGTCGGACGCGAACGAAGACAGGGTTCCCACGCCCCTGAATTCTTCGAACATTTAGCTCCATTGGCACCCCGGACAAGGGGATAAGTGAAGCAGGAGTGAATGATAAGAAATCGAGGCCTGGAGGTGGGTCAACCACTTCGACGACCGCAGGCAGCGTTCGTGACGCGGGTACGAAAGGACAGCGTGTGACTGTCAACGGACAATTGCCTGCTTTGGGTCGAAATGAGCTCCCCCTCCTCCTCCCCCTCCCGACTGCTCCTCCCTCCTCCTCCCACCCCCCATCCCCCCATTTCCTCCCCTCCTTCTCTTCCTGCTCATGCTCCTGCCCACCAGCGGCGTTGCCGCGTGCCTGGTGTCCAGTCGCGGTGCCCCGGCGTGTCATCCCGATTTGCCCTGACGTGGTATGCCAACGTGGTTTCCCGACGCGGCAGCCTGACTGCCCTCCGACTGAAGCATTCCGACTGTGGATGATTCCCCCGTGGTGCCCAGTGGCGTGCATACTGCCTGAACACGGTGTCCCAGTTTTGCCCCTCTTGATGGTCAATGTCGTTCATTTGGCCCATGTGTCTCTGAGTTTGTCGCGGTGGTGTCCCGAGTCCCAATGATCTCCTAACGGGCTTGCGATAGTGCCCCGATGGATTGTGTGGTTTCCTTCTGATTTGGATGATTGTTTCAATGGGGATGGTATCGGCATCAATGACCAGCCATTGGATCATCTTTCGATCTGGACCCTCTCCGATCCATCATGGTCGATTCGTCCTTGGACCATGGATGACCATTCAGCATCGGCAATTCGGAGGTTGGGGAGTGAGATCGCAGTCAAACGGATAGCCCCCCACCAGGAACTCGGTTTCGGTTTCGTGTCGTGCGTGCGGGAGAGGCGAAGCTGCGTGGGCGGGCGAGAGAAATGCTCCCGCCCTGGCTGGGGAGGGACCGGGCTCAATGTCTCTCCTTCCCCTGGTTGGCCAGCGGTGGCCCCGGGGTGTACCGCTAATGTCCGTCCCGCGGTTTGCCGTGGTGTCTCGTGGCGCGGTGTCCCGCGGTGTCCGTCGGTGGCCCGTGGAGGTCGAGAGTGAGATCGATAGTGAGATCGATCAGGTGAGATCGAAAATGAGAACGGCAGTGAGACAGATAGTGAGATCCATAGTGAGATCGAATTCGAGGTGCGAGATCGACGGTGAGGTCGATGGATGGTGAGATCAATAGATACAGTGAGATCGATCGTGGAATAAGTAGTAGCTTTTCCGTGGTGTCGCGTGGTGTCTCGTGCTACCCTGTGGCCTTGTGTATGCTGTTCCGTGGTGTCTCGCGGTGCCTCGTGTCGATAGATCGATAGCGGGACTGTAGATAGATAAGTCGATAGTGAGGTCAATCGGTAGATGTCTCATGGTGCTCGTGGTCGGTAGTAAGATCAAGAGTGAGATCGCTACGTAGATAGTGAGATCGATTGTGCGGTGGATAATGAAACCCATGGGTAGTGTGACTGGTAGATGGGTAGAGGGTCGCGATGGTGTCGTCTATTTGCCTCAGCAGTGTCTTGAGGTGCTCCGTCCGATGGTATCCCGATGGTGTCCCGATGCTGACCCGATACTGCTGCACAGGTGGTGCCCCAGTGGCCTCACCAGCGTCGGTATTACGCATCGTCGCCGACTCGTGAGCACATCACCCTCATCGTCACCATCACAATCGTCTCAGTTGTCAGCAGTCCCCCCCCCTACCCACGACCTCCTGATTACCCGAAGGGTGGTCGTATGGGTACGAAAAGTAGATCCCGAAAAGTATACCGAACTGAAGCGAATGTGCTAGCTAATCCCCTATGGCGTTTCGAGATGAACTTCAACGCATTTCTGCGCACGTTTCGGATGTGCCGCTCAATTGGTGCACTTCTTCGCTGGCTGAGAGGAACTCAACAAATTTAGTCTGCTCTCACGCTGCGTAGTCATAATTCCACACAGGGTCGCGCTTTGCCAAAACATAGGACGCTGCGAAATTGGGCCTCAATCCGTTGCAAGCCATGGGCTGTGCCCGAAAGGGCACCCAAAGAAAGACGTCATCCGTGGCGCGGCTGGGCCGCCCGATCGATGATGCATTTTCTAGAAGGAGCAAGAAATAACATGCATCTCAACTTTCGGAGTCCGTCGGGAGGGCCAACACCGATCCGAGACATCCGCGCAGAGCTCCGGAAGTGTATGCTTGTGCCGTTTCTTGTTCGTTGATCTTCGCAGCGCGATGCTCCGACCCTGACGGCGGCAACGGCGGCGTCAGTCAATCAATCAATTCGCGGAGCCCAACGGCGGCGGCCCACCTCACAGGGCGATCACCTCACATGCACGGCTGGCCAGGTCGACCGAGCGGCGGCAGCCTAGCCGCCCCTGAGGAAGCCCCCAAAGATCTCGCTGAACGAGGGCCCCTCCTGGACGCTGAAGAGCGCCACGGGGCCGACCTTAGAGGCATCCTGGATGGGGTCCGAGTAGATGGGGTCGGGGGATCGCGCCGCATCGCCGATGCATCGCCGATGTATCGCCGATGCATCGGCGATGCATCGGCGATGCATCGGCGACGTCGCGATGCATCGGCGACGCCAGCGTGGAGAGCATCGGACTCCAGATCGAGCCGCATCGCCGATGCATCGGCGATGCGGCGCGATCCTCCGACCCCATCTACTCCGACCCCATCTGGGAGGCCTAGAGACCTTCATGTCCCCCTTCTGGTTGCCGGTCACCACCATCAGCCCCTCCGCACCCTCGGGCACCTTCGTGCGCGGGAGGTCGAACTGCAGATCTTCGCCCGTCTTGCGCAGCAGCTTCACGGCCGACTGCGCCGACGACAGCCTCAGGGCAAGGGGCATTATAGGAGGACACCCGGATCGGGTCCGAGCAGGTGTGGTCGGAAGATCGCGCGGCATCGCCGATGCACCGCCGAAGCATCGCCGAAGCATCGGCGACGTCGGCGATGCACGGGAGACGTCGGCGTGGGGAAAGCCGGGCCCCACATCGAGCCGCATCGCCGATGCATCGGCGACGCGTCGGGGTCCTCCGACAACATCTGCAATCGAGCCTGAATGGAGAGGACACGCGAGAGCAAGCAAAGCCCTTTTGAGGGCCAACTGGCCGCAGGAATGTAAAAGGCATAGGCCGCTAAACGCAGAACAAGAGGGCGGCCCTTGATTCGGGCAGGGTCGACGTCCTACCCAAAATCGACTGCACTCGAACACGACTCGGGAGGCATGGAACAATTTGCCACCGCACACCCTGGGGCCCATTGCTTCAGAGGAGCAGGTGGCCACCTGGCCTGGACTCCACACGGCCCAGGCCCAGAGTCGGCCTGGTGAAAGCAAACCTGGTGGCAAGCGCCCTCTCGACGATCCTCAGGAGCATTCGGCGGCGCTGCAGGAGGTGGTAAACCCAGACATTGGCCTAACACACGTCCTGAGGATCATCGACCCTCTCTCCCATAAGTCCACCATAAGCCCCCCATTGGCCAACACCGAAGCGGAACAGATCGGGGATCTCTGGGACCCGGCCCTTCTGGAGGATGCATCGGGCACCGCGGCCCTTCCAGAGCGCTCGGGACTCAAGGAATGCTCCGAGGGCGTCCCGGGACGCCCTGGAACGACTTTGAACCTGGCCCTGGACCCGCCCAACCTCAGCCCCTGCCCCTCCCCGAGAGCCTCTTGCCGCGCGCCGCCCACCACAGGGTGTAGTGGTCCAGGCTCGACTCGTCCAGGGCCCTCTTGATGCGCACTGGCCCCTTCCGAAGGGCAACGTGAGGGGGGGGCCGGCTCAGGGAGGAAACATCGACCTGGAATCGGCGAAACGTGGACTGCGAATCCAGGCGTTCCTGCACGGGGCTGGCTATCGGGCCCCTAGCGGCGATCGATGGGCGATTGGGGGTCGATGCGTCCCCCCTTGAGCCCATCTCGCCCAGTGATCCTCATCGTCTGGCTTTTGAGTCAGACCTCGGGCCTCCGGCGGCAGTTCTGGACGATCCAGGCACCCCCGGAGCCGCTCCGGACGGGGTGCAGCCGATAGGGAGCACCCCGAAGCTGGAAAACCGCCAAGAACCGTCGGAAACACCCGAAAATCACCAAAAGCTCCCCTATCCACAAAACTCCCCCTGAGCCTTCGGTCAGGCAGTCAGGCATTCTTGCTTAGCGTGTCGCGACACGCTATGCCTTGCAAGCTTGTAGCGTGTCGTTCCGCCTCCTCAGCCTCCCCCTCCGCCTTCTCCCCCTCCTCCTCCTCCTCCTCCTCCTCCTCCTCCTCCTCCTCCTCCTCCTCCTCCGGCCCTGTCGAGGTTGGGGGGAGGGTGCCGAAACGCACGAAGAGCCTGGCAAAGCAGGAGGGCACAGACCCGACTTGTCTGATTGATGCTCTGGGGGGGGCCTGTGCTCAGGGGAGGCTGCAGAACCGCTCAACGATGTGTTGTTTAAATCGAACCTGCAGTGTGGGCCCTTTCCGTCAGGGGGAGTCGCCCAGATCTTCTCAATAGGCCACTCCGTTAACCTCTCTGGAGCTCCGCGCGCGCGCCTCCTCCTTCTCCTCCTCCTTCTCCTCCTCCTCTTCCTCCTCCTCCTCCTCCTCCTCCCCATCCTCTTCCTCATCCTAGTCCTCCTCCTCCTCCTCCTCCTCCGCCTCCTCCTCTTCCTCCCCCTCCTCTTCCTCCTTCTCCTCGTATGTCTCCTCCTCCTCCTCCTCCTCCTCCTCCCCCTCCTCTTCTCCTCCTCCTCCTCCCCTCCCTCTCCTATCCCTCCTCCTCCTCCTCCTCCTCCTGCTCCTCCTCTTCCTCCTCTTCCTCCGAGTTCTCCTCCTCCTCCCCCCCCTCCTCCTCCTCCGTAGGCGCCAGCGTTGATGCTGGCGTCGGTGCTAGCGTCGGCGCTGGCGTAGGCGCTGGCGTTGGTGCTGGCGTCGGTGATGCCATTGGTGCTGGTCGAGACGCTGCCAGCGAAGGCGCTGGCGTTAGTGCTGGTGTCAGTGTAGGCGTCGGCGCCGTTGTAGGCGATGGCGTCAGTGTCCGCGCAGGCGCAGTCGTTGGTGCTGGCGTCGGTGCTGGCGTCGGCGCAGGCGTAGGCGCGGGCGTTGGTGCTGGCGTCGGTGTTTGTGCCAATGCTGGTGTTGGCGCCGGCGTTGACGCCGGCGTAGTCACCGGAGTTGGCGCTGGCGTCAGTGCTGATGTAGACGCCGGTATAGGCGAGGGCGCTGGTCCCCGCGCAGGCGCAAGCGTTGATGCTTGCGTCGGTGCTGGCGGCGGCACTGGCGCAGGCGCCTTCGTTCATAATGGCGTTGGTGCTGGTGTAGGCGCTGGCGTTGGTACCAGCGTAGGCGCCAGCGTTGGTGCTGGCGTCGTAGATGCCGTCGGAGCAGGTGCAGGCGCTGGCGCTGTTGCCAGCAGAGGCGCTGGCGTTAGTGCTGACTACGGAACTCACGAAACCTGAGTGTAGGCGTCGGCGTTGGTGCCAGCGTAGGTGCAAGCGTTGACGCTGGCGTCGGAGACATGCTTGGTGCCGACGTAGGCGCAGGCGGTGATTCCGGCGTCGGTGCTTGTGTCGGCGCCAGTGCCAGCGGAGGCGCTGGCGTTGCTGCTGGCGTCGGTGCCGGCGTCGGCGCTGGAGGCGCTGGCGTTGGTGCAGGCGCAGTCGCAGGCGTTGATGGCAGCGTCGGTGATGGCGTCGGCGCTCACCTAGGCGGGTGCTGGTGTCGGTGCTGGCGTCGGTGCTGGTGTAGGCGCCAACTTTGGTGCCGAC
>CAUYUJ010000203.1:443576-460476 GCA_963575745.1 Prorocentrum cordatum
TTCAAGCTTCGGGGGCCCAGAAATGACGACAATTTACAAGATTAAAACTACTTCCTGAAATCCCAGACTTGTCTGCGCATGCTAAGCAGATTTGTCGCAATTCTGGTCGGAACTGTTCAGACTTGGGCACTTTCCCAGCAGAAGCCTGGACAGCAGCGGTGCGCAAGTATACTGTCTAGCGCACGCTCGTGCCATTGCTCATGTGCCTACGGGCACGCGGCTTCATTCCTTCACTCATTCCTGAAATCCCACCAGACCTCTGGGCTGAGCGGTCGAACGTCGCTCCCTGCCACAACCCCTCCGACCCCTGCTGGGGGGAGGGGCTGATCACTGCTTCCTGTTAGCATACGCCCCCATCGCCCAGGCGACCGGCGGCCAACCAGAAACCATGCTCCCCCCCACAATCCCTTTCAACAAGCAGTGCAAAACGCTCTCTGCCTCCACGTTTGGAACATGCGCCGACACACCGATGCGGCCCCCCACACCATCCCTCTCAAAAACAATGCAAACTACACTTTGGGGAAAAATCTTGAATCATGTGCGTGAGACCCGCGAGCACCTTGTATTGTTCCCAAACCTCCTGCGTTGGGTACTCGTTTTGAGTAGAGCACTGCGGTCGCACACCTTCTTGCTCCTCCCGCCCCCTCTCTCCTTCTCTCCTGCCTCTCACCTCGCTCTTTCGTGCGTGTCAGATTACCTCCTACCTGGCCATCGTTGGGGGGGGTGCGATCTGCGAACGTGTCGCCACTTTCGAGGACTGCTGGGGGGTCCAGCGGGGTGACGTCCCACGCGGACTCAAGTAACACCTCGCCATCCCTGGGGGGGGCAGCGATCTGCGAAACAGTCGCCACGTTCGAAGGCTGCTGGGGGGTCCAGCGGGGTAACGTCCCACGCGGACTCAAAACAGACCTCGCCATATCGGGGGGGGGGAGGGGGCGATCTGCAAAACTGTTGCCACTTTCGACGACTGTTGGGGGGTCCAGCGGGGTGACGTCCCACGCGGACTCAAAACAGACCTCGCCATATCGGGGGGGGGGGCTGCAACCTGCGAAACAATCGCCACTTTCGAAGGCTGTTGGGGGGTCCAGCGGGGTGACGTCCCACGCGGACTCAAATAAGATCTCGCCGTCTCTGGGGGGCTGCGATCTGCGAAACAGTCGCCACTTTCGAAGGCTGTTGGGGGGTCCAGCGGAGTGGCGCCTCACGCGGGCTCCACTTAGGCCTAGCCATTCCTGGGGGGCTGCGACCTGCGAAACAATCGCCACTTTCGAGGGCTGCTGGGGGGTACAGCGGAGAAGCGTCTTACGCGGAACCAAATGAATGCGATGTGCGAAAGTGTCGCCACTTTCGAGGGCTGCTGGGGAGGTTCCAGCGGAGCGACGTCTTACGCGGACTCAAATTAAACATCGCCACCCCTGGGGGGCTGCGATCTGCAAAACTGTCGCCACTTCCGATGGCTCCTAGGGGGGTCCAGCGGAGTGACGTTTCACGCGGACTCAAGTCACGCCTCGCCATCCCTGGGGGGGCTGCGAGCTGCGAACATGTCGCTCAGCGGAAGGACGTCTTACCCAGATTCAAACTAAACCTCGCCATCCCTGGGGGACTGCGATCTGCGAAACTGTCGCCACTTTCGAGGACTGCTGCGGAGTCCAGCGGAGTGACGCACTGCGCAGAATCAGGTTCGACACCATGTTTGGGATGCTGCGATCTGGAAAGCGGTCGCCACTTGCGAGGGCTGCTGGGGGGTCCAGCGGGGCGTTGTCGCGGGCCGCCCGCAGACCTGGCGGCGCGCCTTGGAGCGCTTACCTCTCGCACTGAACAGTGCAGGAAGGAAACAGGGAAGCTGGCGGGCAAGGTAGGCCTCGCTCGATTCTTGCACTTAATATAAGCATGTTTAATCCTTGTGTCGGGCGCCGCGGCGACATGGAGCAAGCAACGCTGCATAGTTAGCGCACCACCGACAAACACAACACGTGTCGGCCTAGCCAAACTTAGCCTGACAAAGAACCCCACCGTATGCAGTTGTCAATACCGTCATTGTTAGTATCGTCTTCAATTGTTCTCCTTATGAGGCCACGAGGCGCGTGACAAGTGTGCCGACATGGGGCAGGTCGGAACTCAAGATGGGGCCACGAAACGTGTGAGGGGTGCAACAAAATGGAGCGGTGCCGCCATGCGGACTGCGACACAGGGACCTTCGGTGGAGCTCCCTATGGGGCCACGAAACGTGTGAGGGGTACGCCAAAATCGGGCGGCGCCGCCATGCGGACTGCGCCACTGGGACCTTAGGTAGAACTCCCTATGGGGCCACGAAACTTGTGAA
Source organism: Prorocentrum cordatum (assembly GCA_963575745.1). Classification (NCBI taxonomy): domain Eukaryota; class Dinophyceae; order Prorocentrales; family Prorocentraceae; genus Prorocentrum; species Prorocentrum cordatum. The sequence continues at coordinate 445,900 of CAUYUJ010000203.1, forward strand.
GGGTGTGCAGCGCCGCCATGCGGACTGCGCCACGGGGGCCTTAGATGGAGCTCCGTATGGGGCCACGGGGCCACGAAACGTGTGAGGGGTGCGCCAAAATGGGGCGGCGCCGCCATACGGGCTGTGCCACTGGGGCCCTGGGTGGAACTCCCTATGGGGCCACGAAACGTGTGAGGTGTGTGTGTGTGTGTGTGTGCGTGTGCGTGTGCGTGTGCGTGTGCGTGTGCGTGTGCGTGTGCGTGTGCGTGTGCGTGTGCGTGTGCGTGTGCGTGTGCGTGTGCGTGTGCGTGTGCGTGTGTGTGCGTGTGTGTGTGCGAAAATGGGGCGGCGCCGCCATGCGAACTGCGCCACTGGGACCTTAGGTGGAGTTCCCTATGGGGTCACAAAGCGTGCGAGACGGGTGCGCCAAAATGCGGCGGCGCCGCCATGCGGATTGCGCTACTGGGACCTTAGATGGAGCTCCCTATGGGGCCACGAAGCGTGCGAGGGGTATGCCAAAACGGGGCGGCGCCGCCATGCGGACTGCGCCACTGAGACCTTAGGTGGAGCTCCCTGTGGCCACGAAACGTGTGAGGGGTGTGCCCAAATGGGGCGGCGCCGCTGTGCGCAGGGCTACACACCCTAACAAAATATGAGCCTGACGAAAGACCCAACCATATGCAGCTGCGAGAGCAGCGAGGGAGATAGGAGGAAGGAGGAGGGCACGCAAACCCCGAATGGCGCACGCGGTATACCCTCTGCTCGCACACACACAACGTGCCGCATGAAGAACGAGGCACGGGGCAGTGCGGGCAGGGGGGAGGGGACGAATGGGTGGGACTTTCGGTGGAGCTCCCTATGGGGCCACAAAGCGCTGTACTGGGTGTGGCGGTACATCTCCCTATGAAGCCACGAAGCGCTGTACTGGGTGTGCCGGGCGCATGCGGGCACCCCCTTTGGGCCCTCGGTGGAGGTCCCTATGGGGTCACGAAGCGCTGTACTGGGTGTGGCGGACGCATGCGGGCACCCCCACTGGGGCCTTAGGTGGGGCTCCCTGTGAGGCCACGAAGCGCTGTACTGAGTGTGGCGGACGCGTGCAGGCACCCCCACTGTGGCCTTCGGTGGAGCTCCCTATGAGGCCACGAAGACTTGTACTGGATGTGGCGGACGCATGCGAGCACCCCAACTGGGGCATTCGGTGGAGCTCGCTCTGGGGCCACGAAGCGCTGCACTGGGTGTGGCGGGCGCATGCGGGCACCCCCACTGGGGCCTTCGGTGGAGCTCCCTATGGGGCCACGAAGCGTTGAACCGGGTGTGGCGGACGCATGCGGGCACCCCCACTGGGGCCTTCAGTGGAGTCCCCTATGGGGCCACGAAACGCTGTACTGGGTGTGGCAGACGCATGCGGGCACTCTCCTTGGGTGGCTTTCGGTGGAGCTCCGAATGAGGCTACGACACGGCTGTACTGGGTGTGGCGGAAGCATGCGGACACCCCAACTGGGGCCTTCGGTGGAGCTCACTATGGGGCCACGAAGCGCTGTACTGGGTGTGGCGAACGCATGTGGGCCCCCCCACTGGGGCCTTCGGTGGAGCTCCTGATGGGGCCACGGAACGTGTGAGTGGTGTACCGAAATCGTGGACATGCGGTGAGCAAAGGCAGGGATGGGAGCAGGGGGGGGGGGAGGAGGAGGAGGAGGAGGAGGAGGAGGAGGAGGAGGAGGAGGAGGAGGAGGAGGAGAGGAGGAGGAGAGAGGAGGAGGAGGGGAAGGAGGAGGAAGAAAAGGAGGAGGAGGAGGAGCAAAGGGAAGGAGGAAGAGGAGGAGGAGGAGGAGGAGGAGGAGGAGGAGGAGAGGAGGAACGCGGGGCGCTGTCTCTTCAAAACGAGGACCCAACACCACACGATGGTCGGGGACAAAACAATATAACATGCTCCTCGCGGCTAAATCTGGATCATGCGCGGCCACCCCGCGATCACTGTGAAGTGGTTTTTGACAGGGACGGCGGGGGTGGTGGCGTATGGCCTGCTGTGCGCACGCCCACCAGACACAATGATGGGCATTGGTTACCAATAAAAATGGCGGGGGCCGACACGTTTCCTGTGTGCTGTCACGTGCAAAGGCGCACCTGACGCAATCTGCACGTGCCCCGAACGTGGCACACTTGGCGTGGCTGGAGTGTGCGGCACACCCGGCGAACTCGGAGCACGTGGCGCATCTGGCGCACCAGGCGTGCCTGGCACGCTCGGGCCCCAGGGGTGCCTGGCGCGCGTGGCGCCCCTGGCACGCGCGGCGCACCTCGCCCAAGCGTCGCTCACCTGGTCTCAGTTTTGGTTCCCAGTAATTGCCCATCCATGCACTCCCTCCCCCAGGCGGCCAGGGGCCAACCAGGCACCATGAGGACACCATGCCGACACCATAACGACCAGCCCCCCACCGTCCCTGTGAAAGAACAATACAACACGCACTCTGCCTCCACATTTGGAGCATGCGCGGCCAAACCGATGCGCCACCCCCCACCATCCCTTTTTGGGGGGGGGACTCTCCTGCAACTTCTCCTCCGCCGGCCTCGTGGAATCGGCGCGACGCCGGAGCCTGGTTGGCATCAATTCGCAGAGAAAGACCAGCGGCTACGCGCCTCGCACTGCGGGCGGCGCCTGGCAGATCCAACCTACTGCAACTCAGCGGCGAGCATGTGAAGGAGTGCACGCGTACACAGCTCGCTCTACAAAACAGCGCACGCAGCCAAGACGCGCGCACGCGGTCGCCGCGCTGCACTCGGGAGCGCGGGCGGTGCGCACGACGGCTCGCCACCACTGCCGCCGCGACCAACCTCGCAGGCAAACTCGAGACGCGCTGCCTGAGCAAGCGCACCTCAGCTGCGAGTCGTGTCTGAGCTTGAGTCCCAGGGGCGGTCCGCTAAAACTCACGAATCGCAAACTGACGGCGAGAGCGTCGCGAAGTCCAACCCCCGTCTGACCATCGGCACCCGCCAGGTCCAGCCGCCACGCCAGCTATCGGCCCGGGGAGTCCGCAGCGCTTCGGCGAGGACATGGAGGAGCGACCTCAGCACAAAGGGGGGCGAGCGAGCGCCCTTACTACGCCTAGGGCCTAGGCTGCTCAAACTGACGGCGAGAGCGTCGCGAAGTCCAAACCCCGTCTGACCATCGGCACCCGCCAGGTCCAGCCGCCACGCCAGCTATCGGCTCGGGGAGTCCGCAGCGCTTTGGCGAGGACATGGAGGAGCGACCTCAGCACAAAGCGGGGCGAGCGAGCGCCCTCCCTCAGTGCTCACTCGACGGGTGGCCTGCAGCAGGCCGAGGGCGTGCACGCGCCGCCCCCGCTTCCACGGGGAGGGCCGCGCCGCCCCGCCCTCGAGCCGCAAGCGGCGCTATACAGCGCCTGCTCCAGGATGGCCAAAAAACACCGCTTGCGACGGCGATGAAGGCGCTGTGCAGCGCCTGCTCCAGGAGGGGGGGGGAGAGGCCAGACGGCCCAGCGGAGCCAGACCCCTGCCTCTCGGCGTTGGATCTCGACGTCCGACTTTCGACAGCCTGAGCAGCAGGCAAAAGAGGAAGGCAGACGAGGGCACTGCACCATCCGCAGGGAGGGCCGCGCCGCCCCGCCCTCGAGGAGCCGCACATGGCGGGCGCTATACAGCGCCGGCTCCAGGATGGACAAATACCGTTTGCGACGGCGATGGACGCGCTATACAGCGCCTGCTCCGGGATGGGAAAAAAAACATTTGCTCCGGGATGGAAAAGTGCCATGTGCGACGGCGATGGACGCGCTATACAGCGCCTGCTCCGGGATGGAAAATACAAGTTGCGACGGCGACTCTATATAGATAGAGAGAGAGAGAGGAAGAATGAAAGATTTGCTTGGGGAAAAGATGGGGGCGAGAACGCTCATCGAACACCCGGTTAACTTAAGAATCGCTAGCGAGATAGACCTAGCGGACAAATTCTGAGGCGCAAACACCGCCCCAGGGAATGGGGAGGGGAGCGCGAAACCATAATGCACACGAAGATGAGTGGAAGCTCAACGCCTCTTGGATGCAGACTTGCTGGAAAGAATCATACGGGCCTCTTACGCACCGACTAACGTCACATCGAGTTCGGCAGCAGGGGCCTTCGCTTGCACGGCCACGTACGGCACGGACGAATGGTGCAGGAAGATGCGAACCTTACCGTCCTCGCAGCGTTTGTAGCCAAAGGTGTACTCGACTTTGGACTTCTCTCCAGTTGTTGCGCAGGTGAAATAATAGTTGCCCATGGCGATGGCAATACTACTTTTGACTGCGACTTGGTGGTTGTCGTACACGCAATCCGACCAGCCCTTGCCACCATTGATCGCAAAACCGCCGTCCTCAGCGTACCCATTATCGACAGCCTTGCAGCCGACGAAATAGGACATGGCCTCCTCGGCCTTGGGCCGGAACTGGTGCTGGGCAGCCTTGGTCGGCTTGAAAAGCACGTCGTACTTGCCGTAGGCGTAGAGCTCACCAGCTGCGGTAGCAGCGGCCTGGACGTAGTCGCCGTTCTCCTTGTAAATCTTCGAAATGCTTTTGATCGCGCCCGCCCATGCGTTCTGCACAGCGATCACATCTTCCCTGGTGACCGCTGCTGTGCTGGCCGCCATATTTGCCTTGGGGTCCGCTGCTTTACTGGAGACGGCGTATGGCACGGACGAATGGTGCAGGAAGATGCGCACCTTACCGTCGTCGCAGCGTTGGTAGCCAAAGGTGTACTCGACTTTGGATTTCTCTCCACTTGTTGCGCAGGTGAAATTCGCTGGCCCAACGGGCCAGAGGCGTGCTAAGATCTCCAGTAACTACTCAACAATATTTCTAGTTCGCGCGCGCGGGGCGGCCCCTGGGGGCCCCCGGACGAAAAGTACCCCGGCTGATCCCCGGCCGGATCCCGGGCGATCCCCAGGAGGGAGGCTATTCTTCGCCACCCCGTCGCGAGGATCGTGAACTCCGAGGGGGTGGCTGCAATCGAGTGCCCCCCCTCCCGCCCCAAGGGGCCCCCGAGAGCCCCCTAAGAGGTCCCAGGGGAGCCCAAGACGTCGCCAAGGAGCCCCAAGACGCTCCCAAGAAGCCCCCAAAAGGCCCCCAAGACGGCCCCAAGAGGCCCCAAATAGCGCTCCAGGGCCGGCGGAATGAGCAAAGCGATTGAATAATAGTTGCCCATGGCGATGGCGACATCGGTCTTGAGTGCGATCTGGTGGTTGTCGTACACGCAATCCGACCAGCCCTTGCCGCCGTTGATCGCAAAACCGCCGTCCTCAGCGTACCCTTTGTCGACAGCCTTGCAGCCGACGAAGTAGGACATGGCCTCCTCGGCCTTGGGCCGGAACTGGTGCTGGGCAGCCTTGGTCGGCTTGAAAAGCACGTCGTACTTGCCGTAGGCGTAGAGCTCACCAGCTGCGGTAGCAGCGGCCTGGACGTAGTCGCCGTTCTCCTTGTAAATCTTCGAAATGTTTTTGATCGCGCCCGCCCATGCGTTCTGCACAGCGATCACATCTTCCCTGGTGACCGCTGCTGTGCTGGCCGCCATATTTGCTTTGGGGTCCGCTGCCTTACTGGAGGCGGTGAACGGCACGGACGAATGGTGCAAGAAGATGCGAACCTTACCGTCATCGCAGCGTTGGTAGCCAAAGGTGTACTCGACTTTGGACTTCTCTCCAGTTGTTGCGCAGGTGAAATAATAGTTGCCCATGGCGATGGCGACATGACCATTGAGATCTATCTGGTGGTTGTCGTACACGCAATCTGACCAGCCCTTGCCACCATTGATCGCAAAACCGCCGTCCTCATCGTACCCATTATCGACAGCCTTGCAGCCGACAAAATAGGACATGGCCTCCTCGGCCTTGGGCCGGAACTGGTGCTGAGCAGCCTTGGTCGGCTTGAAAAGCACGTCGTACTTACCGTAGGCGTAGAGCTCACCAGCTGCGGTAGCAGCGGCCTGGACGTAGTCGCCGTTCTCCTTGTAAATCTTCGAAATGCTTTTGATCGCGCCCGCCCATGCGTTCTGCACAGCGATCACATCTTCCCGAGTAACGTCGGCCCCCGCCGCCCCAACAACGTCGGCCCTCGCCGCTCCCACGACTTCCGTTGCCTGGGATTTCGGCGTGGACTTACACAGACCGAACATGGCGAAAGCCCGGCTGGCGAGACAACACTAAACTGGTGGCGCGATATGCCTGCGTGTCAACCACACTTGAGCAAAAATGGCTTGAGCCAAAATGGCTACGGACGCCCCCCCCCACCATCCCCGTCGAACAACAATGCAACATACACTTTGGGGCACAGTCTTGAGCCATGTCCGTGAGGCCCGCGAGCACTTTGCATTGTTTCTTGACAAGGACGGCGGGGGTGTCGGCAGATTCCCTGCTGTGCGCAGGGCTATCATCCCTCACTCCCCCAAAAAAACAATCCTAACATGCACCTCGCGGCTAAATCTGGATCATGCGCGGCCATGCCGCGATCACTGTTAAGTGTTTTCTGATAGGGACGGCGGGGGTGGTGACACGTGGCCTGCTGTGCGCAGGCCCACCAGACACAATGATGGGCATCGGTTTTCGACAAGGATGGCGGGGGCCGACATGTTTCCCGATGTGTGGTATCACGTGCGCAGGCTCACCTGACGCACTCTGCACGTGCCCCGAAAGGCGGCGCACCTGGCGCGGCTGGAGTGTGCGGCACACCTGGCGAACTCGGAGCTGGCGCACCAGGCGTGCCTGGCAGGCTCGGGCCCTAGGGGTGCCTGGCGCGCGTGGCGCCCCTGGCACGCGCGGCGCACCTCGCCCAAACGTCGCGCAGTTGGGGTCGGCTTTGGTTCTCAGTAACTGTCCATCCAAAATCGACCGCTGGACATGCTCAGGCTCGGTTGCTTATTCGTAGGGAGGGCAGGTGGGAGTGAGCTAGACGGCTTGCGGGCGGATGGGTAGCTTGACCCCTCCCCCTACCCCCTCCCCTGGGCCCGGGAGGGGGGGAGGAGGGGGGGGCGAACCGACAGACTGCCCAAGATGGCCCCAAGAGGGCCATCGGCAGTCCAAGACGGCCTCCAAAATGGCCCAACATACCTCAGCGTCGCTCAAGATAGCCTCCGACATGCCTCCAAGGCGGCCCAAAGCAGCCCCCAAGGGGGTTCCGAGTGCCCGTTGAGCTTCCCAGGGCCCCCCCCAAAGAGGCCACAAACTACCCAAACCTTTGTATCAATCAAGGTGTGGTTGGGCTTCTCGCACGTTCGTTTCCGATGAGCCCTTTTGGGCCTCAAAATGACACCAAGATGGCTCAATAGAGGCCCACGAGGGCTCCAATACGGCCCCCAAAACGCCCAAGAGGCGCCCAAGAGCGGCCCAAGAGGCCCCCAAGAGGCGATATTGGAGCTCACGAGGAGGGGGCCTGACCTGATTCCCCCCACTTCTTGGTGCGATCTCCTCCAGGGTGGCCCCAAGCGAGCCCAAAGGGGCGCCCAACACCACAAGGGAGGCGACCAGCATCACCAGCGAGGCCCCCAAGCGGCCCCCCAAACGCCCCCACGAGAGACCAATGGGGGCTCCAAGAGGCTTCCCCGAGGCATCACAAACGCCCCCAGAGGCCGCAAGGACCACCAAGACCTCTCCTCCTCCTCCTCCTCCTCCTCCTCCTCCTCCTCCTCCTCCTCTCCTCCTCCTCCTCCTCCTCCTCCTCCTCCTCCTCCCTCCTCCTCTCCTCCTCCTCCTCCTCCTCCTCCTCCTCCTCCTCCTACCCTTCCTCCTCCTCCTCCTCCTCCTCCTCCTCCCCTCCTCCTCCTCCTCCTCCTCCTCCTCCTCCCCCCTCTCCTCCTCCTCCTCATCCTCCTGTACTGTGCTCAATGGAAGCGGCCGTCGATGCCAACCGCCCCAAACAACAACACACGCTCCTAGTAACATGTGACTACGGAGCGGGCCGCACACATCCAAACCTTGCAAGAAGCTGGGCAGGGCCCCAACATTCTTCCCACAAGCCTGGGAAACAAGCTGCCTGCTCATTGTCTTCAGCTTGCCGGACCTGGACCCCATCTATTGGCCGACCTGATCAAGGCCAACAAGTCAAATGGAGACGGGGGTCCATGTCCTGAAACAGTCCAACCTGCATGCGGCTTCCCCAAAGACGGGAAAACTCCTCGCAGAAATCTGGACCTCTGCTGCCTGAGGTCCTTAGTCCGGGGCGTGCTCTGACACTTGGCCGCCCAGGAAAAGACCCCAGACCAGGCATATCCACCACACTTCAAGCAGCAGGTCACCCACCCACTCCCACCAGCCCCCCCGCCGTCCCTGACGACGACCTTTGCTTTGCAAAGGTTGTGGCCCTGCAGTCTGGGCAGGAGGGTGGTTTCGCTAAGCACCTCCCCAGGTGCATCATCGGGCGCGTCAGACAAAATGGGCACCTTGAAATCGATGCGCGGCGCCCACCGTCGACGCCCAAACTCGGAAAGAATATTCATCTGCCTGACAGCTGCACGCTTTGATGGCCTAGATTGGGTGGAATTCGGCGAATCACAATCCACCGCAACGTGCCCAGGGAAACCAGACGAATCCACCCAACCCCTCGCGGCCATAAAAGCATCTTGCATGCTGCCCCACCTGAGCAGCTCTTTCTGGTGCTCAATCAAGCGGGAACGAAGCTCAAGAGACTGCTCAGGCAACGGGTGGAACGCAGCTCCTAGCCTGGCACATCTGTCCGCGTGCTTATTGCCGAGGCGCCGTGCCCCCGAGAATCTACAATTCAAGACATCCGAGGCCGTCGCATGGCTTTTGACCTTGGAAGCAGGCAAACCATTTTCAAAAACATGTCAAACCTTGGTCCAGAGGTGCGCCCGAGGATTCTGGGAAGAGCAGCTGCTGGCACTGTCCCAGACACAACCAAAGGCCCCCCCGGCAACCCGTTGAATACGCGTTGCCGGAAAATGGTGCAACAAGCTCTGACGCCACTTTGTAGGCGTAGTCCTCGCCATCTCTAGCCTGCTGCCACGGGGCATCTTCCCAGGGCACAGGCCCATCGGCAGCAGAAATCACATCTCCAAGTTCGTTAGTTTGGACCAGACTCCAGCCAGCCCTGCGGGTTTCAACGCGCTGAAGGTTAATCGCCGAACCGTCGGTAAAAATTCTACCACTCAGCCTACCAGAGGCTGGCCTGTTAAACCACACCACTTTACAGGAGGAACGAGCAAGAGGAGGGGGAACCAGCTCACGAGGATGAGGGAGCACCCCAGCAGCATATTTCTCAAGATCCCGCCCCCAGTCCTTTACTCGTCTCGCCGCCTTGGCACAGGCAGCAGAGAGGCATTGACGTCTGTCTCCGTCGAAGGCCTCACACTCGAACCCCCAATGTTCAAAGTGCCCCTGCCAGCCAGGCACAGCGGGCAGAGGTCGTTCTCGGCCAGCCCGTGATCCTTGAGGCGAGCCTGAGTCCAGGAACCTAGAGCAAACGCATTTCTCAGACGCGCTTTGCGGTGGGGTCCCCAGACCTGGCTGCACCCATCTTTCAGAAGCTCTCTGAGCCCCTCCCACAGAACAGGCCTGCACCAAACTCCATTGAGCTCGGGCCTTAGGAGGAGAGCCCTTCTGTCAGCCCAGTGTCCTGCACCACGCTGCGCAAGACTGCTGACCATAACAGGCGATAGCGAAAGCTGGCCCACCACCTCACCCTGAGCGGCAGACACCTGTCTGGCCGAAGTAGGAGTCCAGCCTGGCTCGCGCAGCGCAAGTAAGTATACATGCGCTGGACAGGCACATGCATTCCACGGTCTTCGGACCGGCCAGAGTTCACCCACTGCACATTCGAACGCCAACTGCGCAACATCAAGCCCAGAAGAACCACCCCCAAAAGCCCGACAACACTGTAACACCACATTTGTATGGTAAAGAATGCATGGGCCCATTCGGGCTCCAATAGGGTGAGCCCTGAGCCTGAATGAAGTGAGGGCCCCAGACTTGTCTTGGCTCAAACTGCGCGCGGCGGCAAGTCTCATCGAGCGCAACTGCTTGGGACTCAGACCTGCCACAGCAGAACCCCAGAGTCCTGCCGCTCGGGGTCCAGCGCACGGTGCATGGCCCACGAAGGCCCCCGCATTCTGCCATTCTTCAATCCCAGTAGCCTCCTGGATCGCTTGGAGGCCTTCAAGAGACGAGCACGTGCAGTGGGGTTTCGCCGAATACGTCTAGCAACAGCGTCACACCCCACTGACCGCACAACATGCTGGGACTTTAAGCCGTACTTACTCCATAGCCCACGTGACGCAACGTCTAACTCCTTGCGCGATGCAATGCACTTGGTCTGTTTACCGGACAGCGCATGTCTGAGCTTCCCAAATCCCTCTTTCAACGTCACTCCGGCCCCTCCCAACTGCTCCCCCACAAACCGTACCGCACCGATGGGTCGCGTCGAAACATCATCAATCACATTCCTGATCGTGAGAGAAGGGTATGCCGCAGTGAATGCCGAGAGTAATCTGTACAATACCACTCGCGCAAAAGATGTGGCCAAAACTGCAACCTGCCAGGATCGCCCCTGCGGCGCGCAGAATTGCCGAGCACGCGCCCTGGAAAGTGAGAGCCCGAGCACCAACATACAACTGCATGGCAGCACGCGTCAGACAAAGACTGAGGCCAGTGGCATTGGCTTCCTAAAAAAAAAAAAAAAAAAAATCCGCGGTGCCAGACGCTCGTAAAACTTGTCCAGGTCGCTAAACAGGGTCCCAGAGTGGAGCCGCTTGACCCGTGCAAACGCACACAACATAGCATGGTTCCAACCAGCCCGGTCACACTCATCATCCCTTTCGCCCCCAAAGAATCGAGCAGAGCGCGAGCGCTCCCAAGACCTGACCACCTGCTGACGGACTCTGGCCCAGACCCTTAGCACGCTAACAACAAGAGCCAGCGGGCGCAATCCAGCACCATCAGGTGTACCCAGGAACACTATGAGGGTGGCATACTTGCCGGGCAACTTGGGCCTCTTTTCCAACAGCATCAACAGGTCCGTCAACCGATCCACGTACTCATCGGGCAACAATAACCAACTCCTAGGATTCATACAATCGGCTCCTAAACCAGTATCATGCTTGAACTTATTGGGAGCCCACCTAACTTGTTGCCTGTCGGGTCTCACAGGAGGAGGCCCTGCATCTGCTTCGGCATGCTGCAACGGCAGGAGATCACACCGATGAGGGGGCCAATGCCTCCCCCATTAATCCTGAAGAGCAGAAATAGCACAATCACCTTGCAGCGCTCACCCTTCAAGAGAAAGAGGCCCCTGAGCAGGGGCCTTGACCTTGGAGTAGGCGCGCGCGGCCTTGCCGGCCTTGGCAGAAGCGGCGTCTTGGGCCCAGGCCTTCCAATCAGCCCATCTCTGGGAAGGCTTATCTTTTGAACTTGCTGTCGTAGCTCAGCTTGCAGGCTGGCCCCAGGTGCCCGATCTCGACCCCCTGGGAGTCCTCGATCTTCCTGATGAAACCAGGATGGCCATGGGGCTAGACACAGGAACTTGGCACCGAGATTGTCCACGCTCAAGCCGAGAATGGAAGCGCGCAGCGCAGGCCGCATCGCAGAGCCCTCCAGGTCCCCCGCGCACTCTGCAGCCTAGACAAGATACGCATCTAGAGCACGCCAAGCACGAAGTCGAGGATTACGGTGCGCAAGCCACTTTCCTTTCAAGACCGCGCCCTGGGAAACCTGCCTCCTCCTGAACACACCTCCACATCCTCCCCCGCGATATTATAGATGTGGCAGAGTTCGAGCTCGACGTTTTCAACCCATTGATCCCACGCCACTTCCAACTCCAGAGCGCCTGTGTCCCCCGTGTCCCAATCCCAGGGCAACTGCAGAGGCTCTCGAAGGCATCCAGCTTGAGGCTTAGTAGGGGACACTTTCCACTCAACTCTGGCTTGAACGGGCAGAGCTAGGCTGACCGCGCGTAGGGTAAGCTCCATAAGGGGAGTGCGGCGAGCAAGGTGCTTCACTCCAAACTGTAATAGCACTGACACAAGACGAAAGACCAGCAGAGACAATAAAGTAGTCACACCCCTGTCCAGATCCCGCGGCGCACGTCTTTCTTCCCAGGAGAGATAACACAGGCCCCAAGCTTATGGCACCATTCAAATAATCCAGACGTCGCAGGATTCACATTAGCGTCACAGCCTATCACCCAGGGAAGTGCCAGAGAACCAAGATACTTCCCCAGGGCAGCCATCAGTGGAAGGCTGTCGCCCTGGACCTCCTGGGAGTGATGGAAAGACACAGGCGGCCAAATCAGACCACCAGATAAGACCCCATCGACATGTCTGGCCATGATGCTGCCACGGGTCTCAGGCAGCGTAGACCTCGTCCAGCTGCACCGTGCGCCGGCAGATGTGCGAGAGGCCCCCAGCCAATACACCTGCCGAAGTGGATAAAACAGACGTGTTTGTGCAGACTGCAGGGCAAACATCAGCATTGATACCTCGTGCTCGCAGGGGCCCAGCATATTGATTTATCACGTCCTGGTCAGAAGCCCTCGTCTTTTGCGCAGCCCAAAACTGTGGATTCGGACCTCGGGCCTCCTCCATTCTCCACTCCAAGAGAGGCTCCCAGGATGCCCAGGTATTCGCATTACAGGAAAAGAAAGCCCAATCAGTACGCTTTCCTTTAACTTTCCTGCCCCTGGAAGTCCCGCGAGGAGCAGCAGCGAGGACAGAGCCGGAAGCCTGCACGCAAGGCTCGCACCCCTGCCGCTGAGCAGCGGCAGCATCTCTAGGCCGAAGGTCAGGAACGGGGGCTTGGGCAGTTCGCAGTACTTCATCATCTGCATGAGGAGCTGCAACCCTGGCCTGACCAACGGGAAGAAGAACGCCGTCTTCTCGCTGAAGTGAGCGCTGATCAGCTTGACCAGACTCTTCAAGGCACGATTTCCTAACACCGGGTCGGAATAAACGTGGGAACGAGAGAGCACCTTCGGCGCTCGGAGACAGATCTGCAAACTCAGCACCAGTCGCTCGGTCTCCTCCAACAGGCTGCGCAGACAGCCCCCTCCCACCATGCGGGTAGACAACGCTGGCCGTGCTCGCAGGAGACCTGGCCGAAGGCGAAGACGAAGGTGGCATTGGCGCAGCCGCAGTGTGCCACCTCCTCCACGCATCATCAGGCGCAAACCTGCTGTCCTGAAACACTTTGTGTGGCTGCAGCGCAGGCATCGCAAAGCCCAGCTGCAGCCTGTCCACATCAATGACGTTGTGGTTCCAGAAATCCTCGTTGCCGAACTGCAAGACCTGCTTTGGAACTAACTCTGGAAAGAAGTAACAAAATGAGCATTGGCTCGAGCATTCAACCCGTGCTCTCTTCTGACGTATCAAGGCAAGCTGCTCACGGAGTGCTCGCTTAGCTGCTGCAATCTTGCGTGCTGCCTCCTCCTTGTTGGCATCGCTGTCAGCCGCCCGTCTGGCCTCGAGAAGGGCCTCTCCTGCAGCAGCCAAGTTCTTCTCGTCTTGCTCGCCGGGGTCCATGTCATCGTCGGCCCCACCAGCAGGTCGAGTTTCGACATCAGCAACAGAAGGCCTTTTCCTGGCGCTGGGCTTCCTTGATGGAGACTGCCGGGGCCTCCAGCAACTGCCGCCAGGTGTCCAGGTGTTCGCCTCACCCTGCATATGCGCGCATCCTGCCGAACCAGTCCTTGAACTATTGGCTGGCCGAGGCGATCTGCGGGTCGCCCATCTTGAGGATATGTTCTCCATCTTGTGCGAGCCCTTTAGCGTAGGCCTCACGTGCTTCTTGTTGGAGAAGATCTGCCTGCCTCCTGGCCTCGTCGAGGGCCATCTGAGCGTGCGCCAGCCTTTTGTCCAACTCTGCCTTGGCCTTCTCGATCTCAATCTTCTTCTCGACCAGATTGTTCTCGAGCGTGGCCACCGTTCCCTTCGCCTTCGACAGGCGAGTGTTGATGGACATCTGCTGGACATGCAGCGGTTTGGCCTCTTGTAGCGCCTTCTGCAGCCGTTCGACTTGCGCATCTGCGAGGGCCCGATCATCATCATGAGTCGAGAGACGGGCCGCCTTCTGCCAATGCGCAAACCTCTCCTTGATTTCCTTGACTTCCTTCCCGTCGTCCGACTCTGTGCGCCAGGGCGGCTTGGCTTCTCCAGCCTTGCCACCTTTCTACATCGCGTCGAGCCTCTTGAGGATGGAGCCCAGGGCATCTTGCAGCTGCGGGCCACCTTGGGCCCACTCCCCTCTTGGCGGTTGATGTTGAGCGCCTCCTGCCACGGCCTTCTCAAGTGCTTCCTTGGCTGCTTTAGACACCTCAAAGGGCACGGGGCAGCTGCAAGCACACTTTATCCGAGGCGCCCAATTCCCTTTTCCTGTGACAACTCGCGCAACTCCACAATGGCTTCCGTGGACCGAGGAGAACGTCCTTCGAGCCAACACCAGTCGACATCGCACGGCTAGCACAGGTGAGATGGGTCTGCTCCGACAGGAGGTCACCAAAAAAACAAGCAGCAACTCGCCTGGCCAAGGCAGACGAGGGGAACGGTGGGGGCCGCTGCTCCCCCTTGCCAGAAAAGGCCAGGTCCTGTGCCAAAAAAGGCTACGGACTTGAGCCAAC
>CAUYUJ010000203.1:460576-550576 GCA_963575745.1 Prorocentrum cordatum
CTCCTCCCCCATCTTCCTCACCCTCGTTCCGCCTCGTTCTTCGTCCTCCTCCTCCTCCTCTTCATCCTCCTCCTCCTTCCCGTCCTCCTCCTCATCCTCCTCTTCCTCCTCCTCTTCCTCTTCCTCCTCCTCCGCCTCTTCACTCAGGACAACATGGTATCCTGCATGTCATACTCAACCCCTTTGGAGCATAATCGGTAACGACTGACCCAACCAGGGCTTCATGCAACCTTCTCATTCCCATCCCCCTTCCCCTCTCTTCCCCCCTCCCCGTACCCCTCCTCCACCTCCCCCCCCTCCTCGTCCTTCGCGTCGTCGTCGTCGTCATCCTCCTCCCCCTCATCTTCCTGCTCATCCTCATCATCACCATCATCACCTTCACCACCACCATCATCAGCATCATAATCAGTAGCATCATCAGCATCATCGTCGTCATCAGCATCAACATCATCATCAACAACGTCGTCAGCATCATCGGCATCAACATGACCAACATCAACAGCATCATCATCATCAGCAGCATCATCATCAGCAGCAGCATCATCAACATCATCAGCATCATCAGCATCATCATCATCATCATCATCATCATCATCATCATCATCATCATCATCATCATCATCATCATCATCATAAGCATCATCATCATCATCAGCATCATCATCATCAGCAGCAGCAGCAGCATCACCATCACCACCACCAACAACAACACAACCATCACCACCACCACCACCACCACCATCATCATCATCATCATCATCATCATCATCATCATCATCATCATCATCATCATCAGCATGATCATCACCACCACCACCACCAACATCATCATCATCATCATCATCATCATCATCATCCTCATCATCCTCATCATCCTCATCATCGCCATCATCATCATCATCATCATCATCATCATCATCATCATCATCATCATCATCATCATCATCAGCATCATCATCCGCCAAGAACCTCCGCCGCCGCCGCCTCCACCTCCGCCTCCGCCTCCGCCTCCTCCTCCTCCTCCTCCGCCTCCGCCTCCTTCTCCTCCTTCTCCTCCTGCTGCTGCTGCTCCTTCTCCTCCTCCGTTTCCTCTTCCTCCTCCTCCTGCTCCTCCTCCGTAGCCATTTTGGCTCAAACTGTCTTGCCCGCTGCGGCCGCGGCCCGCCTGCCATAGCCCCCGCGCCAGCGGCCCGCTGCTGCGGGCGCTCGCGATTCCCGAGCGCAGGTCGTGCTCACCAGCCTGGCACCGCCGCCTGCGCAAGTGCCGAGCGCGGGCGAGGCTCGCCCTCCGCTGCGCCTGAGCGCGCAGGCTCCTGGAAGGCCATCACGGCGAACGTCTGCTGGGTGGCCTCCCTGGCGTTGACATGCCGCCCAGGCAGCCCCCGTGGAAGGCGGCGGCGTCTGGCCAGCCGCAGTGGGCGTGTGTGTGTGTGTGTGGCCACGCGGCTGCGCGGCTTCCTCACAAACTTCAGCACGCGAGACACACCGATGCTGGAAGTGCGGCCGCGGTCGAACTGGACGACTGCCGCCCCCTGAAGATGGAGCGAGCCCAGCGACTCAGCCTCTTGCCAGCTCGGCCTCCGCGAGCCGCCCTCGGAGTCGCCCTCGCTCTGGTGTTGCTGCTGCCCCTGGTCAGCGCCGCAGTGCTGCGGCCGCGCCCGTGGCGTGCAGCGCGCGCGCGGCAAGGCCTCTCGGCGCTCCAGCAGCTGCAGTACGCCGAGGACCACCCGCTCATCCTCGCCGCCAAGCAGGAGCTGGCAGCTTTGGAGGCCGAGGAGCAGAGGGCCCAACCGCCCGAGGGGCTGCTCAGTGGCCTTCAGCAGCGCCTCGCCGACGCCAGGAGCGCGCTCGGCCAGAGGGAGGAGGAGCTGGCCGCCGCCGAGGCGAATGTCGTCAAGCTGCGCGGCCAGCAGGAGCAGCTTGCAGGTGACGCCAGCAAGCTCGAGGTCGAGGTCACTGCCGCCCAGCGCGCCGTGGCCGCCCCAGCTGCAGGCCCCAGCGGTGTGGACTTGGCGGGGATTGTGTCCAACCTGGTGGACTTGCAGGCCTTGCTCACGGCTGCCCCCGCCAGGGCCCACCAGGGCCAGGGCGTCGAGGTCCTGGAGGCGATCAACACGCAGGTGCTGGCGATGGGGGCAGCTTTCCCCGCTGCCCGCACCTGGCAGGCGGCAGCTCACGAGGGTCGGCGCCCCCGCGCTGGGGCCGGCTGCCCCCGCCGCCGCTGGAGGGCTCGCGCAGGCCCCCGCCCCGGCTGGAGGGGATCATCCAGGCGCCCTCCCCTGTGGCCGTGGCGCCCGCAGCCGCCGCGGTAGCAGCAGCAGCCCCAGCTGGTCCAGGAGGTGGTGCTTTTCCAAGCGCCGCTTTTCGCCCCCCAGGTGGGGGCCCAGCCGCGGCGGCATGGGGGGATGTCGGCATGTACTGCTCGTCGTGGCGCGCGCAGATCACACAAAAAGAATGCTACACTGGTTGCGAACAACGGCTCGTCATGGGGATCATGCCGTGAGTTCCTGGACAGGTGTGCTGATCTTTCAAAGCTGTCGCAGCGCAAGAGCTTCGCATCGATGGGGATGAAGTTCAACGGGATGAAGGGTGGGCAGCGCGGGCAGGATGACATGCCATCATCTCGCCATACAGGCGCCTCGAGTCTGGGCGGCGTTCCGCTGGGGTTGGACTCTTCGCCGGGCGCCGCATTGGCATGACATACTTGCCAGGCTGCGCTGAAGCGCCTGGGTCTTTTGAGGTCGCCCCGAACTTCTGCGTCGCCTGCCACGCGGATTTCGGGGTCAAGGGCGGCCTCGTCTTGCTGGCGGCCTACATCGAGGTGAACAAGTGTGGCCTTGGCGCGAACACATCGCGCCTCTTCTCCATCGCGACTGCCTTGAGAGGGCGGAACAGGCGTTTCATCTTGACCGCCGATTTCAATTGTGCTCCCAGTCTGCTCAACGCTGACGGCTCCCTCGACTACATTCCTGCCCGGGTTGTTGCTCGGCCGTGGCGGGGCGGCGGCAATGTCGGCACGCGCAGGAGAGCAAATGGCAACTATTCTAACATTGCCTACTGGTTGGCGAGCTTGTCCATCGCAGGCTCGCTCTCGGCCCCGCAGCCTGTCCAAGGATGGCCTGCGGCGCCGCGCTACCCCATGCAGACGGCCTTGGCGGCAGATGCCAAGTCAGTCAAGTGTTTGATGCTCGCTGGGCCCAAGGCTTGCCCCAAGCAGGCTCCCGAGCACGAGGTCGAGGTCGTCGCCGATCATGACCACTTGGGCATCATCGAGCGAGACGCGGAGTTGGGTGGCAGCCCGTCCTCGGCGCAGGCGCAGGTTAGGTTGAATTACCTCTGCTCCGACTTTGTCGCCATTGCTGAGCAGGAGCTGGCGTTGCAGCATGGACTCGAGGATGACGAGTCTCGCTACGCAGGTCGAACTGCTAAGGCCACCTACTCTTGGCGGCAAGCTGGAGGACCGCCTGCTGGCCCTTACCCTGCTGCCCCTCCTGATGCCAGGATGGCCAGGCGCTTGGCCCAGGCCGCCAAGGACGCACGCACTCGTACCCCACGCGCTCCTCGGCGTCGACCTCGGGGTCTGGCGGGACAGAGCCGTCGACGCTGAACAAGTCCTCGTCGTGCTGCCCCATGCCCTGCTCGACTTCGTGCACCGACGCGTGGGCCACCAGCTCGACCTGCCTGGCGTAGTACGGCACGACGGAGCCGTCGTCGTCCTCGGCCCCCGCGCAATCCACGTACACGTTGAGTCCAGCTCCTCCTTCACCATGCTGTGCTCCGCCCCCGCCGCCGCGGTGACGCAGAGCACGTCCTCGCCGTACTGCGCCTCGCCGCGCTGCTTCTCGTCGCGCACGGCCTTCTCTGCGAGGCGCCAGTCCGCCTCCAGCCCCTTAGACAAAGATCTCGGCCTCCGTCGCGGGGTCCTTCAGCTGCCACGTGCCTGGTGCTAACCAGCCCGTGGTCGCCGCCTCGCTCTCCACGTGGATCCTCCCGTACGGATCCTTTGTCACACACTCGGCGCCCGACTCGACCGCCTTGGGGGCCGCGCTCTCCAGCACAGTCTCCTCCTCGAGCTCCAGGTGGAACGGCACCTTCTTGAAGGCCCCGCCGCAGACGCCCGCCTCGGAAGCCGATTGCTCACTCCTCCACGGGCTCCTCCAGGCGCGACACCTCCGAAGCGTTTTTTTCACGCCGAGCCGCGGGCCGCTCTGCGCCGCGCGGAGCTGCGCAGCACCAGCCCCCAACACGTCGATGCCCTCCGCCACCGCGTGAAGGGCCACGTTGCGCCTCAGGCGAGCCACCGCCGTCGGCTCCTCCCCGCGGACGAGGGCGCCCAAAGCAGGGGCGGCCGCAGCCAAGCGCCTGCTCAGTTCGCCATCCGCGCCCGCAGCGCCCAGCGCCGCCGCGAGGTCCTCGTAGAGCCTGCGCCAGGCCCTCGCCTCGAGCGCCTGCCGGTGGACTGCGGCCTTAGCTGCCGCGGCCGCCGCCTTGCGCGCCTCCCGACGATCCCGGTTTGAGCGCCGCACCGGCGGCGCGGCCAGCGGTTCCATGGCCGACCTCCCGTGAGCCACCATGCCAAGCCCCGCGCGCGCCCGTCGAGCCCGCGGCAATGGGCCAGGAAGGCATGAGGCAAAATGGCTACTAAATGGCTACGGATGATGATGATGTTGATGCTGATGATAATGATGATGATGATGATGATGATGATGATGATGATGATGATGATGATGATGATGATGATGATGATGTTGATGATGATGCTGCTGATGATGATGACGATGATGATGATCATCATGCTGCTGCGGATGATGCTGATGAGGATGAGGATGTGGATGATCATGATGATGATGGATGATGATGATGATGATAATCTGATGAGTACGATGATGACGATGATGATAATAATGCCGACGCTGCCGATGCTGATGCTGATGCTGATGATAATGATGATGATGATGATGATGATGATGATGATGATGATGATGATGATGGTCCGCTCCAGTGCACCGGCGCAGTGGAGAGTGGTTCTGAAGATGAAGATGATGATACTCGTGAAGATGATGACGATGATGATGGCGATGATGATGATGATGATGGTAATTATTATGATGATGTTGACGAGATATGGTGATGATGGTGATGATGATGACGATGATGATGATGATGATGGTGATGCTGATGATGATGATAGTGATGATGATGATGATGATGATGATGATGATGATGATGATGATGATGATGATGATGCTGGTGGTGGTGAAGAAGATGATAATGTTGACGATGATGGTGATGATGGTGATGATGATGATGGTGATCATGGTGATGGTGATGTTGGAGATGATGATGGTGATGATGATGAAGCTGATGCTGCTGATGATGGTAATCCCACCAGCCCTCTGGGCGTCGGTGGTTTAGAGCGTTTCCTCTTCCACCCCTCCTTCTTCCCCTTCGGGGAGGGGTTTACCCCTCCCCCTACCCCCTCCCCACTGACCTGGACAGGGGGTTCCGCGGCGCGCTGGAGCGCCCAAGATCGACCCCTGGGAAGGCTAAAATTCGACACCCCTCACGAGGATCGTGGCTCCTGGGGGGGGGACTCTAATTAAGGAACCCCTCTTCTTTGATCGATTTCCTCCACGATGGCCGCAAGAGGCCCCCAGGATGCCCCAAGAGGCCGCAGGATGGCCCCAAGATGACCCCAAGAGGCCCCCCAATAGGCCCCCAGGAGGCCCCCAAGAGACCCCCAAGAGGCCCCAAGAGACCCCCCAGAGGCACCCAAGGTGCTCCCAGAGGCCCCAAGATGGCCCCAAGAGGCCCCAAGAGGCCCCCACTCGCCTGGGCGTCGTTTCTGGACGGGCTGGTGGGAATACTTTTTTTTTACAGCCGCAGGCGGAAGCGCCAGCGGCGCAAGGTCGCGGGCCGTGGACGCGACTAATTTCTGGTGGGGATACGCGAAGCGTCTAGAATTTTGATGATGCTGAAGATGATGATGATGCCGATGCTGCTGATGATGATGGTGATGACACTGACGATTGCAATACATAACCATGACGATGTCGATGACGATGCTGCTAATGAGGAATATGATGACGATTATGAATCGCATTGGTGGTCATGGTCACTCACGGTGACGATGTGCTCACGCTGCTCGGAGGGAATGTGATGGGTGGGTGTGAGGACTCCGCGGGGGGGTCTACAGAAAGCAAGAAGTTGGCTTAGGACGCGGGGAATGTGGTGACTATTCTGGGAAATACGATGAAGGGGACGACGCATAAACCAAACATGAGGATAAAGCGATAGAACCATGCGTTAAGCTAAGGCCAGGAAGAAACGACAGACCGACTGGCCAAGGTCCGCTGAGCTCTGCGCTGGCTCCGTGCAGAGTCCGCACAGCGCCGGGCAGGCGGCGGAGACTGCGGTCCCCGACGCGCCGAGCTGCGCGGTCCCCGACGGGCCCTCACGAAGGGCGTCGACGAGGTCCGAGTCGCACCCGAGGGGCAGGAAGGTCTCCTGGGCACGCGGGGGGGGATGCAGAACCGCCCACCGCGCCCCCCTCGCCTCCAAGAATACCCCGCCCCCCATGCTTCCCTGGCCACCCCTTCCCCCCCTCCTCTTTGTACGTTCGCAAGCGTGATATTCTAGGCTGTCCTCCTGATCCTCCTCCCCCTCTCTCCAGGCATCTTCAATTACACATTCTGCTTCTCTCCTCTCTCCCCTGACTCGGTCCAGAAGATGATGTGCCGCGCTCTCCGCGCGTGTCGTTTCTTACACACAAGATTGGACCAAGGTGGTTTGGGTATCATTGTATCATGGCTGTTTACATACAATCCCGCTGTTTTCGGTATTTCAAAAGGGTGTTGCTGCTGCTGCAACGTGGGCCTCACTTTCGGATCGGCGCTCTGCTCTCGTCGTCCAGAATGGCGCTCTCGCCCCATCGCGGGCAACTCGTCTGGATCCGCGTCCTTGTTCAACGTTGTCGCTCCCCTCAATTCCCCTCCTCCGCCTTCCCCTGTCCCCCCTTCCCCTCCCACTCTACTCCAGTTCTCGCGGTCCTGTTCATCTTCCTCCTCCTATCTCCTGCTTCTGGTCCTCCTCCTCTTCCTCCTTCTCCTTCTCCTTCTCCTCCTCCTCATATCTCCTCCTCCTCCTCCTCCTCCTCCTCCTCCTCCTCCTCCTCCTCATACTATCTCCTCCTCCTCCTCCTATCGCCTGCTCCTCCTCCTCCTCCTCCTCCTCCTATCGCCTGCTCCTCCTCCTCCTGCTCCTCCTCCTCCTCCTCCTCCTCCTCAGCTCCACCGTTCTGATTGCGCACAGAACTGTGGGGCCTTGTTGGGGGCTTCAGGTCCGCTGGACACGCGCCCGCGCATACAAAAAAAACAAGCGCAACGGGAAGGGATGGGCGGGAGGCGTAGGACGCCAGATATGGCGAGAGCGCACTTCGCCTGTCTCCGCGCCAAAAGGCAACGGCCGCAGCTCGGTCGAGAGAGACTGCCGAAAGCAGAGCGCGCGGGCGCCCCCGACTGGGATTCTGCGAGCGCGCCTCCACTCCTCAGGGAGTGGGATCAAGAGAAGGAGCAGGAAGAGGGAAGTAGGGAGGAGGAGGAGGAGGAGGAAGAGGAAGATTTCCATCGCCGCAAATGCTTTCCCGATTCTTCCCCTAGCCTGGCCATGCGAGCGAGGGTTCGGCCCTCGAGCCGAAACCAAGACAGGGACAATCCCGGATAGGGAGCAATCAGGGATCCCTGAGACCCCGCAGTCGGCGATTCTGCAGGATGTATCGGGCGCGGCGGCATTCGCAGAGCTTTCTCGGAACGCTCTGGGAGCGTTCCGCAAGGCTCTGGAACGATGTGTCCCTGTGCTAGCGCTCCGCTGGAGCCTTCGTCTCGTCTGACTGCTCTATGTGAGCAATTCTTTGCTCGCGGCGCTGGCGGTCGCTCAGCGCGTGGGGGGGGGCCCAGGCCAGGTTGCGAAGCGGCAAATTGGCACCATGAGGGCGGGAGGAGAAGAGGGCGGCCGCGGAGATGGGACTGCTGGCGGGCGAGGCGCTCATGACACGAAGCTCATGACGCCAGTACTGCAGCACAGAGGCTCAAGGCACTGAGTATGCTAAACAGGCCCGCGTAAGAGAGCGTGCCCCGCGCTATGCCGCGTCTGGTGCGTGTCGGGTTCGGTAGCCCCTCTCCCTCTCTCTGAAACAGCCTCACGCTCGGTGCGAGGCAACATGTTTGCTGGGCCCCGCAGGCGCGAGGATGGCCCACTCGCTCCCCGAACATGCTCTGGGCCTCCGATAAGGCAGCGGCGCCCAAAACAGCAAAGTTTGCGGTGGGCCCGTCCGTGACCGCCTCCCCCCAGACCTGCCATCCCAGCCACCCCATGCCACCACCACCCCGCAGCGGGCAGCCCAACTCGATGAGCACTGCAAGCCGGGTGCGAGCCTGCCAAACGTGTGTCGATATCGGGCTTCAGTGAAAACGTGGCACACACTCATCGACACGTTCGTTGTCTTCCCCAGTGAATGTTCAAAGAAGGGGGAAGAAGAAGGGGATGCACCCGACTCACCTCCAGCCGATCATTTACAATGTGTTGTAAAAGCGGCGGGACCGGTATCAGGCTGCAAACCAGAAAGAAACCCCTCTGGTAAAGTAGAACTGGCAGCTTCTGATAGAGAACATGAAACACAATGATAGGAGTGAGGGAACAACAACGCGACCCGTAGGTCGACAAACTTCGCTACATCACCTCAAAGAACGACGGGTGCTCGAATGGGCTGTCGAACTCGATGCAGTGTGAACGAGCGAGTGCATACGCGGGAGTTCTCTTTCACGCGGCTTCAGCTGCGCGAGGTCGCGGCCAGCACGGCGGCACGGACGAGGGCTCTCGGGAGCAGAAAGCACCAGCAGCCTGAAGGGTGCAATGGGCACGCTACGCTGTGTGAACTCTGTGGTCCTTCGGGTGTGACCGAGCCCACGGCAGTCTTCGAGAGCGCGGGGGCCTCTGCAGAAGGGAGTCCAGACGCACCGCTCCGGCTCTGTTGTGAAAGACGCCAGCATGTCCTCAGCACGTACAACACTGGACAATCCGTGCCCCCGCGAGGGCCTGCTCGTAGCACCGGTGAAAGTATAGAAGCCCGCCCGCGATGCCCCTGGTTAACAGGATGAGGACGAGGCGGCACCAGAGGGAATGGGACAAGGATGAAGGAAAGCGGAGGGAGGACGGAAAGAGGAAGGGAAGATGGAGGCACGACTTCTGGACACCGCCCCCACCAACAAGCTGCTCGGCACAAAACCGTGGAGCGGGGCTGTGTTTAGAAAAACGGCACCCCCAAACAAGCTGATCTGGGGGGCCACACGCGCACACTACCCCTGCCCCCCACGATTTCTGAGGGGGGAAGGTGGGGTTCACTTCGCTCGGGAGCTCCCGAGCGAAGTGAACCCCACCCTCCCCCTCAGAAATCGTGGGGGGCAGGGGTAGGGGGTAGGGTTCGCATGTGGCCCCTGATGGTCCGGCACAAGGTACGGACAGGAACTCTTGCGTGGCGTGTGGCGGCGGCGGCCCCGGCGACACGCGATGCCTTGCGAGCGGAGGGCGCGCCGCTCCGCTCCGCGGGGCGGGGCTCCGGGAGAGCTCGGGACTTCGACGCCGGGGGGCAACGGCGTGGGTGGCGTGTCGCGCCTGAGCGCGGTGGGTCCAAACCGGCGGAGCGGCACGCCATCCAAAACACATCCCAACCGCAGGTGGCCACAGATCGGGCACGGAGGGAACGGAGGCGGGAGGAGGGTCCTCGCACGTGACCCCCTTCAGGACGGCAGGGTCCCAGTCCTCGCAGCGGTCCGCCAAGCAGGACAGGTACTCGCGGAGGCCGTCCTCGAGCGAACCGGGAGCAACGGCAACTGCGGAGAGCCTGTCCCCTCCGGGGCAGGAGGAAGAGGGAGGAGGGAGGGAGAGGGGAGAGGAGAGATTGGGGGAGCAGGAGGGAGAAAGGAGGAGGAGGCATGATTGAAAATGACGAGGAGGATGGTGAGGCTCGGAGGAGATGAGAGAGAGAACGATGTGTGTGTGTGGGGGGGGGGACGAGGATAGAGGGAGAAACATGATAAGAAAGAAGAAGCGGAAAAAGTGAACGGGGAAAAGAGGAGGGCGACGACGGAGAAGAAAGAGGAGGAGGAAAATAACGGAAAGATAATGGAAGGAGGAAGTGGTTGAGGAGATTAACCAACCAGTTTGCACATCAAATGGCTATGTAACCAAGCGACAAACAACTCAATACTAGCCCCTTGGGCGGGTCGGCGCCCTCTTCGTGAGCCTCGGTAAGTTTCCCGTGATGATGATGATGATGATGATGATGATGATGATGCTGAATGTGATGATGATGATGCTGAATGTGATGACGATGGTGACGATGATGCTGCTGCTGCTGATGTTGCGGATGATGATGATGATGATGGTGATGATGATGATGCTGATGCTGATGCTGATGATGATGATGATGATGCTGATGATGACGAGAGTTTTTGATGGTGGTGATGCTGATGCTGCTGATGCTGATGACGATGATGATGCAGATGATGACAATGAGCATGAGCATACTGTTGTTGATGATGATGGCGCTGCAAGCGATGTATTTGATGATGGTGATGATGATGACGAGTGCGGTGGTAATGATGATGATGCTGATACCAATGGTGATGTTGATGATGATAATGGTGATTATGGTGATTATGCTGATGATGCTGGTGATGACGACGACGATGATGATGCGGATGATTAAAATGAGGCTGGTATCGCGGATGATGATGATGATGATGATGATGATGATGATGATGAGCATGAGTAAAATGAGTATGATGATGCTGATGACGATAATAACGGTGATAATGATGATATTGATGATGATATTGATGTTGATGACGGTGTTGGCGGTGCTGGTGGTGGTGATGAGGATGCCGCTACTGCTGCAGCTGCTGCTGCTGATGGTGACGGCGACGACGGCGGCGACGGTGACGATACTGGTAACGACGATGATGGGGCTGATGATGCTGACGAGGATGATGATGGTGATGATGATGATGATGATGATGATGACGGCGACGACGACGGCTACAACGACGATGCTGATGATGATGCTGTCGCTGAGTACGATGATGACGACGACGATGACGATGATGATGCTGATGCTGCTGATGCTGTTGATAATGATGATGCTGATGTTGATGCTGATGTTGATGATGGTAATGATGATGATCATGATGGTAATGGTGATGGTGATGCTGCTGATGCTGATGATGAGGCTGATGATGCTGCTGATGATGACGATGATGATGCTGATGATGATGATGACGATGCTGATGATGATGATGCTGATGATGATGATGATGATGATGATGATGATGATGATGATGATGATGCGGCTGCTGACGAGGCGCAACATTGACTCCTCCTCGTCCCTCCTCGTCCGCGCCATCCTCACTCCGTCCCCCGTGCCGACCTGTATCTCCCTCTCCACTCGCCCTTCCCCCTCGACGACTTGGCGGGGAGATCGGGCACCTGCAGCCCCATCAACCCGCTCCCGCCAGCCGCGATCTCGCCCTGCAATCCATCCCTCCTCGACCCCCTGCCCTCGCCTTCCTACCAGGGGGCGACGAGGCAGTCAAGCAATTACCTCCTCTCCTTCCTCCCTCCCTCCCTCCCTCCCTCCCTCATTCCTCCCTCCACGCTCCCTCCCTCCTCCTCCTCCTCCTCCTCCTCGTCCTCGTCCTCCTCCTCCTCCTCTCCTCCTCCTCCACCTCGTCCTCCCGTCCTGCTCCTCCACCCCCTCCCCCTCCTTGTCCATTTCTCGTCTCCTGGTGTCCCCCGAAGCTCACTCAACTTCCTCACGAACTCTGAGAGCACTCGCCAATGTTCCGTGCGGATGGTGCGAAGCCGCGACATGGCCCAGATTAAAAGAGCCTCCTGTGCCAGCCTCGGGGGATGATGAGGACGAGGAGGAACAAGAGGATCGGGCAAAGGGCCACGAGGGTGGGTAAATCCTTGTGGGAGAAGGGGCACGTCGTGGCGGCGGCCTCGGACGCCGCGACGACGTCTATGGCCGAGGGCTCGGACTTCAGGGCGAGCACCGTGCTGCCGGACACGGCGAAGGGAAGGTAGCCGCCGTCCACCTTCGACTCTGCCGCTGCTCACTCCCCTCGGCTGCTGCTGCTGCTCAAACGCCCCGGGCCGTCCTTTGGTTGGGCCACCGAGTCCGCAAGGGGTGCTCTTGGGCCCAAGCTCGACCTGGTCTCGGCGCCTGTGGCGCCCAGGAAATTTGAACGCCCGACATGGGTACGGCAAAAATGGGTGCGCTGTTCAACAGCAAATGTTCTCAAACCGACAACGGCCGCTGTTGGGCAGTCGGCCTTGCTTCAAATGGACAACGTCCGCCGCGATATCAGCAGCGAGTCCTGCTCAAAATGAGCAGGAACTGCTGTCGGGCTTTGCACCTATTCTTCCCGTGACAATGTCAATCTTGTCCAGGAGAAAGCAGAATGGCACGGTGTCGTCTGCTTGAGTCCTCACTCTCCCTTCTCTCCTCGCTCCTCCCCTCCTCCGTCCTCACTCATACCGGTCTCGCAAGCAGGCCGGGATTGGCCGAGCCCCTTCACTCTCCGGCCTGACCAGGGCCCCTGGAGCCCCCACCGGCAAACCAGGCGTTCCGCTCCTACTGCTCCTGATCTTCTGCGTCCTTGGCCTTCTCCTCCTCCTCCTCCTCCTACTTTTCCTCCTAGTCCTCCTCCTCCTCTTCTCCCTCCTCCTCCTCCTCCTCCTCCTCCTCCTCCTCCTGCTCCTCTCCCTCCTCGTCATCCTCCTCTCCCTCCTCGTCATCATTATCCTCCGCCTCCTCCTCCTCCTCCTCCTCCTCCTCCTCTCCTCCTCCCTTCCTCTTCCGCCTCCTCCTCTTCCTCCGCTCCCCCTCTGCGCGCACACTCCTGGCCCTGAGTGGAAATCGTGAGCATGGACCTTGAGCCAGCCGTCTCCCTCGTCGAGGCCGCTGATTATGGAGCCCCAGGCCAACGGCTTCATGGTGTCGTCCTGGGGTGAACACAATGTTGAGGAGGACCAGCGAGAGGGGAGGGCCAGTATAGGGATGAGGAGCAGGATGAGGAGGACGCGCAAGAACTAGAGGATGAGGATCAGCGCGAGGATGAGAGCGGATGCGCGAGGTCAGAGCAACGACTCCAACCATCGCACGGCATGGCATGCGCAAACGCCCGCCGCTGCGGATCAGAGCGGGGGGCTGCGCCAAGGGCGGTACGCCCCCGCACTCCCCCCCCCGCACGATCCTCTCCGTATGTCCCCCCCTTCCACCCCCCCGAGTTTATTCCTCTGTGTCATCCCCTCGTATGGCCCTGCCGTACGGTCCGCGCGCGCGCCGGCCCTCCCGCGCGCGCGCGGACCTCCCGCGCGCGCGCGGACCTCCCGCGCGCGCGCCGCCGTGCCGGGCCCTCCCGCGCGCGCGCCGATGGACACCACGTGTGACTCCAGCAGCAGCCAGGCTCCCCCCTGCCATACACCTTCCGGCGAGCCTGCGGGCTCGAGTCCCAGGGCGCACCTCCCCGGCCACTCCCCCCCCGCAACATCGCCTTGGTAGAGGAAGAAAAAACCATAACCTAAACTTTTGGCGCTCCGCGCGGATTTCTTGGATCTGCGCTGGACCCCCCTCCCTGGCGCGCGGAGAGCGCCAGGGGCGGCGCCGGAGGTGCCGCCAGGGGGGCCAACGCGCGGATCCGAGAAATCCGCGCGGAGCGCCCAAAGTTCATGTCCATGCCGTTGTTTCACAGTTGGAGTCTGGGGCGCTCGTGGTGAGCATTGGCCTCCCGAGGACCCCTCTGGGGGGTCGCGGCCTGCCGCTGGCGCCCCGCGGCCCGCTTCGGGCCTGCAGCGGCGGACCGGACGCCAGGCTCCCATCTCCAGCTGCGTGGGTCATCCCCCCTCTCCTCAAATGCCCCGAGGTCGAGGCTACGGGCCCGAGTGCTCTACGTCGCGTGCATGTGAGCGTTCCTGGAAAGCTCACAGGTCCGAGACGTGGAGCACGGTGAAGGTGAAGTCGTTGGGAGGAACATGAACCGTCAGAGTGCACTCCTTGCAGAGCGCATTCACCGTACGCGGGCCTTGAACGTCCCTCTTGGGCCACTAGTATTCGGACCCGCAGGCTTGCCCGAGACGCGCATTGCAATTACCAACAGCACATTGTCATGGTCACAGCTCTCACCTGGCGATGGTGAGCCGACATAGCAGGCGACAGCCGCTGCCCAGGTCTTGCCGTGCCGTGCCTTCCCCCCCCCCCCTCATCCTCCGATGTAATATTTCTATCATCCCCTTCCTTTCTCCGCGTCGCGCTCCTAGTCCTCCTTCCTGCTCTCGTGCTCATGTCCAACTCTCCACGTGGTCATCCTTGTTCGTACCATGTTCCTGCTCATCAGCCCTCTCCCTCCTCCTCGACCTTATCATTGTAAGCGACAGGACACGCACTGCACATGCCACTTCAATAATGAGGTATGATTCGATATCCGACTCGATGAACGAAACGCACTGTGAGGGGATGGGCGGGGGGGAAGGTTTACGGATGTCGTGGGCGCACCTACCTTGCTTCCTCTCCTCTCCTCCACTCTTCTGCCTGCTCCCCTTACACACTGTGCGCTAC
Source organism: Prorocentrum cordatum (assembly GCA_963575745.1). Taxonomy (NCBI): domain Eukaryota; class Dinophyceae; order Prorocentrales; family Prorocentraceae; genus Prorocentrum; species Prorocentrum cordatum. The sequence goes on from CAUYUJ010000203.1 coordinate 475,251, forward strand.
ACCCTTCTTTGCCCCCCCATTTCCCTGCCCCCCTTCCTCCCATCCTCGGAAAAATGGGGGTGGGGGAAGGAAGGGGGAAGAGGAGGGAAAGGAGGGGGAGGGGGAGAGGAGAGAGACGAGCAGAAGGCGGACTGACGGACTGACGGACCGACGGACTGACTACGTCAGGTCGGGCGACCTGCTCGGCACTACGGCCGCAGCACGCAGCGCCGCGAGAGAGGAGCCTTCCTCCTGCCCGCAGTCGAGGTGCGAAAGGCACCAACCAAAACCGCAGCCCCAGAGGGCCGCGCACGGCCCCCAAGGGGCCCAAAGCCAGGAGGGCCAGGAGGGCCAGGGAACCCGCCCCAAAGGACCGAGACGAGCAGAAGGAGGCGGAGGAGGAAGAGGAGGAGGAGGAGGAGGAGGAGGAGGAGGACGACGACGAGGAGGACGAGGAGGAGGAGGAAGGCAGACCCCCCCCCTCTCCCCCTAGATTGCCCGTCCTTGTCGCTAAGGCTCTTGGTGAGGCGGTACGCGAGGCCGCCCACCTTCTTGCGCAGTTTCTCGTCGCTGGACTCCACCGTGTAGTACGCCCTCTCCTTGCTCGCGACCTTGACGGCCCTTGCGGGGGGAGGGGGCAGGGAGGAGGAGGGAAGACGAGGAAGAGCACGAGGAGGAGCAGGAGGGGCTGGTCGGCCTTCCCCTACCTCCGCTCCCTTCCTGTGCCCCCGCCGCTGCCGGCCCTCGGGCGCTCTGTCCCCGCGTCGATTTCGAGCCCAGAACTCGGGCCTCCGTCGGGACGACTCGGACGCCCCCAGGAGCGCGTTCGGCGTGGCGCAGCTGCCGGAGAGCACCCCGAGGCCGCAGAGAGCCGCCAGGAACTCGCGAAGGCGTCGGACGACCTCGAACCCCCCCCTTCCCCTGCGATCCGACAGCGCTCAAAACATTCAAACATAGTGAAGCATCGCGACCAGAGCCCTAGGCCCAATCTTTCTGTGCCAATTTTTCGAGCCCGATCGATCTGTGAGAATCCCCGAGGCCCGAAACCATGCGAAAACGCCGGGCTCGAACGAATTGAGGCGACAGAGTCTCTGGGTCCTTCACATTCCCCTACTGGTGCCCCCGCCCCCCTCCTTCCCTGACATCCGCCGATGTGGTTTGTTGGATCTGTTTTTGGTAGCCCCAAGGACGGATAACTGACACCCGAGGCCGAAACTGAGAAAAAAAAAAAACGCCCAGACTGAAAAAAACCATCGTCGGAGGTCTGGGTTCACACTTCAAGCCAATCCTCACACCCCTCAGTGAACCTAGATCCGCTGCTCTTTGGTCGATTTTCCGCCTTGCAATTGTGTCGGACATTTTCCGTAAACGATGCGGAACAGTAAAATGGAGTCTCCCGCCTTAGAAAAAGTAGAGTGGGCATTTCCGGAAAGAAGTATGGCGGAAACAGCGAGGGCAAAATACGGCGGACGTCGGCAGCAGAGGAGCTTGAGAAGTGGGGCGGAAACTTCCGCCCTACTTGCGAAATTGCTACAGGTGCGGTGGAACCGCGGACCCAGAGACAGGGGCCCGCCTCTCCTCCCTCCATCCCTCCCTCCTCGCGGGGCAGACGACATGGGGGGATAGGGAAAACGGGGGTTACGAGATCAGCTGCGCGAGCTGATTCGATCACCCCCCCTGTACTACCGCCCCACCCTTCGTCCGACCCGATCCTCTTCCCTCTCTGGATTTTTCTCGTCCTTGACATCCTGGGGGTGCGGGGCACAGATAGGGAGAGGACCGGCTCAGGCGGGAAAACATCGAGCTGGAATCGCCGATGCATCGCCTATGGATCGACGATATGCCCCCGATGGTGAATCCGCACGTGCCTGGGCAGTGTGGGGCTATTGGGCCCTAGTCAGTGTTGAATGGGTGATTGGGGGACGTTGCGTTCCCCCCTGGACCGTTTCTCCCTTATCTGGGCAGCGCGCAGAGGGGGGTAGGGGGAGGGGGGAGGGCTTCTTAGATGCACCCATCCTTCTTAGAAGGCGCGGGCCTCACATCTGTAGATCAGGCCCGCGTCTTCTAAGAAGCAAGTGTTCGGCGGTGGACAAACCTCCCTTCAGTAAACCTCCCCTCAGTGAAAACGGCCTGGGACCGAAACCGACGGACCTGGACCTGCAAAAATGACGGCCGCGACGCCCTCTCGCAAACCGAAAACGGCCAATTCCTTGATCGACGCTTCAGGGTAGGATTTTGCATCAACCTCCGAAGTGGGGTTCCAGGAAGCGTTCCCGCCTCCCCCTAACCCCACAGGGTCTTTTGACCCCCCCCCAATAGTGCGCAAATGAATGGTTGTCCCGCGGGCTTATTGACGGACTGGGACCCCAGCATCAATTGGAAATATTATTTTCCGTGTGGAACTCGGGCCCCACGGGGAGGGAGGGAACCCGCGAGGACCGTGAGAAACTTCATCCTCGATTTATCCATCCTAAGGAAAATGCGCGACTGCCTAAGGAGAACGTAAGGACAACCTAGGAAAACCGAAAGACAACCTAAGGACAACCGAAGGAAAACCTAAGGAAAACCTTGTACTACGTGCCTTGCACGAACAGGCTCCGAAAACCTCCCCCGTGTAGGGTAACCCACGCGGGGTTGTTTTCCAAGAGAAAGAACCACCCACCAATACCCAGCACGGCGAACAATATCGGGATTCGAATCCTGGCCGAGCGGGCAGGGAGGGACTGATTGGACTGATGGGTCGGATTGGACTGATGGGGACTGATTCGGTTGATTGGCGCTAATTGGACTGGTTGGGCAGATGGGGACTGATGGGGACTGATTGGGTTGATGTGGACTGACTGAACATGAGCAGCGACCTGAGACGGAGGGATCTTGACTACGTGCCTTGCACGAACAGGCTCCGCAAACCTCCCCCGTGTAGGGTAGCCCACGCGGGGTTGTTTTCCACGAGAAAGAACCACCCACCAATACCCAGCACGGCGACCAATAACGGGAATCGAATCCTGGCCGAGCGGGCAGGGAGGGACTGATTGGACTGATGGGTCAGATTGGACTGATGGGGACTGATCGGGTTGATTGGCATTGATTGGACTGATTGGAATGATGGGGACTGCTTGGGATGGTGGGGACTGATGGGGACTGACTGGATTGATTTGGACTGACTGATTCGAACAGCGATTCGAGACGGAGCGATCTTGTACTACGTGCCTTGCACGAACAGGCTCCGAAAACCTCCTCCGTGTAGGGTAGCCCGCGCGGGGTTGTTGTCCAAGAGAAAGAACCACCCACCAATACCCAGCACGGCGAACAATATCGGGAATCGAATCCTGGCCGAGCGGGCAGGGAGGGACTGATTGGACTGACGGGTCAGATTGGACTGATGGGGACCGATTCGGTTAATTGGCATTGATTGGACTGATTGGACTGATGGGGACTGCTTGGGGTGATGGGGACTGATGGGGACTGACTGGGTTGATGTGGACTGACTGACACTGAACAGCGATTCGAGACGGAGCGATCTTGTACTACGTGCCTTGCACGAACAGGCTCCGAAAACCTCCTCCGTGTAGGGTAGCCCACGCGGGGTTGTTTTCCAAGAGAAAGAACCACTCACCAATACCCAGCACGGCGAACAATATCGGGATTCGAATCCTGGCCGAGCGGGCAGGGAGGGACTGATTGGACTGGTGGGCCAGATTGGACTGATGGGAACTGATTTGGCTGATTGGCGCTAATTGGAAAGGTTGGGAAGATGGGGACTGATTGGGATGATGGGGACTGATGGGGACTGACTGGGTTGATGTGGACTGACTGAACATGAGCAACGACCTGAGACGGAGCGATCTTGTACTACGCGCCTTGTACGGACAGGCTCGGGAACCCCCCCCCGTGTGTGGTAGCCTACGCGAGGTTCTTTTCCAGGAGAGATAACCACCCACCAACAACCAACACGGCGAACCATAACGGGAAAAAAATTCAAACTGATCGCTACGGCCACTACTAGTTCTACTACTACCACTACGACTACTACTACTACTACTACTACTACTACGACGACGACGGCGACGACTACTACTACTACTACCACTACTACTACTACTACTACTACTACTACGACGACGGCGACGACTACTACTACTACTACTACCACTACTACTACTACTACTACTACTACTACTACGACTACGTCTACTACTACTACTACTACTACTAATAATACTACTACTACTACCACTACTACTACCACTACTACTACTACGACCGCCACTGCTACGACTACAACTTCTACTACAACTATTACTACTACTAGGACCACTACTACTACTACTACCACTACTACTACTACTACTACTACTACTACTACTACTACTTCTACTACTATTACTACTGTTACTACTACTACTACTACTACTACTACTACTACTACTACTACTACTACTACACTACTACTACTACTACTACTACTACTACTACTACTACTACTACTACTACTACTACTACTACTACTACTACTACTACTACTACTACTACTACTACTACTACTACTACTACTACTACTACTACTACTACTACTACTAACTACTACTGCTACTACTTCTACTACTACTACTACTACTACTACTACTACTACTACTACTACTACTACTACTACTACTACTACTACTACTACTACCTACGTACTACTACTACTACTCCTACTACTACTACTACTACTACGACGACGACGACTACTACTACGACTACTACTACGACCACTACGCTCAAATAACTACATACTACAACACTACTATTACTACCACTACTACTACTACTACTACTACTACTACTACTACTACTACTACTACTACTACTACTACTACTACTACTACTACTACTACTACTCCTACTACTACTACTAACTACTAACTACTACTATTACTACTACTACTACTACTACTACTACTACTACTACTACTACAGTCCTCGTAGCTTGCGAGAGGTCCTCAGTCCTCGTAGCTTGCGGGAGGTCCTCAGTGGGGGGAGGGAGAGGGAGCGAGGGGGGAGGACGGGGGGAGGGGGGGGGAGGACGGGGGGGCGCGGAGTTTTATTCCCCGGAGAGAGAACCAGGGGGGAGGGGGGGGGCCCTTTTCTAAAGACCCTACCGGGTTACCCCCCCTTTGCGCGTGGCTGGCTGCCCCTGATAGGGGGCCTTGCCCGCCCTCGGACGGGTGTCAATTGAAGAGGCCCTGGGAACACACACACACACACACAAACACACACACACACACACACACACATACACACAAATACACACAAACAACAGGATTCCCTATATTTTCCCATATGTTCTGGGTTGTTGTCTTCCCCCCACTTCCCATATTTTCCCATATTTTCCCAGGAATCGACGATTCAGTGTGTCTGTGTATGTTTTTCCCCTCCTGATGGTGATGGGAGTTGAAGTAAATGAGCGGTGAAGAAACAGGCCCCTTCACGGGCCCTCCAGGGCCCTCCAGGCCCCTGCTGGCTCCTTTCGGGCCCTTCTCTTCACCCCCCATTGAGGGCCCCCCCCCCGTTTCATCACCCACCCCACCCCCCCTGGGCCCTGGGCCCCGGCCTCTTCCCCGTGCTGACGAGCTGCATCGCGCCAGGCGAGGCCCTCGTCTCCATGTCGGCCCCCTCGGCGACGGGGTCGCGGCGCGCCGCCCCCTCGGCGACGGGGGGCGCCAGCGGCGGGCGCGGGAGGGGGGCGGGAGGAGGAGGGGGGGGGAAGAGGAGGTAGGGTGGAGAGAGACCCAGAGGTCCAACGCATCGAAAACGTTTCGTCGTAGTTTTCGGCCTCTGGAGGCCCTCGCCAGCTCCGGGACCGCCAAGAGACGGCGCGGGATGGAAAGTTGGCCCTGGGGAGTGGGTCGGGACAGCCAGGACCCCGCATTGAGAAAATCAAGACGCCGCATGTATGGGGAGAGAGGAGGTGTGAGAGTGAGATGGAGGGAGAATGCGGCAGGATCGTGTCGTGACGACCCTAGCATTGGCCCCTGACACCGCGTGGATCGTTCCACCTTGACCGCTCGCCAGATCGTCCCATTTGGGCCGATTCTGTGACGGTGGCGGCGCTCAACCTTGAACGCCCGCGGCGGGGTCTCTGGCGCGTCGACACGGCGCGAACCTGCCGTGCAGGAAGATGGAGGAGAAGGCGGGTCTACATGTGCCTGTGCGTGCGGGCGGGCGTGTGCGCGTGCGCGCGTCTCGCTGTCGGTCGGCCTGCTCTGCGCCGCGCCGCTGCGCGCGTGGCCGCGACGGAACGCCAAAGCAAGTGCGCATGCGCGTGCGCGCGCTATCGCGGCGCTCTCCGCTAATGACATCAATCTCAAGACGCTTCCGATAGGTCAACCGCTGATCAAACATGTCACTACCGAGAGTACTCATCTGACTGTAGGAGGATGGAGGAGAAGGCGGACGGGAGAGGAGCCGAGAGGAGGTGGGGGACAATATGCCGTAGTCCAGGTTCGGAGTTAAGAGGGGGAGGGGAGTGGCGGGGAGGTGGGAGGGCGGGCAAGCAAGGGCGAGAGCGATGGATGCTCTGGAACACCAACACCGACCGCCACGGAAACTCGGGCTCTCTTCGCTTCGCGGTGCTGACGCGGTAGTCTCTGGTTCGCCTCTGCTCCGCTCCGCCTCTGGTCCTGTCGTCAACGATGCTCGTGCGATGCTGCATCGTAGGCAATTTGGCCCAAAGAGCCCCTGGGGGGCGAAACGCGTACAGTCAACCCGCATCACGAAGATGCGCGGTAAGGATGCAGGGGCCTTGGAAGGCCACGTCGACACTTTGCAGGCGGGGCGCGGCCAGCGAAAGCGGCCGAGGAGGGGCCGAAGGAGTAGGATGCAGAGGTACCCTTGGGAAGGTTGCCCATCCTTACGCGGGCCGACTGTCGCCTCCTCTGCGCTTCGCCCGAGACTCGATCCGAAAAAACACGGGATCTTCTGCATGCCCGTGCACTTCCACGGGGGGGAGGACGGCGGGAGAGGGACTCCGGGGCCCTCCAGGTCTGCCTGGGTGGCCCCCGGGCGCCGCTGTCCCTCGGGGTGCGCACGGTCGGCCGGAGGGGATCGGCAGCTTGGGGATCGTCTTCGGCACGCCCGTTTGCAGTCGGCCCGTATCATGAGGATGAGCCAAAAAGAATGGAAGAGCTTCGGACGCCCATGTCGAAGCTGTTCGAGAGGGGTGCGGCCAACGAAAGTGGCAAAGGATAGGCCGAGGAGGCAAGGACAAAATGGCACCCTCGGAAAAGTTGCCCAATCTTACCATGCGGGTCGACTGTACCTCCACAGTGGGAGAGAGGGCGGGTAAGGGCAGGAAATCGAAAAGGGCCGCCGCGGCGGGGTCGCGGAGCGTCGCGGGCCTGCGCAGAAGCGTTGGTCGACGACGCGTGGGCCCTGGTCTCCTCTACGCGGCCCGAAAGGGGAGGGGCAGTCCGAGGATCTCTCTGCTCATCCTGCGTCCTCTTCCCCCCCGTTGTCGACGTCCTCCTCCTCCTCCTTCTCCTCCTCCTCCTCCTCCGCCTCCTCCTCCTTCTCCTCCCCCTCCTCCTCCTCCCCCATCCTTCTCCTCCTCCTCTCATTCACGCTTCCGCCCCCTTCCTTCGTCGTTCACTGTTTCCCCAGCAGAAATGACCAGGAAAGGCAGATCGTGAAATCCGCTGTCGCCCAGGACGGCTATCCTCCTGGGACCCCTTGGGGGCCGTTTGGAAAGCCTTGTCGGGGCCTCTTCTGGGCCGCTTGGGTGCCTCTTGGGGCTTGTTCGGGGCCGTTTTGGGGCTCTCTTGGGCCGTCTCGGGCGCCTCTTGGGCCGTCTTGGAGCCCTCTTGGGAAGTCGTGCGGGCCTCTGGCCAACTTGGGGCGGTTTCGGGGGCGTCGTGGGCCGTTTTGGAGCGTCGGGAAGCCCAAAAGTCGCACGTGCTAAAAACGCACGCGTTCCAAAAAGAATGTGACGGTGTTGGCCTCTTGGGGCCGTCTTGGGAGGCTACTTGGGGCTCACTTGGGGCGTCTGGGAAGCATCTTGGGCCGTCCTGGGGCCAACTGTGGCGCCTTGGAGTCCTGTTGGCCCGTGTGGAGGCCCTTTGGGCCGCCTTAGGGCCTCCAGGGGTACTCCTATATTTATATGTGTGTAAATACATGTATACACCGATGTGTATGTATGTATGTGTGCGTGTATGTATGTATGTATGTATGTATGTATGTATCTATGTATGTATGTATGTATGCATGCATGCATACATGCATGCATGCATGCATGCATGCATGCATGCATATATGCATGTATGTATGTATGTATGTATGTATGTATGTATGTATGTATGTATGTATGTATGTATGTATGTATGTATGTGTATATGTATGCATGTGTATATGTATGTCTGTGTATATGTATATGTATATGTATATGTATATGTAAATGTATATGTATATGTATATGTATATGTATATGTGTATGTGTATGTATGCATGCATGCATGCATGCATGCATGCATGCAGGTATGTATGTATGTATGCATGCATGCATGTATGTATGTATGTATGTATGTATATATGCATGTATAGATGTATGTGTGCATGTATGTATGTATGTATGCATGTGTGTATGTATGTATGTATGTATGTATGTATGTATGTATGTCTGTATGTATGTATGCATGCATGCATGTATGTATGTATGTATGTATGTATGTATGTATGTTTGTATGTATGTATGTATGTATGTATGTATGTATGTTTGTATGTTTGTATGTATGTATGTATGTATGTATGTATGTATGTATGTATGTACATATATACATGCATATATGTGTATAAATATGTGTGAATATATACATATATATACATATATATTTATATATGTATATATATGTGTATATGTATAGATGCATGCATGCATGCGTACATGCATTCACCGATGTGTGAAAATATACACACGTTTCCTTTTCTTGTATGTTGACGAGCCGAAAGGATGAGACCCCCCTTCCAAAACCGAGCCCCCAGGATCCTGGATTTCGGGGCCTCCTGGGCACCCTTGCCAACGGTGCCCTGGCTCGCCCCGGACCTCTCGGGGCGCTTGGGCGGGTCTACCCAGCAGACCCCAGGCGATCAGAGCGGCGAGCAGAAAGGCCGAAGAAAGACCCAAGACAGCACAAGAGCGCTGCAAGAAGGACCCAAATGGCGTCCAGAGGCCCCCAAGACGGCTTCAGGAGGCCCTGAACAGGATTCCCAGAACGCAGAAACCCCTTCATTCCCTTAAGCCCACGGAGGCCGTGGGATGCCCCCCAGACAGGCCATGGGAGGCCACCATGTGGGCTCACGTGGCCCCCGTAAGGTCCACAGAGGGCCCAAGCTCCCCAACGCGGCCCCAAATGGCCCAAGGTCGGCTCGAGAGGGCCCCAAGCTGGCCAACCAGGGCTCCAACAAGGCCCACGCGGCGTTTTCCACCAAAGTGACCAGAATCCAGGGTTCGCAACCACATGCCTGGGAAATTTGTTGCGACCCCGGGATCCGGTGCATTCCCTAAGAATTATTTACTGTCGCGTGCCCCGATGCGACCCGCTGCAGTGCGACATCCTCGGTTTGGCATTGCGTTGTACTTTGCAACGTTGTTTGACAGTGCGTCGTTTGTTTGGCATTCATTCACGTGGCTTACCATTCCTTCGAATTGCCTACCGGGGCACCTGAACCACGAGCGGGCCAATGTGCGTGCCCACGAAGGCCTTTCGTCGTCATTCACTGCCAGACAATTCTGCAAGCGTGTACGTACACATGCAACTGTAACCGCTGGCTTCTGGACAGCGGTCCTCGGTGCGGCGCAACCGAAATTCTTCGCCGTCCCTCGACGGGGCCATCTCTTTCACTCCTCCTGCTCCTCCTCTGGGTCCTCTCCTCCTCCTCCTCCTCCTCTTTCTGCCGCTCCACTGCTCGTCCTCCCCCACATCCGCTTCCCTCTCCTCGAACCCCGAGGTTACCTCCCTCCTATCCTTCGCCCTCCTTCCGGCGTGTTTCGGGAGCCCCTGGGGTCCCGGGAAGGGCCACAGACCGCCCGATGTTTTGAATAATTCCGACAACCACCGCAGGGAAGGGGCCACACTTCCAAGTCCTCTAGGGATGGCGCGAACGACCAACATAAGCAAAGCCTCAAGGACCAAGGTGCATGGCGCGGGGCCATATTTCCATGTCCACTAGGGATAGCGCGAACGACCAACATAAGCAAAGCCTCAAGGACCGAGGTCCATGGTCCATGGCGCGAAGCGCCAATGCAGTCCTGAGTATATATATATATATATGTACTACATATATGAAGCCATATGTCGAAGTGTGCGCATGACTATATATATATATATATATATATGCATCGCTTACTTACATGTAAATGTGTATACATACCATATACTCTGGGAAACAACGTCTCTGCCACCTCGCCAGCCAAAAGCCACCGGATCCAGGTGGTCTCATCCCTCCAGCCCGAAGCGAATACGACGTCGACCTGCTTCGCTCCAACATGGACGCGGACATCCGTTGTCAACGGCGCACACCGCGAGGCGGGGATGCGACGTGGCGCGCACCGTGCGCGACCCAGCGAACTGTTCCTCTCGCCTGCGAGGCGCGGCGCCGCGCGGGCAGGCGAGATGCAGTTCTCGCAGCAGCGCTCGGCGGGTGTCGTCTGAAGGTGGCGCGCGGGGCCTGGGCGCGGCGCGTGGTGCTCGCCGACCAGCCGATGGGGGCGCGGCCGCGCGCGAGCGGGCGAAGTGCAGTCATCGCCAAGGCGCTTGGCAGACTTCTGAAGGTGGCGTTCGGGGCTCGGGCGCAGCGTCTCTTGTTCGCTCGGCCAGGTCGTTCGGGGCGGAGCCGCACGCGAGGGGGAGAATTTGCCGCAGTCGCGCAAAAAGGGCGCTCCCACTTGGGCGCAGCGCATCTCGGCCGCCCAGTCGATGCAAAAGCGGCAGCGTGGACGCGAGCCAGCGGGCGAGATGTGGTTCTCGCCCAAACGTCGCGGACAAACAACGCCAGGAAAGTGGCAATGCTGTTTAGGCGCGGCGCGTGTCGCATGTCTGTTTTCGCATCTCTGATCGGAAAGTTGGCCGCGCAAGAGAGAGAGAGAGAAAGAGAGAGAACAAAAAAAACAAAGAGAGAGATAGAGAACTAATAGGGATATTGCCACAGCGTTGCGCAAGGATGTTATGACAGTGCCGATCCCACCCTTGCGTTGCCAATGCCTCTCCTCCCTCGTCGAGTCGTCAGATGCGGGGGAGAGCCCGCACGCGTGTTCCCTTCGCAAAGTGCGAACGAGCGACGACCGCCCGTCTCAATATCCAGATGGACCTTCATGTGTCCGTGTGTGATGCGATGGAGGGCAGGCGTGGGCGGGGTCCGCTGACTCGGTTGACCTGGCGAACTCGACTCCCCATTAGGGAGGTCACACAGGACGTTCACGCCCAACCACGTGCATAAATACGGCCCCTCAGTCCGCGAGACTAGCCTCGTGATACGAGTGTCCTTCTTCCGCTCCTGGCCTTCTCGTCTTCCCCTCCATTTCCCATATGTTCCTGGGAGGCGATGCTTATGTGTGTGTCTGCTTTGTTTGTTTTCTCCTCCTGAGCTCCCTATGCCCTAGCCTTCTCCGTGCCTCCCTCACTCCGTCGCCCTCCCCCCTCTCCTCTCCCACCTCCCCCCTCACGCCCTCCCACCTCCCCCCCCTCCCCCCTCTCTCCTCGCTCTCTCTCCCTCCCTCGCTCGCCCCTCCCCCTTCCCCCCCCCGTGCCGCTCCTCGCCCTCGAATAGCGACGGCGCCACGGACTTCATCGCCGCCACGGCCCCCGCGGAGAAGAGCGAGAGGACGTGGGAGGGCGACGAGGCGTCCGAGCCGCCCAGCCGCGGCATGGCCTCGGCGCGGCGAGGGGGGGGGGGAGGGGAAGGGGGAGGGCTCGTGTAAAAGGGGCCCAGGGACACAGAATTTCGCTGCCCCAACGGGCCAGAGGCGCGCTAAGATCTCTGGCAACGGGTTAACCACCTTTCTAATTCGCGCGCGCGTGGCGGCCCCTGGGGACCCCTGGACGAGAAGTACCCCGACCGGTCTGACTCAGGCGCCCCAGAGCCCTCCTAGAGGGTCCCAAGAGTCCCCAAGAAGGTCCAAAAGGGCTCCGAGTCGCCGACCGATCGGTCCGAGACGCCCAAAATAGTTTCCAGACGGCCGCAGACGCCCCCAAGACGCCCAAAGAGGCCTCGAAGAAGCGTCTCAAGAGGGCCCCAGGAGGCAAAACCATAGATTTCCCATCGGTTATTGAAAGATTTTGGCGGTCTCCTCTTTTCTGCTTTCCAACGCTCCAAGACGGCCCAAGAGGTTCCCGAGACCGCCCCAAGACGGCCCAAGAAGCCTCCAAGAGGGCCCCAAGACGGCCCAAGATGGCCCCAAGACAGCCCAACAGGCGCCCAAGATGGCCCAAGAGAGCCCAAGCCGACAGAACTACCACGCCCGGGGAGGGCTCTCAGAATTTCTGGGGGGGTAAAAATTGACACCCCTCACGCAGATCCGCAGGCTCAGGGTCCAAAAACACAAGGGATTTGCCACATGTTTGAACTTCAGTGGCACCCCTCATGCAGATCGGCGGGGTCAGGGTCCAAAAACACAGGGGATGCGTCTCATTTCTCAAATTTGGTGGCACCCCTCATGCAGCTCGGGCGGGGTCAGGGTCCAACAACACAAGGGAATTGCCACATTTCTCAAATTCGGTTGCACCCCTCACGCAAATCGGCGGGGCCAGGGTCCAAAAACAGAAGGGATGTGCCACATTTCTAAAATTCGGTGGCACCCCTCACGCAGATCGGCGGGGTCAGGGTCCAACAACACATGGGATTTGCCACATTCCTAAAATTCGGTGGCACCCCTCACGCAGATCGGCAGGGTCAGGGTCTACAAACACAAGGGATGTGTCACATTTTTGAAATTCGGTGGCACCCCTAATACAAATCGGCGGGGTCAGGGTTCAAAAACTCACGGGATGTGCCACATTTTTGAAATGCGGTGGCACCCCCTGACCAGATCCGCAGGGTCAGGGTCCAAAAACACTGGGAATGTGTTATATTTGTCAAATTCGGTGGCACCCCTCACGCAAATCGGCGGGGCCAGGGTCCAACAACACAAGGGATCTGCCACTTCTGAAATTCGGCGGCACCCCTCAAGCAAATCGGCGGGGTCAGGGTCCAAAAACAAAAAAGATGTGCCGCATTTCAAAAATTCGGTGGCACCCCTTTCGCAGATCCGCAGTGCAGGGTCAATAAAAACAATAGCATGTGCAACACTTCTGAAATTCGGTGGCACCCCTCATGCAGATCGGCGGGGTCAGGGTCCAAAAACATATGGGATGTGCAATATGTTTGAAATTCGGTTGCACCCCTCACGCAAATCGGCGGGGCCAGGGTCCAAAAACACAGGGGATGTGCCACATTTCTGAAATTCGGTGGGTCATAAAAACAATAGCATTTGCAACATTTCTGAAATTCGGTGGCACCCCTTACGCAGATCGGCGGGGTCAGGGTTCAAAAACAAACAGGTCCCGACACTGCTTCACGGCGGCGCCCAGACCTCATGATTTAGCATTTGCATCTCCCATTATCCGAGACAGGGGGCCGGCGGCATGGGGCGAAGCCCTTACGGATAAATAAACGCAAATCCCAGGATGCCCTGTATTTTCTCATCTTTTCTGGGTTTTCGTCTTCCCGCCCACTTCCCAGATTCTTCCTGGGAGTCGTCGATGAACTGTGCCTGTGATGTTTTCCCCTCCTGACAGATCTCCGACGGTGTGATGTGACTTTTGAAATCCATGCGTCCTCGGGCGCCCGTCACGGGGCGCACGGGGCCACGAACAGATGATCCAGGGCGAAGAGCTGCCCCCCCTGGGGCAAGAGTCGGGGCCCCTGGGGCCGAGGAGGATGCCTGAAGGGGGGGAGGGAGGGGGGAGCCTCCTCTCCCCTCCTCCCTGGGGAGAAGCAGCGATACCGATACCGCTGCTCCCCCGACCTCTCCCTGGGTGCGTTCTGACCAGCCCTTCAAGGAAAATCCGGCCGTGGCGGCGAGGGCTCTCCAGGACGGGCACCGGCATCGCTACCTCTTCCACCGAGCCAGCGAGGGCACTCTGGCACCGCTGACCCCCCCCTCCCTCTCCCTGCCCGTCCTCCTCCTGCGGGCCGAGGGCCTCTGGCTGAGCCCAGTCTGCATGGAGCCCCATTGCCTGCCCGCTGACCCGTCTCTCTCCCTCCCCGCCTGTCCTCCTCCCCCTCCCTCCTCTCCACCTCCCCTGGCCCTCCCCCCCCACTCGTCCGCCTTTGGGGCGAGTGGCCCACCGGGGCCACGCGTGTGAGGCGAGTCCGAGTCCAGCGCCGAATATATGCGTCGAGCGGAGCGAGCCTCCCGTCCGTCCACTCGCGCCCTCTGCGCCGGTCCTCCTGCCCGGGCCGAGGGAGGCCTCCAGCGCCGTGTCCAGGAGCTTCGGCAGCGGCTGCTGCTGGCGGCGACCGCGGCGCCCGGCCATCCGCACGCCGCTGGTCTCGCCGCGGCGACCGGAGGCAGCCGCCACGACGGCGGCGACCTGCGGCCACACCCCCCTGCCCTCCTTGCTATCCTGGCCCCTTGCTCTCCTCCTGCTCCTCCTCCTCCTCCTCCTCCTCCTCCTTCTCGCTGTCGTCGTCCTCCTGCTCCTGCTCCTACTCCTGCTCGTGCTCATGCTCCTCCTGCTCCTCCTCCTCCTCCTCCTCCTCCTCCTCCTCTTCCTCCTCCTCCTCGTCCTCCTTCTCCTCCTCCTCCTCCTCCTCCTCCTCCTCCTCGTCCTCCTCCTGCTCCTTCTCCTGCTCCTCGACATCACCATCACCATCATCATCATCATCATCACCATCATCATCATCATCATCATCATCATCATCATCATCATCATCATCATCATCATCATCATCATCATCATCATCATCATCATCATCGTTATCATAATCACCACCACCACTACCATCATCACCATCATCATCAGCAGCAGCATCAGCATCAGCATCAGCAGCATCATCATCATCATCATCATCATCATCAGCATCATCATCATCATCACCATCATCATCAGCAACAGCAACAGCAGCATCATCAACATAGTCAGTATAGTCGCCATCATCATCATCATCACAACATTCACCACCATCAACACCATCACCAGCAACATCATAATCATCAGCATGATCATGACCATAATCATCAGCAACACCATCATCATCAACATCGGCACAATCATCATCATCATCAACATCATCATCATCATCATCATCATCATCATCATCATCATCATCATCGTCGTCATCGTCATCGTCATCGTCATCGTCATCGTCGTCAACATCATCATCACCCTCACCATCACCGTCATCGTCATCGCCGTCGTCGTCATTAACGACAACGCCAGCATCGTCATCATTACCATCCACCTGTCCGTCGTCTTTCCATTGGGGTGGGGCACATTCTGGAAGCCTAGCGGGCTGTGGGAGATACTGGTCGTCATTGTACTGGCTCTTGCTGTGCACTGTGTTGCCCAGCAGGGGCTAGCTTTGTGGATGCCACGGCAATGGACACCCTAACAGTCGTATCATTGAATGTAAACTGTGGTTTAAATGTCGGAAAGCTGTTCCCAACATGTATTAAGCATGCATGTTACACGTTTTAAAACATGCTCAAAACATGTTTTAGACATCTGGAAATTATTTGGCAACACGCTTCCTCTCCATTGATCGGCCTCCACAAGGCTAGCTGGGGCACCCCGCCACAGTCGTGCAGAGTAGGCGCAGCGCACGCTGCCCGTGCGCTGCGAGCACACCAGAGGTCCACGGCGGGGGGGGGCAGGGCGGCGGCGAACTGAAAACCCAGTGAGCTGCAGGATGCGACGCCATGGCGCCAACGCACATACTACCCAAACGTATAAGTGCATGGATACCCATCGGTCGGAAGAAGCGGGTAGAATTGTGGATGTCATGGCAACAGACACTCTAACAATCCGACCAGTGTTGAATCAACAATATGTTTACCTGGAAAACATGTTCTAAACAACGTTTCAAACATGCTTTTGTTTTTGTTTTCATGTTTAACAGCAGTTTTGAAACATGCTCTAGACATCTGGAAATCATTTGGCAGCACGCTTCCTCTCCATTCATCGACTTCCACAACTGTAAGTGCACGGATACCCATCGGTCGGAAGAAGCGGGTCGAAGCCTGAGGTGGGAAGGCGTTGGAAGCAGATTGGACTTCTGCCCGCCCCCTGAAGAGCAGGCAAGAGGGACAATCGCTCGACTCTTGAGGCAGGAAGGCGCCTGCAAGAGCTCGGGATCCGGGAATCCAGAAGTACGTACTTTCAACCACCGATGGGTTCAGGATGCAGGGCTATAGCATGTCCTTCAGCTGGCTGGCCTTGCTCGCGTCTGCGCTGTCCGCGGCGGCGCTGGCGGCCGAAGGCGCCGCACCCGAGGCACGCGCCTCGATGAGCTGCGCGTCCTTCTCCTGCGCGGCGGCGTAAAAAAGGATCGGGCCTCTGGCCGCCTCCCTCCCACGGTCTCCCTCTTTCGTGAAGGGGGACAGGGGGGAGGGAGAGGGGAGGCGTGATGGAAGGAGGTCGGAGGGGCGGGCGGGTGTGGCGGGGGGGGGCAGAGGAAGGGCGAAGATGTGGGGGAGAGGAGAAAGGGGATGGGAAGAAGGGGCGGCACGGAAACAGCGTGAGAGGAAAACAACGATGAGGAGAGAGAGAGAGAGAGAGAGAGAGAGAGCGGAATGCATGTGCTGTAGGAGGCTGGGGATTGGCAAGGGAGTGAAGCGGGGGAGCTCACACAATCATACTGGTTGCGCCGTCATGCCATGGGCGCGACGTCTCAGTCAAGCTGCTTCTTCGCTGACGTTGTAATGAACATTGGGGTCGCCATGCTTTTCGAGGTGCTCGCCATGACGGTCCTCACGGCGACAAAGAGCGCAGCAATAATAGCCCTCTACTTCGTGGACCGTGGTCCTGCCTGAGCATAGATCACGTCCGACAACTGGTGCATCAACGACATGGGTTGACCGTGTTGTCTCCTTTTGCGCTGGGCTCAACCGGGTGGGGATCAGTCGTATCAGGGTGCAGCCACCATCTCGCCGAAGATATTCCCCGAGGCGTCAGAGGCACCCCAACACGGTTCTTCCCGCACGCATCCTGTGGCTCAGAGTCGCGCTCCTCCCCCTCCTGCTGCGCTTTGTCGCGCGAGGGACCCACCGCATCAATGCTGCACACACCCAACAAAACACAAGTTAACCTGCCACCGTCCCTGTCTCAGATGGTCCACAGGCAGTGAGAGTGCCAAGTCGAACTACCTGGGCGGGGCCTGCTCATCGCCAACGGCCAGGCAAACCGTGCCCGCAAGCCTGCTCCTCGCACAAGCATCCTCATTCCTCTCGGGTCGCTCGAAAGGGGGGGGGGGCTACCAAAGCAGTGAAGGGCTCAACGACTTCTGCCGACCCTGGACTCGCGCTGGAGCCGCCACAAGTTGCTAAGTGTCGCTTGAGATCTCCCGGTGTACTTGGATTTGCATTTACCTGCCAGGATGTACCTAGATGTGCTCAGATGTTTCTGCATCTACCTTGATGTATCTGGCGTTGGCCCCACGAGTCGATTGGCGTACCAAGCCCTTAGGGACACAAAGGGGGTGGGTCGGCGAATCGGCTCATGTAGCTGGTTTTTAGCGGCCCCGATACGCAACACGCGACACGTAGCGTATCGATGCGGAGCTCAGCACGTCGACTAAAAACGTCATTAGGTCTGACGCGATACAATTCGCCAAGACGTGGGCCAATACGCTGAGACAACACGCAGCGTATTGACACGGACGCTTTGAGCACAGTGCGTGTTGCGTCCCAAGCCGGGCGTGTCGAGGCAGCCAAAGGAGGGGGGGCCTTCTCAGAAGGGTCGGAAGGCCTCGGGCCTGCTGAGGAGCCTTCGGGGCTCTGGGCCTCGTCCGCAGCCGCAGAGGGCTTCTCGGGAGGCCAAGGCGCTTCTGCGAAGCCCCGCCGCCTTCTGAGCCGGCCTGCCCCCTCTCGTTCCCCCCCTCGGCGCGCGCTGGCTTTCTCGGCGCCTCCTGGCGCCAGGAGGCCTCCCGAATGCCGCGGCAGGCGCCCCCCGCGGCGGGGCCGAGACCAGCTGCACGCGGCAGATCACACACACACACATACGTACACACGCACACACACACGCACACACACACACGCACACACGCACACACCCGCCCTCGGCGGCGAGCGAGGAGGGGAAAGGGAGGAGGAGGAAGCCTTCTCAGAAGGCGGTGGGGCTTCTCAGGAGCCCGCCGGCCTTCTGACAAGTTTTCAGCGTCTTCGGAGAGGGCACAGACAGAATAGAATCTCAGGAGGCATACAGCCTTCCGAGCCTTCTGAGAAGGCCTCCTCCTTCTCACTTCCCCCCCCCTGGGGGCACCCAAAGGTACCGATACCGCAACTCCCCAGACCTCTCCTGGGTTGCGTTCTGACCAGGATTTCGAGGCGAATCCAGCGGTGGCGACGACGGAGGCCCAGGAGGCCCCAAAAAGGGGAACACGAGGGGAGGGGAGAGGTATGGGTACCTTTTCCTCCTCTGACCCCTCGCGCGCCGCCGATTGCCCCCCCGCCTCTGATCACCCGGCCCGATGCTCCCTCCCGATCCGTGGCGCCCTGCGCCGCGGCCCCAGCAAAGCCCCAGGAGGCAAGCCCCAGAGAAGCGGGGCGGGGCGTGGCCCCGCTGGCGCTGCGCGCCGCTCCCCACCCTGGGAGACGCGATGTCATCGGAGGCCGACGACGACGACGACGACGACGACGACGACGACGACGACGACGACGGCGGCGGCGGCGGCGGCGGCGACGACGGCGACGGCGACGGCGACGGCGACGGCGACGGCCGACGGCCGACATCGACGGCGACGACCGCAGCACATGCACTGAAGTCTGCGGGCCTTCGCCCGAAACGCAGTGCACAGGTTCGGCTGAACGTCTCGGCCTCGCGCACCTCCCCCGAGGCCTGTCCACGACACCGTGCGCGGCTGCGAACGTAGCGTCAGGGTCGTGCTCCTGCCCCCGACGCCCTCCGTGTCCGCTGCGCTGGGGCAGCCCTGGGCTGCAGGCCGAGAGCCCTGTGCAACGGGCCTCCGTGGCGGCAAGCCAGGGGCCCTGCCGGCCGTTCTGCAGGTCCGCGCGAGCGAGGCTCGCCCGTCGTACCAGGCTGCTCCCAGGTCGAGGCGGGGTGAAAAATCAACGCGGGGCCCGTCCGCGCGATCGCCAAGCCTCCTCCTCCGCCTCCTCCTCATCCAGGAGGCGGGGTGGAGAAGCGGGAAGAGGAGTCGCCAAGCCTCCTCCTCCTCCTCCTCCTCCACCTCCTCCTCCTCCTCGTCATCCAGGCGGCGGAGGTGGAGAAGCGGAAGGAAGACGAGGACCAGAATATCTGACCAAGCATCCGGGTTCACGCGCGTGCAATCCACCATTAGACAGTCCTGCGGTTTTGAATGATCTGTTCACGTGGAGGAAAACCTTTTGACTTGGGAACCCCCCAACTAGTGGCCTGCACGTATAGGGAGATCGCGAGGGCATCCCGTCTATCAGACCATCCATTCTCCACATTCAAGTCGTGAGGAGGACGAGGGGGGAGAGAAGAAGGGTGAGGAGATGACGGTCAACAGGAGAACGGAGGGGACAGTTGGCGGAGGAAGTGAGGATGAGAACAGGACAACTGGTGGCGAGGGTGTGAGGATCGCCGCGATGCTTGCAAGAAAGACAACGACGAGGAGGATGAGAGGGCCGGGGCCGAGGAGCAGTGGAGGAGGGGAGCAGAACGCAACCGACGCGTTGCTTCCGCCCTCGGCTCCTGCTTCGCCGAAGCGCGCCGCGCCCTGGCCTCCTGCGCGGCCTCCGTGGCCGAGCTGGCGAGTGTGTGCGAGTCCAGGTGGGCCGACCCGGCGTGCTTCGCCAGGCCGGCGTGCTTCGCCAGGCCGGCGTGCTTCCTCCCCGCGCCCAGGCGCTCGGCGAACCTCGCCAAGGCGGCTGCTGAGCCCCCACTCATCTCCGAATCCAGCTGCGCCCCCTCCGCTTCCACCCCCTGCTCCTCTTCCCCCCTTCTCTCCCTCCTTGCCGTCGCTCGGACGTCCATTTCCCGTGTATGTTTCGGTTTCGTACGTGTTTTTGTTGCTCGATGGTCCAGGATGGTCCTCGATGGTTCTCGCCGAGGAGAAATGCACACGTCCGAGCGATGCCAACTCCTGATTCGCCCCCCCCCCCTCCTCATCATCCCCCCTCCATAGATCATGCCCGTCGTCCTCACGTTCCTCGTCCTTCACCCACTCCCTCTCCTTCAACTCTCCCGCTTCGTCAACTCTCCCCCTTCTTCCTCCTACCCCTCCTTCTCCTCACCCCATTCTCATGCTGCCCCTCCTACGTAATCTCTCCTTCCCCGCCCTCTCTCCCTCCCCCTCACCCCCCATGCTGCTCTCCCAAACTCATTCCCTCTTCCTGCCTCATACCTCTATCAGCGCCTACAAAGTCACAACTATTCTCGATAATGATATGCTGAGGGGTGGTGCCAATGCAAATCAAGAGAATATGCTGGACATGCCGCAAGCAAGCATCCGGTAGCCAGGTGAGGCTCAGAATGACAAGTATTTCTGGCACAGCGCTCACCCGTGGAAGAGGAACAGGAGGAGGCGAGCCAGACTGAGGAGACCCGAGGATGCAGCAGAAGAGGCAGAAGAGGAGGATGCGGAGAAGGAGGAGGAGGAGGAGGCAAGGAGGAGGAGGAGGAGGCGAGGAGGAGGAAAAGCAGGAGGCAGAGGAGGCAGAGGCGGCAGAGGAGGAAGAGGAGGAGAAGCCTCGGGAGGAAGAGCGGCGCAGGAGGAGCTGCAGGAGGTGGAGCAGGCGCGCGGCGCGCGGGCGTGCGAGGTGGGCGTGCCGAGCACATTCGCAGCCCCCACCCGCCTCTGCTGGAGCGACGAGACGGAGGCCTCCTTCTGGACAGCGCACACCGCGTCGTCCAGCGCCCCCGGCCCAACTCTGGGGCGTGACTCCACGGGGCTCACTGCGGCGGTCACTCCTGGAGGCGGCTCGAGAGTGGACCGGCCTCGATGGAGAGATGGCAATGCGAGCGTGCGTGAGGAAACACATGTCAATACCACCCCCCCTCCTCAATTCATCTCTGCTTCTCCACCGCCCGCTCCCCACCTTCTACCTCCATTCCCCGTCCTCTCCCTCACCCTTTATTCTCCCACTCCTGCTCTTCCTCCTTCTGCTTCCTTACCCCTCTTCCCTCCTGGATACGCCCTCGTTGTCCCTCATCCTCCTGCTTCCCCTCCTCCACCATCTTTTCCTAATCTCCTGATCCCCTGCTCTCCTGATGCTCCGACTCTTCCTCCGATCCTCCTCTGGTCCTCCTGCACCTCCTCCTCCGACTCCTCCAACTCCTCCAACTCCTCCATCTCGCCCTCGTCACCGTCCTCATGCTGCTTCTGATTCTGCTACAAGCTGTTCCTCTGGCACCTGCTCCTGCGCCTGGAGATGCTGCAGCTGCTGCAGCTCTACTCATCGTCATCATTCTGACCGATTCCCTAGGAGACGCCTTCAAGCTCGTCCTGCCCATCTGCTTCTCGTACTGCAGCTGTTGTTGCTGCGACTACTCTTCTGCCTCGTCCGCCTTCCCGATTGCTCCTCTTTCGCGTCGTCCTCCGATTCTCCCCCTGTCCCTCCTCCTCAAAACCTTCACCGTCACTCGCCCGTTCTCACCCTGCTTATGCTGTCCCTTCTTCACCGCATGGTCCTCTTCATAATTATCCTCCCATATTGTCCCGCCATCTCGGCCACCTCCTCCTGCTCCTGCTCCTGCTCCTGCTCCTGCTCCTGCTCCTCCTCCTCCTCCTCCTCCTCCTCCTCCTCCTCCTCCTCCTCCTCCTACATGCCGTACTCGTCGTAACCAACCTCTCTTCGCTCATATCTGAGATGCCACATATACTGCATACTGCTGCACATCCTCCTTTTCCTGACATCCTCCTCCTCCTTCTCCTCCTTCTCTTCTCATCCTCCATCTTCGCCTACCCTCACAAGTCCCTCCCCTTCCATCTTCATCCGACTCCTCATCCGATCCTTGTCCCTTCCCCCTGTCATCTCTCATTTTCCCCGTTCCCTCCTGCTCCTCATCCCCCTTCAACTCTGGAGCCACTTTCCACAACAACCCTTCATCCTCAGCTCCCCACTCCTCATGCTGAGGGGATACAAAGCTGGGGGGGCTTCCAGCGCAAGCTTGTGTCCCTCCTGCCCCGCTCTGAGCCTCCCCACCTTCCATCCTAGCTCCCACCCCCCATCCTCCCTCCCTCTCCGCACCTTGCTCTCCTCCGTTTTCCCTATATCCTCCCCCCCTGTCATCACCTCATGCTGCGTCTGTTTCTAATTGATGTCCTCCTCCTCCTCCTCCTCCTCCTCCTCCTCCTCTTCAAAATCTCTTCTCCCTTCCCCTCCCAACCCCTGCGTGCCTCCCCCTCATCTCAAATCCGTTCTGCCTGATCCCTCATCCTTCTTCCCCAAATTTGCTCTTCTCCACCCCAGTCATGCCTGCCCCATCCCTCCTTCCAGCTCCCTCCTCCCAACTCCCCACTCCCTGATCTCGCATCCCTTCTCCCAAAACCCTCCTCACAATGACCTGATCTACAGCCTTCCCGCCCTCCTCCGTCCGAGCTCCTGAGACTCCTCGAACTCCCAAGCCTCCTTCTCCTCCTCCAACTCTTTCCGCTCCTCCCCATTCTGCATCTTCTGGGCACCGATGCCGCTCCTGCTACGGCAAACGAAGCCCGCAGAAACAAAGCAAAGCCCGGCGCTACCGCCGGGCCATGGGCCCGGGCCATCTGCTCGCGCGTTCACGCTCGGGTGGGGGGGTGCCGAAAGGGGAACTGGCACAGAAGGGGGTTATGAAGGGGCAGACGAGGAGGACGAGGAGGACGAGGACTGAAAGCGAGGGGGGGGGCGGACGAGCAGGACGAGGAGGAATTGGACTTACGTAGCACCCCGCAGATGCGGATGAGAGTGAGGGGGCGGTGGGGACGTCGGCAGATTGCGAGACTCTGGAGAAGCCCGCCGCAGGCGCCAAAGTTTCACAAATTATACAACGAGCCCGCCGCAGGCGCCGATTTTTTCGTTAAACCAATGTGAGTAAGTCGCGGGTGGGTCGCGGGTGGGTCGCAAATGGGTCGCGGGTGGGTCGCTGTTGGGTCGCGGGTGTAGAGGGCAGAACATCCACACCATAATAATCACCCCGACAAGCGAAGCCGCTTAGTAAGCGCACACACAAGGAATGAATCGAACAGGGCAGGGCTGCTTAGTAAACGCCCTAAGCCGTTTGGTAAACGTCAATTGTCGGGTCCGGGTGGTTTCTCCTCCCTTGAGGGTGGGTCGCGGGGTGGGTCGCGGGTGGGTCGAGGATGGGTCGAAGGTTGGGTCGCGGGTTGGTCGCGGGTGGGTCGCGGGATGGGTCGCGGGGTGGGTCGCGGGTGGGTCGCGGGGTGGGTCGCGGGTGGATCGCGGGTTGGGTCGCGGGTGGGTCGCGGGCTGGGTCGCGGGGTGGTGGATGGAGGAGGAGGAGGAGGAGGAGGAGGAGGAGGAGGAGGAGGATGAGGAGGATGAGGAGGAGGAGGAGGAGGAGGAGGAATGGGAGGAATGGGGGGGACGAGAGAAAGAAAAAGGGGGCGAGGCAGATCCTCACACCCCCGTCCAAGCCAGTCCGGCCGCCAGATCGCTGTCTGCTCAGCTCGCAGCCCAGGGGAGGGCCAGGGGCGGCAGCGATGGGGGGGAGCCGGGCTAAGGAGGGGAGACGCCGAGCGGGAATCGGCGGCACATCGCCGACAGATCGGCGATGTGGGCCCCCGATGGCGAATCCGCACGCTCCTGGGCGGGGCGAGCCATCGGGCACCCGTCCGCGATCCAGGGGCGATTGGGGGGCGATGCAGCCCCCCCCTGAGCCCATCCCCCCCCCCCGACGTTGCCCCGGAGGTCTGCTCCGCGAACGGCGGGGGGTGGGGGCGATGCCAGGCCTCCCCTTCCGGGCCCCCCCGAGAAGTGCGCACGCCCGAATAAGGTACACGGATGGACTGGTAAGGGGCCGAGGCCAGAGCCGGCGGGCCAACGGGCGCGGACCCCCAGAGAGGCCGGCGGGCGAGACCCAGAGGCAGGGCGAGGCCCCGATGGGAGCGGCGGGTGATTACGAGGAGGTGAGCGTGGGGAGCGGGGGAAGGGAGGAAGGGGAGGGGAGGGAGGAGGGGGAGGGGATGGGATGGCGGAGAGAGGGCAGGAGGGGAGGGGCGGGGAGGTGAGGGGGTGGGGGATGGCAGGGTACGTGGAGGCACGGGGAGATCAGGGGAGGGAGAGGGAGAGAGCGAGGCGGAGAGAGGCAGCGGAGAGGAAGGGGACAATACGGGCGATCGAGCGGAGGTGAGGGGGCACGGGAGGATGGGTGGGGCGGGAGAGAAGCAAAGAAACCCTGGGCCTCAGGTCTCGCCCGCCCGGCCTCCACGAGACGCTCCCTTTGGAGCCCCCCGACTGGTGCGAATATGGAGCCTCGGAGCCGAAACGGCTGTTCGGTGGCGTGCCCGCGCGGCGAGGGGGATGCGGAGGATGCCGAGGAAGCTGAGGGACAACAAGGGGGGAGGAGTAAGACGAGGGGGAGGGAGGATGAGGAGGCGGAGGGAGCACGAGGCAGAGGGGAGAGAGAGGAGAGGAGAGAGGAGAGATGGAGGAGAGGAGGGGGAGGAGCAGGGGGAGAAGCATGGAGGCTACAGAGCTGTACGTCTTACTCTGTTCTTTCCTGCGCGCCCCGGCCATGGCGAGCCACGGGAGTGACCGCGCACCAGCGTTCGTGGTACCAACGCCTTCCCTGTGGGCTCCCAAGCGCAGACAGACGAACACTACGGCAGGGTCGTGTCGCGGAAATCCAGGCGTTGGTTTCTGGCACCACGTGGGCCGTTCACCTTGGACGGTCGGCGGCGCATCGATCGCCAGATCGTCCCATGTTGGCAGCTTCTGGGCCACTGGCGGCGTTGAACCTGGAAAGCCGGCGGCGGAAACGCCGCCGCGTCGACACGACGCGAACCCGCCGCAACCAGAAAGAAAAACCCAACGCGGGGAAATGCACGCGGCGACAGGCGGGAGGTCGAAACCACCAGCCACAATGCCCATACGCCTGTCCAGCGACGCGACCTGCAAACGGGGCGGCGTCCGGACTGTGGGCGTGCGTCGAGTGGCCGAGTGGCAATGCGCATTTGGAGTGGTACTTGTCTCACCAGTGCGGCCGCTGCTGCAAAACGCGCGCAAACCAAGCAGCACACAAATATGGGTATAGACTGGCAGGTCGGCGAAATGGCCCACATGGGCACCAACAGTGAATGGGTTTTTTTACGAGGAGGACATCGGCGTCGGGTGTCTGGCATCGGCCTTCGCCAGCGTGCGGCGGTGCCTGCCGCCGCGACCTGGCGGAGCTCCTGCCTGCCCGCGCCGCCGCGCCGACGCCGATCGACGATAGAAGATCGAGTGCCCAATGGGGACCCGGGAATGATCCTACGCGGGCGCACCGAGGGACGCAAGAGGGAGCTGTGTTGGGGCTGCCGTCGGGCCTTTGGTGCCCTCCTGCGGGTCTCCTGGGGCTCTCTCTTGGGCCACCGACAGCGACAACAACGACAACGATCAACGATCAACGATCAACGACAACGATCAAGGGCCTCTTGGGGCCCTTGAAATGCCACCTTGGGGCTCTCTTGGGCTATCTTGGGGTCCTCTTGGGCCGTCCTGGGACTGTCTTGGGGCCTTTGAGGCCTCTTGAGCCGTCTTGGACTGTCGGAAGCCCGGGAAGGCGAGAAGGGCAAGAACGTGACAATCAATGAACAACCCTGGCAATTTGTGTTCCGCGGCGTCCTCTTAGGGTCCTTTTGAAGCCTGCTTGGGCCATCTTGGAGGTCTGGCCGTCTTGGTAACCATGGCGCCCTGTTGGGGCGTATCGTGGGCTTCTGGAGCCAACTGGGTATATTTGCAGACCACCTTGGAGTGCATGTTCAGGGCCGAGGCCCGGAGGGATTCCTAGAGGAGTGTGGCAAGCTTTCTGTGCAGGGGGTGCGGTCGGGTGGTCGGTCGGAAAACACCTTGGGTGATCACAACAGAAAGCAGGATGGTTAAGAGTGAGTTCACGCGTAGCAGGCACCTGCCGTTTCGGGAACGAGGCATCACTGACGCAGGCCCACGGGTGCTAATACCCCAACAGCACTCGGGCAGGCATCAGGCGAGGGTGCCTGCTGCACTCACCCACAGCCGGCGCTGCGAAGCCGTCCACTAGACGCATGGCATGAGCGAGGAGCGGAAATTACTTCAGAAAGAAACTACCTCCAGACTTATGATCTTATGATGTTCCGACCTACTTTAGCCTTAACCTCCAGAAAGAATTTCGAGCACCAAGAAAGGACTGCAACCTGAGGATTTTCACGTGCCGGGCCTTGGGTGGCGATTGTCGATCGACACTTCGCCAGCGGGTCGGGCAAACACAGTTTCGATACATGTGCGGGTGCTCCAAATTGACTCTCAGATGTGGTCCTCAAGTGCAATGGGAACCAAACAACTCCAGACGCCTGCTGGTTTTCCAGCGCCGCTGTGTCTCGAATTCATGTGCACTTTTGCACTGAACAAGGCAGCACAACAATGCACACAAGCATTGACCGTCGGAGGTTCGCTCGGACGTCTTGGGTCGGTGCTGGGCCCCAGCTCCGCCGACGCGCGAGGCGCGCCAGGGGTCCAAGGGTCACCTCAAGAGATCCGCACGGACCTCCAAGAGTCGACACGTTTCTGCAGTCCCTGTTGTTCTGCGGCAACTCGTGGGAGCCTCCCATACAATCTTGTCGGCTCGTGCGAATCGACGAACGTCGACGCTACATCGGCGCTGATCGATGCTAAATCGAAGCTGGCCGACGACACATCGACGGTAAATCGACGCTAGCCGACGCTGACCGGCGCCAGATCGGCGCCACTTCATCGACTCCCAAACGTCAATTGACGCTCATCGACGCTAAAGACGGAATTAAAAGGGTATACCCGGCTCCAATGATTTGCCACCGAATCCAAGAGTTGACACGTTTCTGTATTCCCTCTTGCCTTCGACCAACAAGATCAGTGAGCAAAGACACCTCCACATTCACACCCTTCGCGGTCCCGCGCACACGAATGTCCGCGCTCGAACGCAGGTCAGCGGCTAGCGGAAACTTCCCGTGTCCGTATGCAGATCTAGGGCTGACCCGAACATCATGTGCGAACATTTGTGCTCGAACCGTTTGCGAACCGTTCGTTTTGAACATCTCTGCTCCACCTCAACCGAAGAGCCGTGGACGAGGCTCTTGGTGGCCGTGAAGTTCGCGAACAGATGCTTCCGCACCGTGGATTCACTGTTGGCAAACATCCGAGTGCGAACATGATTGTCCACCCTTCCTGACACATGATAGGGAACGCCCTGGTACAGATGCTGCTGGCCCCTGACAACAGGTTGAACATGGACCGTCCGTCCGGGCATTCCTGTAGTCCTACCACGAAGTGTTCTTAGAACCCAAAAATGTTCAAATAACAGAACACGGTTCTTAGAGCACACACCCGATGCGATAGAACAAGACAGACTCCGCGAGAAATGTTCTAAGGACATTGCGTGGAAACCACAAAAAGGTTCTTAGAACATTGCTTGGTTGGGCTATATGCGAGCCAGGGCGCTTCGCCACTGCTTGAACAGGAGCACCAGCCGCAGCAGCGGCAGCACCAGCGGACGCGCGCGCGGGACGGGGAGGCCTTCCCAGGCCGCGGTGCGGCCCGGCGCCGGTCGCGGCCGCACGCGGCTGCGCACAGGAGACGGAGCCGGAGCGGCGGGCGCGTGTCGCAGCGAAAGAGAGAGAGAGAGAGAGGGAACAAGGCTGGGGCCTCAATCTCCTCCTCCTCCTCCTCCTCCTCCTTCCTGCCTCCTCCTCCTCCTTCCTCCTTCCACCCTCCTATTCATCCTCCGTCTACCCCCACTCGCTGACCACAGCAACTGGGGTGTGACGGGGCTCCCCTGGTGCCCGAATAGTCAAACCGCGACAATCCTCCTCCTAATCCTCTTTGAAGTTAATGACGGGCCCCCTCCAAACCCTGCTCCTCACGTCCATCATGGGGCCCTGCCCTTCCCACTCCCAACTCCCGTCCTTCCCTCGACCCACAGTTCATTCTCCCCCCTCCCTCGCCCCCCCTGCTCATCCTCCCCTCCGCTCCAGCGCTCACCGTGGATCGGGTTCCACCCATCCTCAGCTTTAATGGCAGAGACGGGAGCCTTGGCACCGCGCTTCGCCAGGCGGCTCGAGCTCCATGCTGCTGGGCTGTCCCACGGGGCCCATCGTCTAGCCCTTCTTCTCCTCCTCATCCCCCCCTCCCCCATCCCCCTCCATGCGGGAGCCCGTCCTTGCCATTGTTCTTGCATTTGCCTTGGGCACGGAATACAGATGAAGCCGTCGCTGGAGCCGCGTGGAGCATAGGTTCCATCATCGCCCCCGCGCTCGTTGGCCGCACAATCGACGAGGACACGAGTGAGGAGAGTAGCGCCGTCCTCCTGGGCAGCAGATGCGTGAGGAGCGTGACATCGAGTGCAGCGGCGGCAGCGGCCGCAGCTCGCGCCAGCGCTGCGAGTGAGGAGACGTGAGGGAGTGAGAGGGGTGAGAGGAGTGAGAGGAGGAGTAGGAGGAGGAGGATGAGGAGGAGGAGGAGGAGAAGGAGGAGAGGAGGAGGCGCAGGATGAAAAGGAGGAACACGAGGATCAGGATCAGCAGGAGTAAGGAGCAGAAGGAGGAGAGGCAGGATATACAGGCGGAAGAGGCTCACAAAGGGGGAGTCGGATGACAAAGATGAGAGGAGCACAAGGAAGGGAGGAAGAAGGGAGGGCGAAGAGGGGGAAAGAGAGGGATAAGAAGAGAAGGCAAGCCGAAGAAGAGAAAAGGACGAACAAACAACGAGATATGTCGATCCGCGCTCCGGACTCCCGCCTAAGCACCGGCCGTCAAGGCTGCCCTGGTGGGCGCCCGGGGAAGCGCACCGCGCTAGGAGGCCGCGACAGAGGGGGGATGCGGGCAGGGGCGAGCGCTGAGAAAACGGCCTGGCAGGCATAGAAGAACAGAGAACAACATACACATAACTTCTCGGAGGTCCCCGCCGATCCCGGAAATCCGCGCCGAATCCAGAGACGACTCTGCTTATGATGTTTCTTGCTCCTCGAAGACAGTGGCGCGTGAATCCCACCCCTGCCGGCCCAAATCCCGCAGGGGGGGCCTGGAGCCCGGTAGCTCGGAGATCGCGAGCGCGGTGCAGGCGAAGTGAGCCCCCACCCTCGACCCCCTTCGATCCAGCCCGTAAGCACGTGCGCCAACATGGAATGCGACAACGGCGCTCATGCACCGTACAGTCGGGCCCAAGTCAGAAGAACACCCTCAAGAACGGTAGACCCACCGTCTGCCAAGACACACAGAACGTCCAAGGGTTCCCTCCCCAGGCATCCGACGAGCACGAAGAACACTAGGGTACCCTCCACGAGCCGACCTCGATGTGATACCTCGGTCCGACTGTAACGTTTTTGGGGGACCTTTTCAGGAATCGCTCCAGAGCGGTACGATGCATACTTGCTCGGCTCTGCGGGCCGAGAAACTATGCACCGTACCTTTCTTGGGTCGGAGATCGACGACGCCTCGGGAGACGCCAACGCGGTACGGTGCATACGGGTCGTCTGCGGACGCAGCTCATCGCCCGAGCGGGAGCTCGGAGGCAGCGATCCGAACACCGATGGGCGGTGGAGTAATCAAAAGTGATAAAAGGACACCCTCCCTTGCAGCAAAAAATACGAAACAGCATTACACCGCGCACGATGCGTCGGCCACTGGGGGGGGGGCATGCAGCTGAGTACGAGCAGCGGGTCACTAACGCGAGGTGGAAGCCCTTGTGCAAAGCGATGAACAAGGAAAGGCTACTTACACGTGAACGTTCGGAGGTCCGCGCGGATTTCTTGGATCGGCCCTGGACTCTCCTCACTGACGCAAAGTGGGGGCACCAGGAGCGGCGCGGGAAACACCGTCAGAGGTGGTCCAGCGCGGACCCGAGAAGTCCGCGCGGAACTTCGAAAAATTCTGCCTGTGTGTGCGAAAGTAGGCGGCGAGCGAGAGGGGGAAGTGCGAAAGAGAAGACATTCTCAGAAGGCAGCGGGGCGTCTCAGAAGCCCTCGCGCCTTCTGAACAGTGTTCGGTGTCTCCGGGGAAGGCATAGTAAACTTCTCAGAAGGCCAGAGGGCTTCCGAACCTTCTGAAAAGGCCTTCTCCTTCTAACTTCCCCACCTCGCTCGCCGCCGATCATTGGGGCCCAGGGAGACACGCATCCGCCACCGTGCACCCTGGCACGTTGAGGCGTGGTAGAATGCGAAGTGTTATCTCGCAGGGTTCCTGCAATGTTTCTAGGGACCCCCCTCTCGAAGTGCCCACCTGCGAGCATCGCCCTCTCTTCCCAAGGCTTCCTAGTATGCCTCACACCGCCTTCGCGTTTTCCCACACTTCTACGTTCAAAACAAATCCAAGACGGTCGAACATTGCCCCAAGATGGCCCAAGATAGCCCCAGGGCGAACATTATATATGTGTCGTAGGTTTGTGACAGATGTGCGCATTCTCACCTTCTCGAGCTTCCGTCGGCTCAAGACGGCCCAAGAGGCCTCTGAGATGGCCCTACGACGGCCCAAGAGGGCCTCCAGATAGCTCAAGAGACCTCCGAGATGGCCTCAAGGCAATCCAAGAGGGCCCCTGGAGAGCCCAGGACGGCCCCAAGAAGACCCCACGCTGGTCCTGAATGCCCGCCCGAGGGACCAAGACGGCCTAAGAGGACCCTTTGGACGGCCTCAGACGGCCCCACGACGGCCCCAAAGAGACACCCTAGACGGTCGCGAAGGCCCCACGAAAGCCCCAAGACGGCCCACGAGGGCTCCAAGACGGTCCAAGGGGACCCCCAAGACTGCCCTTAAGGAGCCCAGGGCAGCCCCAAGACGGCCCAAACAAGGTCCCTGTGGCCCATGGAGAAGTGCAGATGAAATGTGACACATGTGACAAGTAATATGTTCTTCGTCGTGGTGGTCCTCCTCCTCCATGTCCTCCTCCTCCTCCTCTTCCTCCTTCTCCTCCTCCTCCTCATCATCGTCATCATTATCATCATCAGCATCACCCTCCTCATCATCCTCATTACCAACGTTACTATCGTAATCATAATCATCACCATCATGAACATCATCATGTTCATCTTCATCAGTATCGGCATCCAGGCCATCCGCATCACCAGCACTATAACCCATCACCATCACCATCAGTAGCAGCGTCGCAATCATCACACACACACACACACGCAGCCCAAATGAGGGGCATGAACGCTCTTGAAGAAGCGAAGACACAAGGTGTCAGATGTCACGGCGGTCCTCCTCCCCATCAGTATGCTCCCCATGCTCTTCAAATTCCTCCGACTCCTCTTCCTCATTAGCAGGGTACTCGTTATTACCACCACTACATCATCGTGATCATCGTCATACCCCAACATCCCCAGTCGTCACCGTCGTCAACACCATCGTCATCACCATCACCATCACCCTCACCATTACCATCACCATCACCATCATCATCATCATCATCATCATCATCATCATCATCATCATCATCATCATCATCATCATCATCATCATCATCATCGTCACCATCATCATCATCATCATTATCATCATCATCACAACCACCATCGCCATCACCATCCTCGTCGTCATCATCGTCGTCATCATCGTTGTCACCTGTGCCATGAACCTTGTGATAACCTTGACCAGCATTTTACGGCTGCTACGGCTATCCAAACACCAAGGACACGAGCCATCGGGGGTTACGGCCTCCGGTTCCTCGTCGAACATTCGCCATCGAGCATGCTGGACTGGCACGGTGCGGGACTTGCCGCAGGCAGCTGGACAAATAGATACATGTTCTGGGACTCCATACATGCTTGCATATTTGGGAGATTTCGGTCTTCCCCCCATTTCCCAGGTCTTCAATCTGTACTCTGAAATCGCGGTCTGTTGTCTGTGCCGATATTTTGGTTCCCCCTCCAGAGCTTCTCCTTCCTCGACGATCCAGGCTGATGGGCAACCGGGGTAGGGGTCGGGCATCGCCTCCGACCTGGGCCCCGACAAGCTGAGTCGGGCCTCTGCTGACACGGGGGTCAGTGCGAACCCGGGCCAGCCAGGCTTTGCAGACTCCCGCGAGATCCTGCGGAATCCTGCAGGATTCTGCTCGCTAGCCCGGGTCAATGCAGCCCTGGCTCTGCAGGACCCCTCAGACGAGGCCAGGACGAGGGGAAAATCGGGTAAGCATAAATCGAGCATCTCTGAGATCTGGCAACTCTGAAAGATGTCTCGTGCGCCGCGGCCTTTTCAGAGCGTTCCGGAGCGCTCTGAGAGCGTTCCGGAACGCTCTGGAACGAATTGATCCTCGTCCTAGCCCTGTCCGAAATTCTGCTAGATTCGGCGCTCTGGCTGAGCTCCGTTTGCGTTGGCCCCGTCTCAAGGCTCCCGACCATGACTGGCCGCGCCAGCGCCGCCAGCAGCTGTACAACCCTGCCGCAGGGCGATGCGCCCCACCTGCTTCCCCCCCTTCTCCTGCTTCTTCCTCCTCCTCCTGCTCCTCCCCCCCCTCCTTCCTCCTCATCCCACCCCCCTTCTCCCTCCTTCCATCTCTTCCCTCCTTCCGCCTCCCCCTTCCGCCCGAGTCCATCACTTCACTTGTCATTTCGGCGATGAGGCATGGACAGGGTTCAAGGATGTGGATGCGCCCAATGATTTACTGCGGGATCCGGATCTGAATCGGCTTTGGAGCAACGCTGCTAAGCATTGCTGTGGCGCGGGAATGGAAGACGGAGTTGATATGACCTCCATGCGAGCTCTGTATCATCAACTGTTGGGCATGCCGCATGGTCTGCGCTTGTCAGCTGTTAGTGACCATAGCCATGGGAGCGTCCTGGCCCAGGCAGAGAAGGCAGAGTCCTGCAGAGCGCGAGGTATCATTATTTCTAAGCTGTGTCCCCGTTGCGGGGTAGCGGACGAAGACATGTTTCATCGGGCTTGGGGTTGTGAGAAGAACAGCGGATCTCCAGCTTACGCCGCTTCGGATATTCTGGCAGCAGAAGCTCACACCCAAGCCCAAGCATGTGAATTGTGCTGGCTGCGAGGCCTGATTCCGAATGCCTGGCTAGCGGTTTCGCCACCAGTCACCGAGGAAGCATGGACGGCAGTTGGCACGGCAGAGTCATGCATTTCGTCCGATTTGTTCGAATGCGGCAGTCCGAATAACCCAATTCACGTTTGTGGCGACGCCAGTGGGGGAGCCGATTCGAGTAGCAATCGATTTCGGAGAATGGGCGTTGCCATCGTCAAGATAGGGAACCTTCAGCCGTTCTGTATGGGCCCATCCATATCGGGACCATTGTGTGGGCTGCGCCGGACGGTGCCTCGCGGAGAGCTGCGAGCGCTCCTTCTCACGGCGCAGTCCACACAAGGCAATGTTGTATACGTTGCGGACAACAGTGGAGTTGCTGATGGATGGGCGGGGAGACCTTTCGAATCGCCGTCGGGTCCAGATGCAGATTCATGGTGGCAGCTGGGAGAAATCCCCCAAAGGCGAAATATTGCGGAGCTGTCAGTTCAATTTATCAACTCGCACCAAGACGAGCAGGAGTTGGCCCGCAGTTCTGCGCCGCCGTGGATGGCGCAGGGCAACACAGTCGCTGATATCCTATGTCGGGCTGCTGCCGACCGAGTCCGAGGTTCCCGAGGCAGAGAGACACGCATCCAGATGTGGAACGCAAAGCCTTCTTGTGAGAAAACATCTCCTTCGTGAGACGGTCGACTCGCTGGACTGTGACAAATAACTGGATGGTGGTGCCCCCAGGAAAAATTCTGAGCGGCCTCAGCCCGCGCGAACTCCCACAATTCTGCGTGTTCTCAGTACTTGTCACGTTTTAGCCGAGTGTAGTCGTAGATGTCTGAAACGTTTCAGCTCCACTACCATTGCTGCTCGTGCAGTTTGGTCTGATCGTCCGTATTAACCCCACAATGTCGATGGGATCTGTATCGAACTTCCAGAAGGAACACCACTGCACATTGCGGGAGGGGAGGTGCATGACAGTCATCGGATGCGATTGCGTAAGGGGCTCAACGTGTGGTTTTGTTGTCAGTGTGGAAGCTACGCTAGCCAGTGCTTGCGAGGCCTCGGGCGCCCATGCCTAGAAGCCGCGAATCCGAATAGAGCTGAATACCTCGCTGATATAGCTGCAGGGCGGTGGCCTAAGGCCCGCAGCAGAGACGAGGCTAGCCGTCGGGGTTCGTCAGCCACCGAACTCGCATCGCGACCGTCGTCACTCACTCACTCCTCCTCCTCCTCCTCCTCCTCCTCCTCCTCCTCCTCCTCCCCCTCCTCCTTCTCTCCCTTTCTCCCCCCTCCGCCTCCCCCCCTCCCCCCCTGCTTCGCATTCTGATATGCTCGCATGCGTTCCACCCTCCTCCCTCCCTCCTGCTGCATTCTCCTTCTCTCCTCACTCCTTCCGTTTCACCTGCCCTCTCTCCTCCTTCTCCTCCACCGACCAGGAAAATCACGAGGGGAGGCGGTGCAAAAACAAAGATAAGAAACGAGGAGAAGGGGAAGAGACGGAAAAAGGATTGTGGGGGATTGATGAAGTCCTCGTCGATTGGAGGAACTTGGTGCCACAGTCGGGGGTACACGAGGGGGGTAGTCCATCCTCGATACGGGTGCGCCCGAATGGGCGCCCTGGGTGTATCCCCCAGTTCCCCCTCTTTTCTGCGCGGCCTGATCCTTGAGGGAGCAATCGGGATTTGGGGGCGAGAGATCGCGCAAGAATGAGGTCCTCCCCCCTCCCTCTGAGAGGACAAGCAAACAACAGGGTAACCAGCGTGGGCCTCAAGCAGCGCGTGCTCCAACAATATGAGCTGTGCAATGGATGTAAGACATTTTTAAAATACGTAGCACCGCGGAAATGCGAATAAGAGT
The DNA here is from genome assembly GCA_963575745.1 of Prorocentrum cordatum. Lineage (NCBI taxonomy): Eukaryota > Dinophyceae > Prorocentrales > Prorocentraceae > Prorocentrum > Prorocentrum cordatum. The sequence continues at coordinate 510,409 of CAUYUJ010000203.1, forward strand.
GAGGGGGCGGTCAACGTTTCACAAATTATACAAAGAGCCCGCCGCAGGCGCCGATTTGTTCGTTACACCAGTGTGGGTAGGTCGGGGGTGGATCGCAAATGGGCCGCGTGTAGGTCGCGGGTGTAGAGGGCAGAAAATCCACCCCATAAGAATCACCCCGACAAGCGAAGCCGTTTAGTAAACGCACGCACGAAACGAATCGAACAGGCCAAGGCTGTTTAGTCAACGCCCAGGGCCGTGTACTAAACGTCAATTGTCGGGTCCGGATGTTTCTGCCTCCCTTGAGGGTGGGTCGCGGGGTGGGTCGCGGGTGGGTCGCGGGGTGGGTCGCGGGTGGGTCGCGAATGGGTCGCGGATGGGTCGCACGGTGGGTCGCGGGTGGGTCGCAGGGTGGGTCGCGCGTGAGTCGCGGGTGGGTCGCGGGTGGGTCGCGGGGTGGATAGCCTGTGGGTCGCGGGTTGGATCGCGGGTGGGTCGCTGGGTGGGTCGCGGGGTGGGTCGCGGGGTGGGTCGCGGGGTGGGTCGCTGGGTGGGTCGCGGGTGGGTCGCGGGTGGGACGACGACGACAACAAGCAACAACAACAACAACAACAACAACAATCATTTTACCCGAACGCGTGGTGTTCTCCCCAGTGCCAGGGTTTTCATACGACACCAGGCAATACCCCCACTTCGTGGGGGGGCATTACAAGCTCTACCAAATATCCAAACGACTCTTCGCGACCACCCAAACCCAGCTTCCCGCCCTATGACGTTGGGACACTTCACTTCGTGGCGTGCGGACGACCGTGGCTACTACACTGGCGTGGGGTACACACCCACAGAACTTGGTCACTTATTCGGGGCGCGCATGTGCCCAGCATGGTGCAATTGTGCCATACAATACATAATACAGAGAGACGAATGTGTCCCGCATGGTATTATTTGACAGGGATGATGGCCCTGGCAGGTGCGCAACCGTTGTCGCAGAAGTTCGAAAAAGTTGCTCGCAAAAGCCCGTTTGACAGAAATGTTTAAAAAGTGTTGGGTTTCCTACGAATCCGCAAGAGCGCGCGGGATGAGATTTTGACATTTTTTTGTTGAAAAACCATTGGTTTTTTGATGTTTTTATGTTAAAATCGCTCCGAACACTAAGCTTTTGGAAGGATTTCGTCTTGCGCGCGCGAATGTCCACTTTACCTTATTTTTTGCAAGGGATTCTTGAAATTTGATTATATTAGAACAAGAAATGTCATTTTATAGTGTTTTTTGCAAGGGAAAACGGATTACAACAAAACAACCGGATCTTGATCACCTCGAATTACCTGAGGCTTCCTCACGAAAATGATGAAAACGTAGGCTGCGGCCTAGGCGCGGCGGGGGGGGCGCGTGCACCAGGGGGCCCAACAATAATTATTCTTTAGAATTAATAATGTTCAACAACAACTTACTAGCACGTGGGGACACTCCGTTCTCACCAGTGCCAGGGTTTTCATAGGAGGCGGGCAATGCCCCCACTTTGTGGGGGGGCCGGTTCAAGCTCCACCACATTTCCAAACGACTCTTCGCCACCGCCCACACCCAGCTTCCCGCCCTATGACGTTCGGACACTTCACTTCGTGGCCTGCGGACGACCTTGGCTACTACACTGGCGCATGGGTACAGTGACTTGTTGTGGTAACATTTTCTGGTCCTACGCTGGCGCAATGCACGCCTGGTGACGGCCTGGGCGGATGAAGCCGCCGCCTGCACTGAGGAGCTCACCGACGCATACACATCGCACCACTGTCTCAACACTCCTCGGGACACCAAGACAGCTTTCCGTCGCATACGCAACACGGCATGCAACGCGTGGTACTTCAGCCCTGGATATACCGCGCGCATGTGGTCACCAAGTGCCGCGTCGAGCTTTTCAGCCGTGTCATACTGCAAAGGTCCGGAGTCAGGGTGATACTTCACGTACCATTGCCTCAAAACCATACCGCTGACAGCGACGGGAGGGTCGCTCTCCGAGAGAAGCTGCGAGAGGACCTCCGCGGCGGCCTCGTCGGCGAAGCTCTCCCGATACTGATTGAGTCGAAGACGCTGGCCTATACATTCCTCCACAGCTTGGGCAGTATTCAATGCCCCCTTGGCGCCCCACTCCGTGCTGAGCCACTTCTGGCATACCCTGGCGTCAGCAGATACAGATAAATGTCCCAGGAGCCACTGCTTCAAGACGGCCCCGTCAGTAGTCCCCTCGGGCATGTCTGTGCGAATACGTTCTCCATACCAGGTCTCCAGATGGCCAGCGTTCTGCACTTTGACAAGCGTCTCTTTGGAAGAATACTGCAGTAGCCACGCCGTTGCGACCCTATCTGGCACATATAGTGGTGGATCCAACTGTCGGAGCGCCCCGCATAATTTGAAAGCTGTATTATACTCGATGCCCAGGTGGCGGATGGCAGAGCCGTGCTGCTCCTCCAGCTCCTTGGCGCTAGAAATACTGACCTTGCCAGGCACAACCCGATACTTGCCCCACCAAGTCTTGCACGCCTGGTGACTGGCCTGGATACCCTTTGCAACGAGCGCCTGATGCAAATGATACGGGCTGCCGCAGTCAGCCAAGGGAGGCCGCGACAGCTCTGGGCCATACTGGTCGTCAAGGGCTTTCGCCGACAAAGCCATGACCCATCCAAGAACACAGGCGATACCTTGATCCGAGATGGCTACGGATGTGACAGTGATCAGTGATTTTGTTCGATGACGTGGTGACGCACGGACTTGTTGTGGTAACATGCCGACGACGACGACGACGACGACGACGACGACGACGACGCGCGCATGTGTCCCGCATGGTATTTTTTGCAAGGGATTGTGGCCCCTGGCAGGCGCGCGAACGCCGTTGAAAGAGCGTGCGAAAGTAGCTCGCGCGAGCTCATGTAACATAAATGTTGAAAAACCATTTGTTTTTAAGGATTCGGACAGCGCGCGCGGGTAGAAATTTGGAAAATCCGTGCACGTGTTTTTCGAGGACCTACGGTGCGATTCGTGCGATTTTATGATACGCGGTGCTGAAATTCTTAAGAAACCCAATGGTGTTTGAAGATTTCGGCGTGCGCGCGCGAAGAAAAAACGAATGTGTCCCATATGGTATTATTTGACAGGGATGATGGCCCTGGCATGCGCGCAACCGTTGTTGCAGAAGTTCGAAGCACGTGAAAAAGTTGCTCGCAAGAGCCCGTTTGACAGAAATGTTGAAAAAGTAGTGGGTTTCCTAAGAAATCCGCAAGAGCGCGCGGGATGAATTTTGAAGCTTTTTTTTTGAAAAACCATTGGGTTTTTCATGTTTTTATGTTAAAATCGCTACGAAAACTAAGGTTTTGGAAGGATTTCATCTTGCGCGCGCGAGTGTGCACTTCGTGTCATTTTTTGCAAAGGATTATTGAAGTTTGGTTATGTTAGAACAAGACATGTCATTTTATATTGTTTTTTGACAGGGAAAGCGGGCGTCAACAAAACAACCGGATCCGCACTCCCCCGTTTTGCTTGAGACTTCCTCACGGAAATGATGAAAATGTGGCTGCGGCCTAGGCGCGGCGAGGGGGGCGTGCACCAGGGGGCCCAACAATAATTATTCTTTAGAAGTAATAATATTCAACAACAACAACAACAACCACAACAACAACAACAACAGCAACAACAACAACGACGACGACGACGACAACAGCAACAACACCACCAACACCAACACCAACACCAACAACAGCAACCACTACAACAACAACACCACAACCAACACCAACATCAACAACAACAACACTAACAACAACAACAACAACCACTACAACAACAACGCAACAGGCATAATTAACACCTCGGATTCCTGATTCAGCCACGCACCCCGGGACAAAGAATGACCGTTCGGCCCCCTCACCCTGGCATATGCGTACTTGAACATACTCGTGTGTACTATATAGATGGTACGGCAGATGTGGTGCAGTATCTATTGTGGAAATCTGTTGTGCAGTAACTGTGTGCCAGTATGTGTGGTGCGATCCATGTGAAACAACCTATGCGGAGCAATCTCCGTGGTGCAATATGTGTGGCGCAATGTATGTTGTGCAATCGATGTGGTGCGCTCTATGTGGTGCAACTGATGTGGAGCACACTACGCGGTGCTATCGATGTGGTGCAATGAATGTGAGGCAATATGCGCGGTGTAACCCTTGTGGTGCAATCTAGCTGGTGAACATCATGTTGTGCAACCTATGAGGTGCAAGCTATGTGGTGCAATCTCTGTGGCACATTGCAACGCAATCGATGCAGAGAAATGCAGAACAATGCGAAACACAACGTAACAATGCAAAACCATGAAAAGCAATGCAAAACACGGCATAGCAATGCAACACAATGCGAAGTGATGCAGGCCCAGACGACGGGCGGCAACGAGTCGGCGACGGGGCAGGGAGGGGGCGGCGACAGCGACAACATAGCCGCCAGACCGACCCGCAGGCCAAGACGATGGGCGGCGACGAGGCGGCGACGGGGCAGCGACGGCGACAACGCAACCGCCAGACCGACACGCAGGCCACAACGACGGGCGTCGACGAGGCGGCGACGGCGACAACATAGCCGCCAGACCGACCCGCAGGCACATTTCTCTTAGGCAAGCAAATATGAAGCCCTAAGTGCAAGCGCTGCTTCAGGGATAAACATAATTTCTTGGAGGTCCGCGCGGATTTCTTGGACCTGCGCTGGACCCACCGCCTTGGCGCGCGGAACGCGCAGTGGGCGGCGCCAGAGGCGCCGCCAGGGGGTCCCGAGTGCCGATCCCAGAAATCCGCACGGACCTTCGAAATAACATGTGTTCGCAATTGTTTCTGCTTTAACCCTCCCCACCTCATCCCTTTCTGATTCCCCCCTTCCTCCCTCCCTCACTCCTCTCCTCCATCTCTGCACAATGGCGTCCAACATCTGGATTGCGGTGCGGCCCAAAGCGCGTGAAACGCCTCTGAGAGACGTTTGCCAGGACGCTTGGAAGGATGTCTGGGGAGCTCGCAAGCTCGAGAAAGGAGCTTCGCAGGAGCTTCCGAGGAGCTCCGAAGGAGGTGCGGAAAGACTTGTGGCACGCGTATTGAGAACGAGTAGGAAAACGCTCTCGGGACAAGCTGCACGTTCAAGCAATCTGCTGCGGCGCTGCTTGAGCCGCGCCCGAAGAAAAAAAGAATCATAGCGCGAAAAGCGTGAAAAGAGCGAAAAGCAAAAAAGAAGAGACAAAACAAACAAAAAAATAAGATAACTTAAAGATAACATGGATAAGAAAAACTAACGAAAAACAATACAAAGAGAAAAAAAAGAGAGAAAAATAAAAAGAAAAATTAAGGAAAAAAAGCAAAGCACAAAAGCTCGCCGACTGCGGCGCTGGCGCCATGGTTGAAGTTGAGATAGCTGCCACGGCCTACCCTGCGCTGCCGTCTTCTAATCTGCAGGCCCTCCTATCTCTCAGAGAGCTTATCCGGGAATAGATGCCCCTCCCATCCTCCTCCCATTCTTCACTCCCTCCCACCTCTCGTTCTCCTCCTCCTCCTCCTCCGCCTCCTCCTCCTCCTCCTCCTCCTTTCCTCTCTCCTCCTCCTCCTCCTCCTCCTCTCTCCTCCTCCTCCCCCTCCTCGCACCTCCTCCGCCCTCCTCCGCCTCCTCCTCCCTCCTCCCTCCTCGTGCTCGCCATCACCTCTCCCTGCTCCCATCCGCCTCCTCTCCCTCCTCCCTCCCTCCCTCCCTCCCTCCCTCCCTCCCTCCCTCCCCGCCCTTAAGGCCGGGTCGGGCTGGGTCGGGATCGGCTGGGCCGGGCCAGGCCGGGCCAGGCCGGGCCCTCTCCATCTCCTCCCTCTCCCTCCTCTCTGCCCTCCCTACCTCCTCCCCCGCTCCTTTGCGGCGGGTCCGTGCCGACGCATTGTGGCTAGGCGATCGAGGTTGAGCGTCTCCCTTGCGGTTCTGTCTGGTGTCTGAAGCCGGTGCCGCGTCTTTTTGGCTGGGACCTGCTGTTCGAAGGAGTGGTCCTGGAGGGGGATCGGACGGCCCCGAGAGGACGGGCCTGCGCGTGGTGGATGGGGCCCAGGGTCGACTCAGCACACCGTCCCTTGCCGCTCATCCTGACCGCTCTCAGGAAGCCACCGGCCCTCGTCCCATGGGTTTTTCTGAGCCGCTGAGGGGCGAGGGGCAAGCTCTCGACGGCGTGCTGGCTCCGTCCCCCCCCCCCTCTGTTCTGTCCTCCTTCCCCTCCCTCCTCTCTCGTCTTCCGCAGCTGTTGGTTCCAGGGAGCCCGCCAGTACAGTCAACCCGCATAATAGGGATGGGCAGCCTTCTCAGGGCACCCTTGCTTCCTTGCCCCTTCGGTGGGTTTTTTGCTGCGCTCCTTGGCCGTGCTCCGCTCGTGAGCTTCGTTTCTTTGTCCCTGGCCCTTGCATTCTTATCGCGCATCCTTACTGCACGGATTGACTGTAGCAAGGCCCCCCGCCCACTGCCTACACTACCCACGCCATCTGGAAGCGGCATGGAAGGGCCTCCTGCCAAGCGGACCAAGTCCACGGAGCAGGAGGTTGGCTCCTCGGTGGAGGTGCAGCAGGATGTAGTCCTAAAGTTCTGGATGGCGCACAGGCCCAGTATGCGTGCCAGTCTGGGGGCAGCGGCGGCTTTTGAGTACAAGCACAACCCTGGTGGTCCCTGCAAGAAAACAATTTACGAGAGGTCCGTGAAGCACCAATGGAACCTCATGGAGCCGGCCCAACAGTCGTCCTGGAGGGCCGCGGCGGCAGCAGGCGGCCCACCCCCGGGTCAGGTTGCCCTCGCTTTCCTGGCCACGCAGAGTGACTCGCCCCCGGAATCTTCGGCCGGTGGCCTAGACGCACAGAGGGGGCCCCAGGCCGCCGCCCGGGCGGGCGCCTGCTCCGAGGCCGGCCAGAACCAAGACCAGGGTTTCCCGCAAGAGCAGGGCGCAGCCAGCCGGAAGGAGCTCTCGATCGAGCACGGCGCTTTTGCGGCGCAGTGTCAGGGCTGCGGAGCCACGGGCGTGCAGCTCGTCGTGGGCCAGGGCGTCTTCGCGGAGACCTCCTACTGCAAGGCCTGCTGGGGCACCTGGAACACCGCCCAGGCCAGCGTGGAGAAGACCTCCCCCCCCTCGGCCGGCGCAGGGCTGCAGCCCGCGAGCTGCGCCGCAGCTCCGGCCGAGGAGCGCGCGGAGCAGGTGGGGGCGAAGGGGCAGGCCGCAGCCGGCGGTGAGGAGCATGCGCTCGAGCGTGGCGCTTCCCTGGCGCAGTGCCAGGGTTGCGGAGCCGCGGGCGTGCAGCTCGTCGGGGGCCAGGGCGTCTTCGCGGAGTCCCTCTACTGCGAGGCCTGCTGGGGCGCCTGGAACACTGCCCAGGTCAACGCGGGGAAGACCTCCCCCCCTGCAGCTGGCGCAGGGCTGCAGCCCGCGAGCTTCGCCGCAGCCCCGGCCGAGGAACACCCGGCGAAGCTGGAGGCGAAGGAGGGGGCCGCAGCCAGCGGAGAGGCGCTCTCGCTCGAGAACGACGCTGTCGCGGCGCAGTGCAAGGGCTGCGGAGCCGCGGGCGTGCAGCTCGTAGCGGGCCAGGGCGTCTTCGCGGAGACCTCCTACTGCGAGACCTGCTGGGGCACCTGGAATACCGCCCAGACCAGCGCGGAGAAGGCCCCCCTGCCCCCCGCAGCCAGCGCAGCGCTGCAGCCGACGAGCTTCGCCGGGCTCTACGAGCCTGCCCAGCAGACGGTCCCGGGCGGCCGCGGAGTCGGACCTGGGCAGGGCACTTGTGCTGGGTTCGGAGCCAGCGCCTTGCCGACCCTTGCTTGCACGGTGTGCGGCCAGAAGGGGTATGCTCTCGTCGCCACCGCGGGGCCCTCGGGGCTGACGCTCCTGTGTGGCTCTTGCGGCCCAGCCAGTTCCCTTGGGGGGGGCGCGGTGCCCCAGGCGCAGGCCCGGGCCATGCTGGGTCAGGAACGCGACGCCCAGGCCCGGGTCTTGCTGCCCGCTGCGAGCGCAGCGACGAGCCCCTCCGGCGAGCTCGGGGCCGGGGGGGGAGCCGTGACGCCGACGCGGAAGGCCGGCGACCCGCTGTTCCCGGAGTTCGAGCGTGCGCAGGCCCCGGCGCCAGCAGCGGTGGACAAGCGCCGCGTGGACAGGTGGGTGCGGAGGCTCCCAGACAGGAGTCTTCCTTCAGACCGGGTTGTGCTGTACTGGGCATACACTCACCCTGTGGGCAGCCCTCTTATGGCCACCGGCAAGTGGTGCCACATCCCGAAGAAGTCCTCCGACCCCAAGGGAGTGCTGTTGCAATTTGGGCGGAAAAAAGGAGCAGCCCACGTATGGCTTCGCAAGCAGGGCCATGTGCACGTGTTCGCCAGCGCGGGGGCCACGGACCAGATCTTGGCCCAGATCGAGGCCTGGACCGTGCCCTGGAACAACGGCAACCCGCCCGTTCCCTGGGCGGCCGGCGGTCAGCCGAGGCTTCCGAGCCTGCCGCCGTTGCCGCCGGCAGAGTGGTCGCCGCCCCTGGCGTCTGACTGAGGCAGGTAGCTTCGCCCCGCGGTAGGACCCCTTCGGCAGAGCCTCTCCCCTCCCGCCTCTCCCCCTCCCTCTTTGCGCCCAGGGGGCGCCCCGTGCGCCCAAGGAGTGGCAGGCAGAGGTCGTGAAGGGCACTTGCCCCGCCCACCCGCCACCTTTTGTAAGTGGGTAATTCATTTAGGTGTTGTTTATTGCCGTTCTGGAGCCATGCCCCCCCCATGCCCTTCTCCTCCCGCTTTTGCCCCTTCCCCGCCCTCCCGGGCGCCCCCCCCCCCCCCGAATCCTCTGCAGATCGACGGCGCCGCGGTCGCAACAAACATCGCCCTGTCTTCTCCCCCTCCCGTCCTCCCGCTCCGCAGGGCTGGGTTGGGTCGGGCCGGGCCGAGATGGGCCGCTTCCCCCCGCTCCCTCGCCGTGGGGTTGGGCTGGGCGGGGGGGGGGTTGGGGCCGAGGGCCTGGGCCGCCCAGAGTGGCTGAGCAGGCGGCACCGCGGGAGCGCTCGTCTGGTGGTCCAGCCCCGCTGGCCGCATGGCCCTTTCGCCCTTCCTCCCTCTGCTTGCTCTTGTCTCCCCTGTCTCCCGCGTCTTCTCTCCCCGTCTTCTTCTCTCCCCTTCCGGCCCTTCCCCCCCCCGTGCCCGCCCCCCCCCCCCCCTCCCGCTTCGGGCCCGGGCCTGCTCGGGGGGGAGGGGCCTGCCCGAGCCGGGCCAGTGAAGGCCGAGCGGCGGTCTCGGAGCCTCTGCGCGCCGTGGTCGTTGCTGTTGCCGTCGCTGCCGTCGTCCCGTCGTCGTCGTCGCTGTCTGTCGCGCCGCTGTCGTGGTTGTTGTGGTCTGTGCCGTTGCGGTTGGTGTTGCCTGCGTCGCTGCTGCCGTGTGTCCTGCCGCCGCTTCGAGGTCCCCGACGGCCTTCCTCCGCCGCCCCCGTTCCGGGCCAGGCCTCCTTGGGTTCTCGGAGGAGGCGGTCGTTGAGCCGTGCCCTCCTGTGGCCCTGGTGGTCTCGGTCCTGCGTGGAGGCTGTGGCCGAAGCCTATCGGGTGTTGTTGCCTCTTTCTCTCTGCTCCTCTAGGGTCTGGCGTAGCTGCGAACGCCCGCCTCTTGCTCTCCCCTTCCCCAGCTCCGGCGCCCCCTCCCTCCCTTTTCCCTCCCTCCCTCCTTTCCCCCCCCTGCCCTGGTGGCCTTTCTCTCCCCGTCTGGTCTCCCCCCCTCCCGCCCTCCCTCCCTTCTGCAGAGCCCTCCCCCGCTCGCCCCTCTCCTTCCCTCTCTCCTTCCCTTTCTCCCTGCCTCCCTCCCGCCTTCCGCCCGGGAGCCCGGGTGGTCGTGTCGGGTCGGGCCGGGATGGGCCTCTCTCTTCGCCCCGTCCTCTCTCCCTTTCTCCTCCTCTCTGGGGTGGTTTTCTCTCCCCTTCCGATCTCGCCCCCTGCCGCCCTCCCTCCCCTCTGCCTGGCGCTTCTGGGGGAAGGTTCCCTGACCGCTGCTTGTTTGGGGGTCCCTTTGTCGCCACGGCTGGATTCTCCTCAGAGCTCTGGTCCTGCCCTGGGGTGCAGCGGGAACGGTTTTCCTCTCCCTGTGGGCCCCTGGCAGGCTGGCCGGGTCGGGCTGGGCCCCCTTCCCCCACCCTCGGGGTGGCTCCCTCTCCCCCTTCCTGTCACCGTCCCGCACCTGCGGGGTGCGTCGACCAGGCAGTGTAGTGGGGATCGGACGAGCTCCAGACAGGTGCTCCCTGCCTGGCCCCCCCCATGTTGCGGGGAGTCTCTGAGTTGCATCTGCTGCTTCGCTCTGGCTGAGGCTCAGGGCGGAGGTGTTGGCTGGAGCTGCGACGTCCTTCGGTGGCTGGGGGGGGGGTCCCTAGGTAGGGGCTGTGCCCCCCCCCCCCCGGCGCCTTGGCGCCGCTCCCCGGGCTCGCTTTGAGCGCTGGGGGGGGGGGGGTCCAGCGCCGACCCAAGCGTTCCGCCCAGGCCCCCCGAGAGCTTTAGCTTTCGCCTACCCTCCCCCCGTTCCCTCCAGTGCTAGCGCTTTGTCTTCCAGAGCCGTCGCAGCAAGGTCGCTTCCGAACCCTCTCCGGGTCGTGGCTCCTTGCTAAAAGGAAACGCCGTCCGACGCCTGCGCCGCCAGCTCAAAGGGAGCACACCTACCTACCTCCTCCTCCTCCTCCTCCTCCTCCTCCTCCTCCTCCTCCTCCTCCTCCTCCTCCCCCTCCTCCACCTCCTCCCACTCCTCCGCCTCCTCCTCCCTCCTCCCTCCTCGTGCTCGCCATCACCTCTTCCTGCGCGCGGAAATCAGGGCTCGCCCCGCAGAGAGGCCGGCGGCGGGCGCTGGGCTCTAATCGTAGCCGCCTTGGGGGAGGAGGGGTGAGGAAGAGGAGGACGGGGGAGGAGGGGGAAAGGGAGGAGGAGGAGGAGGAGGAGGAGAAAGAGAAAGGGGACAGGGAGACGGAGACGGATGGAGAAGAAGGAAGAGGGGGAGGAGGAGGAGGAGGAGGAGGAGGAGGAGGAGGAGGAGGAGGAAGAGGAGGAGGAGGAGGAGGAAGGAAAGGATGAGGAGGAGGAGGCGTAGGAGAAGGATGAGGAGGAGCAGGAGGAGGAGGAGGACAAAGACAAGGACAAGAACAAGGCGCTTGGGGAGATGGGCCCAGTCAGAACGGCAGAAGCTCAAGGGATCTTCGGGCCTCCCTGCGTGAGGATATGTGTACAGGGCCCCCCTCACGGGAGCGACGGAAGGCCCCGTTGGGCCCTGTGACGCTGCCAATCCAACGGGGGTGTTATACCACTCGAAAACAAAACGAAAACAGGGGCAAGCCTTGGAGGAGGAGGAGGAGACGACCGTAGGACAGAGGGAGGAGGAGGAGGAGGTGGAGGAGGAGGAGGAGGAGGAGGAGAAGGAGGAGGGGGAGCGAGTCCAATGGTCTCCATAGCCATCGACATTGACTAGGGAGCCGCAATATCAAACAACGGCCGCCCTGGTCGCGGGGTGCGTCACCGGTCGAGGGAATACCCGTGCGCGGGTGACACCCAACCTTGAGATTGTTCAGGATTGTTGTACGGAGGCGGCGAATATTCGTCTTGCCTGGGCCATTACAGGTTTCCACCAACACGGGAGATTGCCTGGTGGATGTTGGCCCACCACAATTCAGACAATGAACGAAGAGGCCTGTGGTGACAAGGTGATGTCCACGCACAAGCTCGTAGGAAGCCTCAAGGGCGATACTAGACACAGTGGGCTCCTGAGGTGACTGGTCGGCACTAGGCAGACTAGACACACATTGCAGCTAGCACGCAAAGCCCTACTTCTAGCCGTAGCACTGGCAATCCCCGTGGAGGCTGCCGCATCCGTAGACGCCCCAGACTGGCCGCTGGCGGGGATCGAACCCCCAGCGGCCTCCCTGGACCCAGCGGGTGACGCGGCAGGAGTCAAGGGTCCCGCGCCTTCAGGATGGCCAGCCTCAGGCCCCAAAAAGCGGTCGGCCGCTCGGAGAGCGATGGCGATTGCCACTGAGGACGAGGAGGGGAGGGAAACGCTCGTCGAGGAGGAGTAAGGCAGTTTCTGCCTGGCACGGACCATGGGGCGCTGCAGGGCGAAGGGCGCGCACGACGTGCGCTTAAGCCTCAGCAGCGTGGCCTCATTCGAAGCCCGCGCCGTGCACCGCGTAAAGATCCAGCCCTGGCCGTCCTTGGCCATCTCGCACCTGTTCTCGACCAGCTGCGCATGGCCACGAACAGCAGGCACCCGTCGTGTAGCAGGGGCCAGCTGCCTGAGCTCATCACAGAGGGAGCCCACCGCCTCCATCATCCAGGACTGGGGCTTGGCCTCGGTCTTCGAGTCGCTCTCATCTTGACCCTGAACAGGCCCAGGAGCGTCGCAGGCAGTCGGCGGGCCTTCGCGCGGCCCAGGTAGTCCTGCGCGTCAAGGTCCTGCCGCTCGCGCTCAAGCGCGACCTGGAATAGCACCCTCCAGATGTGAGCGTACTGGCAACGGGGCAAGGCCAGCTCAGGATCCCAGCCACAGATCTCGTGAGCCAGGGCCGCCATATCTGTGAGCACGAAGCTCAGGTAGTCCATGTGGCGGAGCGCCTGGAGACACGCCCAGCGCTCCGCTCTGCCGACCGTCTGCCGTCGGCCTGGCAGTGCGCCGAATGCCGCACGGGCGGGCACCTAGTCCGTGCTGAGCTAGATGCAGGCCCAGCCGCAGCTGCACAACTCAAGCCAGGGGGTCTCGTAGCCCGAACCGTCATGGCAGACCACCGTGGACCTGGTGCTGATGTCCGTGGTCCAATCCCTCCACCCGCAGAGCTCGGCAGTGGGCTCCGCCTCGGGCACCGCACAGTGCAGCATGGGGAGGCCAAACGCGATATCGAAGCGGTCGTAATCGCTTTCGACCGCACCGTTGCTGCAACTCTCCTTCGTCCTCTTGCGCACCTGGAGCAGGCCCGCGTCCAGCTGCTCGATGGTGTCGCCCTCTTCCTGGCCGACGTTGAGCACCTTCGGGCATTGATAAAACTGGAGGCCCTTGATGCAATTCTCACGGCCCGGACAGAACGGGCTCCGCGGACTGGACACGTACCCCTCGGCGTGAACCTTCACCGCGTCTCATGACGCCCTCGCCCAGAGCTCCAACGTCCCTCAGCCTGGTGACGGCACGGAAGCGCAGCATAGTGAGCAGCGCCGAACTGTGAGTGCAACCAATCAGGATACGTTGGTTGTTGCAAATGGGTCGTGACCAGCAGCCATGGGCACGTGTCACCCTAGGCATTCTGAAGTAGGACTAGGCCAGCAACTGCCACACCAGGAGGAGGAGGAGGAGGAGGAGGCAGAGGAGAAGGAAACGAATGAGGAGGAGGAGGAGGAGGAGCAGGCAGCAAAACCAACAACAGCTGCAGGAGGGGGCACGGAAATGGTCTGAATCAGCCCGCTCGCTTTCTTGAGATGCGACCGACGCTCGGGAGCAACCTTGAGCGAAACTAGTTCGCGGCATGCGTGCGCGTGCCAATCGCCCCGTTGCTGTCCCGGTGCATGCAGCGGCCACGCAACGCACTTGCTGGGCTCAGGGGGCCGTGCCGAACATTACCTGCGGAGCTGGCGGCACTACCTGTGGAGCTGTCAGCATGACTGTTGTGCTACACCATCTCTCGAGGAATTCCAGATGGGGTCCGAGTAGATGTGGTCGGAGGATCGCACCGCATCGCCAATGCATCGGCGACGTCGGCGTGGGGAAACATGGGCTCCACATCGAGCCGCATCGTCGATGCATCGGAGATGCGACGTGATCCTCCGACCCTATTTGCTCGGACCCGATCTAGGAGGCCTAGACCATCTCAACACAGGTAATTGTGGCAGGTCGGGGTGGCATACCATGGCGGACAGACTGCAACATATCACATGTTTGCCAGGGACGTCATGATGACAACCTAACGACTGCCCAACGTGTAGACCGACGATGCAATTATGTGTTCGTCTGCTTCGCTCCGAAACTGAATTGCGGCAACGGTCGACTCTCGCCGGTGAGATCATGAAATCAAAACGATATCACACTATTCTCAGCATCGCCAGCGTCACATGCCAACGTGCCATCCACAAATGGAAAACGAAGACCGTGCTGCCAGCTCAGACCATCCCGGAGCTCCCGATATTGGGGCACTGCGGGTCGCCGTCTCCAGCTGCCCTTTGGACCCCATACGTTGCAAGTCTTCTCTGCCCTGAACACTCCACGGCGCGCAGGAGAAGCAACCGTTCTCTCATTTCCTTCGTTACACTGGTTTTCGCGTGGCTTCCGCTGCTCGCTCGTGTGCTTATGCAACGGGGCACGTCCGCTGGCAGCTCCATCACTCTCTAACGCTCTACGCCGAACGACTGCCCCAGACTGGATTCCACCAGAAACGCCGCAGAGCAAGCGTCAAAACGGGGACCTATCGCGCGCGGGGGCGCCCGAAGAAATGATAGCGAATGGGCCTCTGTGCGAAACCCACTTCGCCAGCATTGCGAGACGGCTCTTCACCAGCCCGTTCCTTGCTTGGGGGGCGCCCGAGGGAGCCCTGAACGGCAAGGGCTTGCGGCAAGCGCGCATTGCACCGAGGTGCATGCACAAAGGGGGGACAAGACTGAGCCTGGAACCCTGGGGATCCAAAGGGTCTCGAGAGTCTCGTTGCCAACGGAAGGCCCGCCTTCGCAGGGAACGCTGCCGACCATTCGAAAGATTCTGAGGCGCACTGTAAACCACTGCTTGACACTCCGCCCGGCACCGCGCTCTGCAGAACAGCATTGGCCCTGGCCACACCCCATCGAGCGGCCCTGCTGGGTGGGCCCTAAGGCACAGGACGAGCCTTCCCCCATCCCCCCACCCCAACGCCCGACCACGACCACTGGACGACGCCCGTCCACAAACTTGTTGCGCTCCGCGCGGATGTCTTGGATCTGCGCTGGGACCCCCTCCCTGGCGCGCGCAGAGCGCCAGGGGCGGCGCCGGAGGCGCCACCAGGGGGCCCAGGCGCCGATCCAAGAAATCCGCGCGGAGCTTCAACAGTTTATGTTCATGGTGATTTTTTCCTCTTCGAACAGAAGAAGGAGGATGCGAATGAGCATCAGGACTCTCGTGAGCGGCCAGCGGATGGATGGCCAGAGGCGGAGCAGAGTCCGCGCCTTGTCGAAGGAGGCAGAAAGTTACACAGCGAGCTCAAAGCCGCGGAGGAGCGGCACAATCTTCTGTGGCGGTCTGATACGGTGGGAGCAGGTCGATCAGGATGACGAGAAGGACTGATGAGGACGAGGAAAGGGGAGGAGGAGGCGGGGCAGGAGGGGAATGAAGCCTCCGGTCCGCAGCTGCCAGCAAGAGACAGCGGAGCTGCCGTCGGAGGAGACGAGCCCGTCGGAGTCGGATGGGTCGACGCCCACGGCCGTGTCCTCGTCGGGGCTCTCCTCGTCCTCTTTGGCGGCGAGCCCATGGGGGGAAGGCAGAGGGGGCTGCATTTCTCGGAATACCTCCAGCCCTCTGAGAAGGCTTCCGAGCCTTCTCCGAAGACACAGGGTGCTGCTCAGAAGGCGCGAGGGTATCTGAGCAGCGCCGCCGCCTTCCTTGCACCGAGGAGGCAAGGATGCGAGGGCACCCTTGGGAAGGTCGGCCATCCTTGCTATGCGGGTTGACGGTGGGTCCCCCGACTCGTCAGCGCTCGGGGCAGGCGCGGCAGAGCGCGGCATGGTTGGGCCACCGTGCCCACGAGCGGCGAGCGTACCCGCATCCGCGCCCTCGCGGCCTGGACTGCGGGGCGCGACCCCCGCGGGTGGGCAGGTTGCCTACCCTTGCTATGCGGGCTGGCTGTGTCTTCCAAGTCCACCGCCCGCCGCGGTCCCCGACGACGGACCGAGCCCTCGGGGCGGCGGTCCTGGAGAGAGCCCCCCCGCCTCGGGCCCCGCGCCGAGGCCGCCTCGGGCCTCCACGGGGGAACTCTGGAGGCCAGCCGGGGCTGCGGCAGGCTCGCGTCGGTAGTGATCTACCGTGTTCCTCGAGGGCGCCCTAACCTCGCGCTTCGCGCTGCGCGGAGCGTGAGTAGCTTCGCGCCCTCGAGGCCCCCCCCCCCAGGGGAGAAGAGGGGGACGAGGAGGAAGCGGAGCCGAACTGCGAAGCGCGAGCAACTTCGCGCCCTCGAGGGCGCCCCTGTTTGGAGTGCTGCTGCCCCGCCCCCTGTCGGCAATCGGGGCTGCGCACAGGGCAGCCCTCGAGGAGGTGTGGACCAGGTCGGCAGGCTTGTGCCGCGCCGACCCCAGCGTGGGTTCCTGACACCGCGGGGGTCGTTGAACCTGGAGCGATCGGCCCGAAACGTCCGATCGTTCGGGCGTCCGGCGTCGCATAGTAGGGGGCGATACGCGGGGGGGGGAAAGGTGCACATTTCCGGCCCTAAAGCCCCCCCTTTGGAGCCCTACTGGGCTTCCGGGGCCCTACAAGGGCTCCTTTTCTGCAACCCTCGCTGCCCCCCCCCCCGTTCTATCGCCCCCTCCCCCCCCCCCCCCTTCTTGTGAGAGGCCCAAACATCCATCGATTCTGGATCGCCGGCGCGGCGCTCCACATGGAACGCCAGCGGCGTCGGCGCCGCTGGTCGACACGACGCGAACCTACCGTCAGAAGGCCAGCAGCCCCTGGCCAAGCGGCCGCTCGAGGCGGCCTCCGCGAGCCCTCCACTTCCCCGGCGCTCTGGTCGCGACCGGGCGCTCTGCTCCCCCTGCGGCCCCGCCGGGCGCGGTCCCACGCGCGGCCTCCCGCCGGGTGCGCTCAGCGTTGCACGCCGGCGGCGGAGTCGCCGCTGGCCGACGCGGCGCGAGCCTACCGCAGCCCAGGCCCCCGACGTGCGGAGCAGCCTGGGGGCGCCGCTCGGACGCGGCGTGGGGGTGCCGAGGCCGCCTCGGGCCACCACGGGGACCTGTTCGGGCCAGCCAGGGAGATGCGGCGGGCTCGCGTCGAGACGACCACGGCGCTGGCTTCGGAAGCCGCGCGGATCGCTCAACCCTGGACGATCGCGGCCTCTCGACAGCGCAGACCGCTGGACAAGTGCTGATCCTGGGCTGGCGGCGAGATCTGCCTTGAACGCCCGCCCTGGGGTCGCCGCGTCGATACGATGCGAACCTGATTACCTCCAGGGACGGTTACCATGGTGACCTGTCTAGACAAGCGTGTTCCACGACTCGCAAAGTAACTACTCGCAATGGCCTGGATCCGCCGCGCGGGATCTACGATCCAATACATCGAGGCAGACATTCGTAGTTCGGACGCTTGCGAGCAGGCGCTTTGAAAGTAGTGGAACGCGCTCGATGACAGTCGGGGCCAGCCAGGGTTCTAGTCGGGGCTGATGTTGCGGCGGCTGCCCTGGCGGCACGAGATGCCCTGCGAGCTGAGCGCGTGTCGCTCCGCTCCACGGGGCGGGAGCCTGGGAAGGGCTCGAGGCGCTGGCGCACGGGAAGTGGGAAGTGGTCAGCGCGTCGCCGCGAAGCGCGTTTTGTTTTCGTTGCCTGGCACAAACGTCCGAGCAGGCCAGGCGCGGAGCGCTCGGCCCACCTTCCAGGAGGGCGCCCAGAATGCCTGAGTGAGTTCGCAGTCGGCCAAGGCCGGAGGCCCGAGAACAGCGGCGGCTCACGCAGCCTGGCTCCGCCGCTGCTGTACAGTCAACCGGTATGGCAAGGATGCGCGCCGAGGATGCAGGGGCCTGGGACGACCCTGTCGACGCATTTCGAGCGGGGCGCGGCCAACGAAAGTGGCCAAGGATGGACCGAGGAGGCAAGGATGCGAGGGTACCACTGGGAAGGTTGCCCATCCTTCCTATGCGGGTTGACTGTGCGGGTTCGCTGCCGTATGGGGCCCTCTGGCAGCCAGACCCGCCGAAGCGCGGCAGGCCCGAGCCGGCGGAGCGGCAGGCCGAGCACGAGCGCCCGACCACAGCTCTCGGGGACTGCCCGCGCGGGGGCCCTGAGGCCCTGATGCCGCCCCCCGGTCCTCCTCCTCCCGGAGCCGCCGCTCCAGCGCGCGGGCGCACATGGCGAGCGCGGCCTTCGGCGTGGCGAAGGAGGCGCAGCCTGCCGCGAGCAGGGCCGGGAAGCCCGAGGCCAGGGCGCACTCCATGTGGAAGCAGTCCATGCTGAAGACGTCCTCTGCGGAGGCCCAGATGTGGCATCGGGCCGCCCTCCTCCTCCTCCTCCTCCTCCTCCTCCTCCTCCTCCTCCTCACCATCACCATCACCATCACCATCACCATCACCATCACCATCACCATCACCATCACCATCACCATCACCATCACCATCACCATCACCATCATCACAATCGTCGTTATCATCATGATCATGATCATTATCATGATCATGATCATGATCATCATCGACATCATCATCATCATCATCATCATCATCATCATCATCATCATCATCATCATCATCATCATCATCATCATCATCATCATCATCATCATCATCATCATCATCATCATCATCATCATCATCATCATCATCATCATCATCATCATCATCATCATCATCATCATCATTATCATCATCATCATCATCATGATCATGATCATGATCATGATCATGATCATCATCATCATCACCATCATCAGCTGCATCATCTGCAGCAGCATCAGCACCAGTACTGGCATCATCGTAATCATATTCAGCAACATCATCAGCATCAGCATAATCAGTATCACCATCATCACCACTACTGCCATCATAACCACAATCATCGTAATCCTCAGCTTCATCATCATGATCATGATCATCATCTTCATCATCACCACCACCATCATGATCATCATCATCATTAACATCAGCATCATCATCGTCATATCCATCATCATCATCATCAGCATCATCATCATCGTCAGCACCATCATCAATGTCATCAACATCGTCAGCATCAACAAAGTCATCATCATCATCAGCATCATCATCATCGTCATCATCATCATCGTCATCATCAGAGTCATCATCGTCATCATCAGCATCATCATCAGTACCATCAGTATCATCATCACCATCACCATCACCATAATCATCACCATCATAATCACCATCACAACGCCCATCGTCAACATCAGCGTCTCCGTCACAATGACCATCATTATGAGCATCATCATCATCATCGTCATCATCACCAATGTAATCATCAGCATCATCACCATCGTCATCATCACCAACGTCGTCATCATCATCACCATCATCAGCAACGCAGCATCATCATCATAATCATCAGAGTCACCATCATGATCATAAGCATATTCATCACCACTACCATCATCATCAGCATCGTCATCACCACTGGTATCAGAATAATCACCATCGGCAACATATTCATCATCGATATCATCACCATCATCGTCATCATCATCATCATCACCACCACCACCGTCATCATTGTCATCACCAGCATCAGCATCAGCATCAGCACCATCATCATCATCATCGTCAACATCATCATCAGCAACAACATCATCATCAGTGCCAACATCATCAACAACACTTCTTACTCCTCCTCCCAGGTTGGTGGTGGTCTCAAACGGCCCGCGATCGATGTCCCGGCCCGCTCTGCAGGTCTTGGCGATACTGCCCTCGTAGACCAGGAAGGTGGAGAAAAGCCCGAACTCGAAGTACGAGACCACCACGGCCAGCACGAACACGTCCAGCGCCGCCCACGCGCCCAGGCCGTGGCAGAAGCCGATTGCTGCCTTCTGCGCCTTGGACGGCATTGGCAGCAGCCACACCACGAGCAGCGCAGCCGTCTCCAGCAGCGGAACCAGCAGCGCGAAGAGAAAAAAAATGGCCTGGACCATCCGCAGCCCGACGTCCTGCTCGTTCCCGAGAGGGATGCCGGCACCAAGCTCCAGAAGGCTGTACACCTGAACGGTGGCCGGCGGGTCCAGCAGCACGTGCACCAGAACACCGGGTCAGCGGGAAGAGGCAGGGAGCGGGATCGAGGGGGAAAGGACAGGAAGGGGGACGGAGGAGGATGGAGAGGGCGAGCGCAAAGGGAGATGAGCGCTAGAAAACTTGATCGGACAGCAACGGGAAACGCAGATTTTGTCCATTGGACTCGTGGGGGGAACAGAATGAAAGGATGATGGCGACGGCAAGGCGGCGGATGTCGAGAATGGCAGCGTGTTGGACAAGGAGGGCAGCGAGGGGAGCGCAGAGGGATAACGAGTAGGAAGACAAGCACGAGGACGAGGAAGAGATGCAGGAGGACGAGTAGGAGGAGGAACGAAGCAGAGGAGGAAAGGGAGGATGAGAGGAAGAATAACCACAAAGACGCAGAAGGAAAGTAAGGAGCCCGACGAAAAAGGACGTCGAAGAAAAGAGGGGTCCTCGTGATCTTTTGAGGCTGCCCTGGGCTGTTGGGGCGGTCTGGGGCTATCTTGGGGCACCCTGGGGACGTCTTGGGGGCCTGTCGGGGTCCTCTTGGGGGCTACTGGAGTCTCCTTGGGCTGTCTGGGCATGCCTTAGGGTTCCCTGTGGGCTCTCTCAGGCCATCTTGGCGCCCTCTTGGGCTGTCTTGGGCCGTCTTGGGGCACTCTTGGGCAGTCCTGGGGCCTCTTCGGGCGCTCTTGGGAGCCTCTGGGTGCCTCTTGGGGGCTCCTCGGGGCGCTGTTGGGGTCCCCTGGAGGCCATTGGGGAGCGCTCTTGGGTCGTTTTGAATCCTTCGGGAGTGACTCCAAGATAATGCTGGTTCGGAGTCCTCTCCAAATCTCGTTTTCCGAAGCTGTCTCGAGCGAAACGACCGTTGTCCTAGAATCTGCTAGAGAAGTTCCCGTGCAGCTCGCATCCCTTGGCGAGAGAAATTTGAATTCTACTCCAGAACCAACGGTGCACGATGGAGGCGCTTCCCGTCATCCGCCACCATGTCTCCTGGCCTGTTGAGGCGTGGTATGATGCCAAATGCTGTCTTGCAAGGCATCTGTATTCTCATAACAGCCCCCGCGCCACCACTAGCGGACCGCCGCGTGCATCCCCTGTAATGCTGAGGCCACGATCCCTCGTGCAAAACAGATCCGCGCTCCCCAGGCCAATATCTCTTGTGAAAAATGGTGTGTTTATCTCCCGAGTTTCAAGACGGCTCAGTCAGGCAACCAAGGCAATCGAGATGGCTCAAATGCGAAGACGACGCCAAAAGATGAAACCAACAAGACCCAATGTGGCTGCAAGACGGCCGAATAACGTGCTTCCACGAGGGCCACAGAAGGCCACAAAAGGTCACCCTATAGAGTCCGAAGGAAATGCCATTCAAGGTTTTCAAGGATGGTTGCATTCTGACGCTTCCGTCAGCTCAGGACGGCCCACTCCAAGATGACCAAACGACGGCCCAAGAATCCCCCAAGAGGGTTCCAAGATGGCCCGCGAGGACCCCGCGATGGCCCAAGACGCATCCAAGACGACCCAAGAAGGCGCCTGGAGGGAACCCAGGTAGCCTTAGAAGGCCCTTCTACGGCACATCATGGCGCCAAGACGGCACCACGACGGCGCCAAAACGGCCCCACCACGGCCGCCAGAACCCTTCCCCACAGCCATGAGGGCCCCATGACGGCCCAAGAGAACCTAACGACGGCCCAAGGACGCCCAAGACGGCCAAAGAGGGCCCCACGCTTGTCCCGAGGGACCCCCAAGACTGTTCCACAGAAGGCCAAGACAACCCCAAGACGGCCCGAATGAGTTCCATAAGAGCTCCTCAAGAAGTGAAGAAGAACGGTGTCACATGTGACGGCCTTCCTCGTCCTCGTTATCCTCCTGCTCTTGCTCCTGCTGATGCTCCTTGCCAACATCATCATCATCATCATCATCATCAGCAGCAACAACATCATCATCATCATCACCCTCAGAATCCACATAGTCATCACTGTCCTCATCACAGCTTCTCCAAGCCTGAGGACACGAGGGGTCACACGAGACAACATCCCATTCCCCTCGAACAATCGCAGGCAGCTGGATCTAGCAGGAGATGAACAGATGGATGTGATATGTGATCGGGTGGTCGGGAGAAGGAATATGTAGCGGGGGTGCGGAAGAGAGGGGATGGGAATGGAAGGATGGGGAAGAGAGGGGAGGGGATGTATGTTAGCGTTTCGCGCCGTGCGCCTTGGTCCTTCAAATGTCCTACACAGGCGGGATGAGAGAGAGATGCAGAGAGAGAGAGATAGAGAGAGACCGAGAGAAGAATTGTGTATTACTGTCCCCGCTGTCCATCGCGTCGTTCTCTTCCTCTTCGTTATTATCCCCTTGTTCCTCATCCTTGTTTCTCTTCCTTGCTCTGGCCCATTCATGTGAATCCTCCCCTGTCTTCTGTCTTCGAAGTTTATCGCAGAGGCTCCTCCTTGGGAGGTCTCTCGAGGGCCTCTCGAAGGATTCCTGGAGGCCTCTGGAGGCTTCGTGGGAGCGTTTCGGGAGCCTCTGGGGGCTCCTTGGGACCATCGTGCTGCCAACCGCTGTTTCCCTCAACGACTAAGTTCGGATGTGGAAAACTCTGTGGGGCATTCTGGCATCGTCTTGAACCGTGTCGCGGGTTCTTCGGGCACTGTCAGGCCGTGTTGGGGCTCTCTTGGGCCGTCGTGAGGCCTTGTTGGTCGGTCGAGGGGCGATCTACGGGGCCTCTTTGGCGACCTCGGACGCCCGAAGAACCGAAGCAGCGCATGTCCCCGAATCGAACCATACAGTGTGTGTTGTTTAGCGCATCCTTTCGGCGCAATGCTGGGAACCTGGCAACAGCGGGCAGACTGCGGCGAGACGCACGGCGCTCATGCCGGAACGCACCACGCTGAAAAAGGCGGGGTTGAATTGCAGATTCCAGCACGCACGCGCAGGTACCTCAAGCTGATAATGGCTATACCACGCCAGATACAAAATCCCGCAGAGGTGGGGAGGCAGGAGGGGAGGAGGCATGCGATGAGTGGGACGAGGAGGAGGAGCAGAGACAGCGAGGATGGGGCGCAGGGCACGTTCGATACGAAACGCAGCAGACTTGGACGCACGGGCTTCGACAAACAGCGTGTTGCTGCTACTCCCTAGGTCGGGGGACGAAGCCTCCACGCAGTGCGTTGATGCAGTCTGGGTGGGAAAGCACAAACGCGACCGAATGCGCGAGGCGCGCTCGACAATCGGCTCTTGATGCGAAGCACTGATGCAGGCCGTTGCGCGGTATGGTCAGCAACATCCTTCGTGGGCCGTCTGCGGCGGAGGCCACCCAGGGGTCAGTCAAACGGCTGGGTCTCAGCGCTGCAAGCCATCATGGGTCCTTCGACCAGTTGCCTGGAACTGCCGGACGGCCGGATGCGAGATCGCCTTGTGGGCCCGGCAGCGATGACCACCGGTCACCCACGAAAAGCCACCACACGCTCAAGCTACGGAGGTAGTGCCGCCATTGGCAGGTCCCAGGAAAGCAACCTGGATGCGGATGCGGCGGATGCGGATGCGGTTCGCGTCCCTGCTCGCTGCGGGCAGCTCTGGAAAGCGTGCCCGACTTCACAGTAATCGACTTCAAGCTACCATAATGTAGTGCGTCTTTTGTGTTCGAAGCAAGCATCGAGTCTTCCCAGCGCAATTTCGGTCCCCACGGTTTCTGGCGTGCGCTGGTACTGGTGGCTTCAAGGTCCTAATGCGGCGCTGATGATGCCCACCAGCTACCGTCTATATGTACTAATCGGCGCGCCCACCGCCACTTGTACCGTCTCGGCAAATAGCCCAAACCTTTAACTTTGATTCGTTCGACATGATCAGCCACTTCGTTCGTTGTCCTTCGAGCGATGTTACTGTTGAAGAAACACCAGACCTTCTGACAAAATCCAAGGAGTAATACGCTGAGGGGCCATCAGCGGCAACGTGTCATTGATGCTCTTGCTCCCTCCCTAAATGTCTCCGTCGTTTCGAACCCAAAATCAATTGCAACATCCGCCGCTGCACCGTCTCCTGAAATTCTGCCGTTTGTCCAAGAACTTCCGTACTTGTGGGAGGAGGAGGAAAGCTGAGGGGACTGACAACGCAACGAAGCCTGGTGGTGCCGAGCTGAAGGCAAACAACCTGCAGTTGCCACGGACTGGGCCAAAGGGGGGAAGAGGAGGGAAGAAGAGGAGTAGCGAGGGGGGAAGGAATCCGTCAGACAAAGGCCGCAACCGTATTTACTGTAAGCGTGCTGTCAAATAGCCGCAGTCTGCCTGAAAAAGAACACCGCCTTTTCGTCATCTCCTGCTTGTGTGGCGCACACGCTGTCCATGCTTATCTTATCCTGTTTGCTGGAGAACGGCCTGGCTGGCAAAGACCTTCGCCAGAAGAACAGCCTGGCTGCCGTGAGGTGCGCAGATAGAATGCATCATGCAAGTGTCAGAGTCTTCAGATAGGTATTCTTTTCCTGAGTTGCAAGCGGCGGCCGTGTCTTCGATTTCGGATGTGGTATGGTCCATCGAATTCACTATTACACCGAGGCGCATGGACGCATGCAAGTCTACCTGCGGAAATACCCGATCATATTTGCTGACCGGACTGGCGACAGTTCGACGCAACAGCAGCAGGTCCCACGCCTGGCTCTTGAACCAGAACGGCTGGAGACAAAACAAGCCTGAGGGAAAACATTGTTGTTGCCGTTTCGGACGCCTCTCGGGAGTATTCGTTTTGGTCGTCTTGGGTGAAGCCACTCTGGGCTCTCGTGAGGCCGACTGGACGCCCTCCCGACAGCATTGGGCTTGTCCTAAGCCTGACACGGCCGTCCAGGAGACCTTGAACCCAAGGAGACGCTCTGCAGGGGCGTCCTGGAGGACCAGAAAAGCCGAAATTAGTTTGGGGGCGCGGCGGATAAATTGCTCTAACATCAGATCGTCGGGACGAGCATACGCCTGTGCGTATCCACCTGTTTCAGAAAGAGAACCCAACCAACAAACATAGATAAAAGAGAGAGAGAGAGAGAGAGAGAGAGAGAGACACAAACAACAAATAACGAGAAAGAGAGAGAGAGAGGGAGGGAGAGAAAGATAGAGCAAGGGGAGCTCACGAGAGACATAAAGGAGGGAACGTGTGAAGGAGTGGGGAGGCGAGATGGGAGGGCAGCCAGGAGGCCAGGAGGGAGGGCGGGGGGACGAGGCGTGTGAGGAGGCCCCCGGGACGAGAGGGAAGGGGCTGAGAGGCCCAACCGGAAGAGACCATCTCGAAGGAGTCGACCGCCGCGCCGACGACGATGGCGGCCGCAGTCGCAAGCAGCGCCGCCGTCAGCCTGCGGGCGGCGCCGCAGGCCGATGGGGGCGCGCTCGGGGAGCTTCGAGAGGGCCCCCCGGGGGAGGGGGAGGGGGGAGGGCGGCCGGGCGGGGGAGGGGTGCCGAGAGGGAAGGCGGGAGGGCGAAGGGGGGGGAGCGAGTGTGGGGGGGGGAGAGGCGGAGGGAGGGGAGGGGCAGGCGGGGGGGGGGGGGTGCCAGCGTCCCCCATCCCCCTCCCCCTCGCCTCGCTCCCACTTCCCCCTCGCTCCCCGCTCCCTCCTCCCTCTCCATCCCTCTCTCCTCGCCCCCCCCCCCTGCTCCTCCTGCTCTTCCTCCCCCTCTCCCCATCTCCCCCACCCTCCCCCCCACCCCCCGCGCTTGCTGGCGAGGAGGAGCAGGAAGACGACGGAGCAACGCAGGATACTGAATGGGTGTGTGTGTGTGAGAGGACGAATGATGGCGATGATGCGCCATAGAAGGCGGGTGTGCTGCCCCACCTCCTCTTTCCCTCAGTGGTTGTTTACGGAGTCCTGACGGTGGAAAGTTTGATTACAGTTGCTTCCATGACGTGCTGTGCCAGCTGTCGTGACGCATCCCAGTCTATCGTTCGTTGCCCCCTGGATTGTGCCTCGTAGTCCACCCAGAACTGTCGCATCAAAAAACCCTGCCCCAGTGGCTCCTCGTGCCAGTTATGGTATTCCAGCGCTTCGCCAAATCGAAATTCTGACGACGCCGACTCGTGGCCTACCCAGAGCCCTGACATACGATGCCCTTGTGCGCCACGCCTTCGGGAGGCCGCTGGGTCCCTGCCCACTACGTGAGCCGCTTCGGCTTCCAAGCGCACTGCCGACCATGTGTTATGTTTTGGCTTTCCTCGTACAGCGTGACGCACTATGGCTGCCAGCTGCTTGCAAAGCTCCCCTGTTTAAATACCGACCTCCGCTATCCAATTCAGCGATGGTGTATGGCATGTGTCCAAGGCTTCGCACACGTACCGCAGATGGCCACCACGCCGTGGCTCGTGATCGCATGAACCCCAAGGCCAATTTGTCCGGTAGCCTCGCCCAGCGCGTCACGTCTACTCGTTGACTGGCAGGCAAGCGGGACGTATGTCGCCGGGCTGCTGGTGCGCGACACCAAGGGCGGGAGCACTCATGAGCATGGCTTTACGCACGAAAGCTTTCCACTTCCATCTCGGACAGTTGCAACTGGAACATGACGCGCATGCGGAATGGATGATATCCCTGCTGTCGTCCTCGACTTGCAGCACATGGAACTTACCAGAAAGCCCCGTGGTAGTGAAACCGTGGAATGTGACACATGGAGAGTACCCGAGCTTCGGGACATCTGCCAACTGGCGTGCCAGGGGCTATCATCCAATCTGGGCTTGCAAAGCGGGCTGGGCTATCATCCCAGAGAAGCAATGAAAACAAAAACAGGTAGCAGTAGTAGTAGCAGTAGAGTAGTAGTAGTAGTAGTAGTAGTAGTAGTAGTAGTAGTAGTAGTAGTAGTAGTAGTAGTAGTAGTAGTAGTAGTAGTAGTAGTAGTAGTAGTAGTAGTAGTAGTAGTAGTAGTAGTAGTAGTAGTAGTAGTAGTAGTAGTAGTAGTAGTAGTAGTAGTAGTAGTAGTAGTAGTAGTAGTAGTAGTAGTAGTAGTAGTAGTAGTAGTAGTAGTAGTAGTAGTAGTAGTAGTAGTAGTAGTAGTAGTAGTAGTAGTAGTAGTAGTAGTAGTAGTAGTAGTAGTAGTAGTAGTAGTAGCAGTAGTACGAAGAGGAGGAGGAGGAGGAGGAGGAGGAGGAGGAGGACGTGGATCGGCATTTTTTGGGGGGCGCCCAGCCAGGTGGAGCGAAACTTGCCCGAAAGTTTACCCGCGTGGCGAACCGCAGGGACAACGACGATCTCGACAGGGGAGAACGTTCTAGAACAAGCCCCGAGACAGGAAGGGGAAAAATAAAACAATCCCAACCATCGGGCGTCTCGCAAAAATCGAGGCGGATTTTTGTTCGTCATTTTCGGCCTCTCGGGGCCCTCGCCGGGCCTCGGGACCGTCCAAAAACGACTCGGGATGAAAAACCGGTCCCGGAAGAGCGGTCCGGAGGTCGGGGACCCGTGTCTGCACAAAAATTGAGGCGTCGGATGACTGGGATACGACTCTCGTCCCCGAAAGAGTATGATGCTAAACTGGTCACGCCTGGTGACTGGTTTGCCGAAAGAACAGAAAACCCCCGCCCTTGGCCCCTCAGCTCTTGCCCCTCATCCACGGGGACCCCTGCAGGACTTGGAGAGGAGGCGGGTTTTGTTGGACCGCTATCCGATGGAGTCTCCCAGCGAACAATGTTCGCAATCTACCTCTCGCTCGGATGGCATCACGCCGCGAGAAACAAAGTAGCTGTGTCCATAGTCGATGAATACCTCCTCGTCCACAATGATACTGCGTCGCGCGACGAACACGATCGTGTCCATATCCACGTCGTGAAACCAATCAATGTGCGGGTCTGGGGAGTGGTTAAACAAAGCACCGAGACCGAGTGCTAGCAGTATGTCGGGCTCGTGGCCAGAGGAAAAACGCATCGCGTAGTCGCGTAGGAGGTGTCTCGCCTCCCCGTTAAGACGAACCACGGGGCAGAGCTCCAAGATCTGGCCTTCCTCACACGATCTCGTGCAGAACACGCCTGTGCCGTGCACTGGCGACGCGCCGTGCCGAAGACAGCTCCCCAGAGGGGCCAACTTCTCCAGCGGCATGCTGCGAGCATCCACTATAATTTTTGGGGCACTGACCGTCACCGGCCTTGCCAGGAGCTGGTGCCAACCGGCTGGAGCGAGCAGCTCTTGACCCTCTGATATCAATGAAGTGGCTACCCAGCGCAACTCACTACCATCGAGCATGGGCTCGATGTTCATTCCAAAATCCACGCGGCGGTACAGGCAGCTGAATCCGAAGGGCATCGCTAAATGAAGAGCGCCGGCTCGTTGCACAGCGAACGCGCCACTTGCCAGAAGCTCCGACTCGCTCATCTGCTCGACTGTGCATGGGGTCGAAAAGAGCGGGCAAGCTTCCACTAGCTCGTTCGGTGCTCTCTGCCTGGTTGCCAGCCACACTCCATGACCACATCCTGTCGCGTCCAATCGCACCTCCAGGCCCCACTGCGAGCTGTATCCCCTGGTCCTGTTAGCGGCGGAGATGCGACCAATGTGCCTGCCGAGAATCCGCACGCGCGACCCACGATCGTCTCGCCACCCCATCTGCGCGCTGTGCTGGCAACGCCTTACCAGCACCTCGTGCAGCTCGGAAAGCCTTTCCCCAAGATCGGCCATGGCGCAATGGGAGGCCTTTCATGCAGACCATGCACTGGGTGGGGCAGTGAACCTTCCAGCTGCTTGAGCCTGGTGAGTACGGTTCCGCCGTTGTGCCGCCAGATCGCTCTTCTGGCTCTTTTGCCTCGTGGGGGCCCCATCCATACCGCGATGACGCTCTCTAGGATGCTGAGCAAGACACGAAATTCTTCATTCCGAACTTTCTGGCCCGGATTCGGTATGTTCCTCGACGCCCCCCCGGGTCGTCACGCTTACAGAAACAAACAGCATCTGAACTGTCAGTGCCGGTTTGGCCGCCCTCCAGCCAGACCAGAAAAAACGCCCACCACAAAAAGACACATACCTTTTTGCCCACCTACTGCTGGCTCCTTTCGGCATGTCGTTCGTCTCGGCGTACTTGGCGTGGGGGGCAGCTGGGAGGCTTCAAGCTTGCTCGACCCGACACATTTCAAATCGATCGGGGGGAGCTCCGCTCAAGCCTCAGAGAGGCCGGGGGGGGGGGGGGTCCTGGCAGCTGCTTGGGAATATCGTGATCTAGGATGGGCACAAAAGGCAGTTAAAAGAACTTTTCTGGCAGAGTTTTAGAAGGCGGCTGGGGGGCAAACAGGACCCAAAAAGTTGTACCCCGCGGGCGCTTCGTGTAGGAGCAACCACGACCACGGCCACAATGAACGTGCCGAAACGATCCCCCGAGTGGGGGCAACAGTTACCGCTGCCAAAGCACGTTGTTCCCCGTCCGCGACTATCAAAGAGTGCAGCCGACACTTCCAGCATGCCCCCCGATCACAAAACCAGCATCCTTGGACGGTCCTCCTGGGAACGAGTCGGGGGTGACTTTGGAGGGTCTCACCCCCAGGCCGTACACGGCATGCCCACGGCATGCCACGCTCTCGAATGCCAGACCCCGTCCCCCAGCGCGCTTCGCGCGCCAAGGGCGGCGCCGAAGGCGCCGCCAAGGGGTCTGACATCAGGGGGCGGACGGCTTGACGTGGGCATGCCGTGTGCCCCCTGGGCGTGCGACTCCCTCGGAAACGAAGCGCGTCGGCGCCGAATGCGACGCCTGGGTCAGAGATCGCCCACCAAGAGGGCTGTCCCCCAAATCCGATGTCATAGGTTCGTTGCGGTGTGGGGACGTTCGAGATGTTGCGGCCATGCATGTCGATCCCGCTCCGTCCCTCCTCCCCCCATCTCCTCCCCTCCTCTTGTCACGTGGAAGATGGCGGCCTGGCAATTCCCAAACAGACCATCCCCCTCTTTGGCACGCCCGAAACAGGTACGGACAACATGGGTACGATGCCCAACGGCGCATGTTTTCCCAAACCGACAGCGTCCGCTGTTCGGCAGGCGCTTTCTGGTGCCAAATGGACAACGTCGGCTGTGACGCCGACAGCGGGGCCTGCTCAAAATGAACAGGAACTGCTGCCGGTCTTCATCCCCACATCTCACCGATTCTTGCTCCCCGCTCCTCTCTTCTTAGATGCTCGTTCTTGGGAACTTCATAACGCCACTCGCTCCACTCATGCGCCGATGCTGCGTCACACATATTCGTTAGGTAGGCCCCAGGAGAGTCCCACAAACGAGCATCTGCAACAGACACCTGAGTTTCCCGAGGTGCTCCAGGACTTCGGAGGACCCCTGGGGTCTTCGGGGGATAAGACATTTCCGCGGGGCACCTGCTGGCAGGCCCATTTCTTTTTCGATGTACCTACTGAGACTCTCCCTAGCCCGGCCCAACACTCGGAGGAGAGCCAGTTGAGACAGCGGCCGTTCTCTCACTCAGAATCGATCCCCGCACCCCCCCCATGGGTCCATCCGGACCCGTCGTTCGACGCGGATCCAACCGGGGTGACAAAACGCATCCAGGAGACCCAACAGTACAGTACCAAAGCCATGCGCCAGCCCTCGGCACGGCGCTTGGACACTCCTGCCGCCACTGAGCAGGTTTTCAGGGAGGACGCGTGGGCAGAAGAGTGCGCAGGTGCGCCCGCCCCCCTCGGGAGAATAGCAGTAGCAAAAACCAAAGTGCCTGACAATGAAGCGAAGGGGCTGGCTTCTTAGATACAGCGAAAGGCCATCGTTGACTCGACTGGCCCTCCTCCAAAACGTGGGGGAGAGGGAGCTGTGGCGGCAACGACGCTCCGCGGTCTGGCGCACTCGCTTCTGC
Source organism: Prorocentrum cordatum (assembly GCA_963575745.1). Taxonomy (NCBI): domain Eukaryota; class Dinophyceae; order Prorocentrales; family Prorocentraceae; genus Prorocentrum; species Prorocentrum cordatum. Next base: position 541,111 of record CAUYUJ010000203.1, read on the forward strand.
GGGGCGCCCCGCATGGTTCCAGCTGCTCCGCCCTCCTCCTCGCGCCCCTCCTCCTCCTCGCTCCTCCTCCTCCTCCTCGCTCCTCCTCCTCCTCCTCCTCCTCCTCGCTCCTCCTCCGCCTCCTCGCTCCTCCTCGCAGCTCCTCGCTCCTCGCTCCTCGCTCCTCCTCCTCCTCCTCCTCCTTCTCCATTCCTTTTCCTTATAAGCAACTTCTCCCTGTCGCACCCCGAGGCCAGTTCTAGGGCGGGCCGGGCGTGTGGCCTGAGACCTCCACACCATTTATGACTCTGAAGCTTGTAAGTTAGTAACAATTTCACAGATGGAGGGCAAGTGGTTTTCAACATGTGGCTCTCGCCTTAGCGCCGCGCTCATTCGTTCTAACAATTTGCAAGTGTTTCACGGATTGAGGATAAGCCATTTTCAAAATGTGGCTCTCGCCTTAGCGCCGCGCACACTCGTTCGTAAAATACGCAAGATCTTCACAGATTGAGGACCACCGGTTTTCAACATGTGGCTCCCGCCTTCGCGCCGCGCACGTTCGTTCTAAAAACTGCAAGAGCTTCACGGATTGAGGGCGGCTCCTTTTCAAAATGTGACTCTCGCCTTAGCGCCGCGCACATTCGTTCATAAACTTTGCAAGAGTTTCACGGACTTCCACGATCAACGCACCAGGAATGGTGTGTGGAAGAATTCCGAATCTTGCCGGTGCAACAGTTACGTTTGTTCGAGGTGTGAAAATCCCAAGAATGAGGTTCTGGCAAGATCCAGGTTGATCCGTGGCGTTGGGATCCCGAGAGCAATGTGTTGGCATGCTGTCAGGTCTTCAAAATGCTGTCTTCCGCAGATCCCTCAATGGAACTGAACACCTTTGCAGGGGCCTATGAAGAGGGAGCTTGGAGGGAGGGTGTAGTCCTACATCGTTGATGCTCTTGGGTTTACAGTGGTCCTCCTCCTCCTCCTCCTCCTCCTCCTCGCTCCTCGCTCCTCACTCCTCGCTCCTCACTCTTAACTCCTCGCTCCTCGCTCCACGCTCCTCGCTCCTCGCCGCTTCTCGCCCCTCGCGTCTCGCGCCTCGCTCTTCGCACCTCGCGCATCGCTCCTCGCTCCTCGCTCCTCGCTCCTCGCTCCTCGCTCCTGCTCCTGCTGCTCCTCCTCCTCCTCCTCCTCCTCCTCCTCCTCCTCCTCCTCCTCCTCCTCCTCCTCCTCCCCGCTCCTCGCTCCTCGCCCCTCGCTCCTCGCTCCTCGCTCCTCGCTCTTCGTTCCTCGCTTCTCCCCCTCCTCGCTCCTCCTCCTCGCACCTCGCACCTCGCTCCTCGCTCCTCGTTCCTCGCTACTCCTCCTCCTCCTCCTCCTCCTCCTCCTCCTCCTCCTCCTCTCCTCCTCTTCCTCCTCCCTCTATTCGTCCTCCCCTTCTCCTCCTCCTCCTCCTCCTCCACCTCCTCCTCCTCCTCCTCCTCCTCCTCCTCCTCCTCCTCCTCCCCCTCGGCATGGCAGCGGGACGGCAACCATGCCGCCGATCAGCTAGCTAAGAGAGGAGCGTCGCTGGGCCGCCTACGGGAGGAAGACAGAAACCTCCTGCAAGGGTACCTAAAATTGCTCGGCGTCTCATGCGCTTCACAGGCAGGCTGGAGGCCGTGCTCTCTGCAGCGGGGGTTCGAAACCATCTGGGGCTCGAGGCCGCGCGCACGGTTGTGTTGGAAGCGATGTGGCCTGGGTCGGGGAGTGACGGTGAGGGGGACGGCGGGGACACTCATGACTGGCCTGCTGTGCCCCCTGGAGATCTCAACGAGGCTGGCTGCCCGTCTCGAGGACCATGGCGGGTGCAGGGCCACGCCATTTTAGCAGCAGTAGTGCTACGGGAGCAGCCGGCGCAGGGCCCGAAGGGAGCGAGCTCGCATGTTCAGATTTGTACGCGTTGCTTTGGGCACGCCACATGCCCAGGAGTCGGCCGTGGTCTCAAGGCAGAGTGCTCGCCCACGAGAGCACGCAACCCACGGGCGCAGAGCATACGCAGCAGAGCCGAGAGGGGCGTTCATCCCCACCACGCGTGGCGCGCCGGCATCGGCGAATTGGCTGGGCCATCAGCGGGGTTGCGCGCGCAGTGGAGGGAGCATTTCTCTGGGCCCGACGCGGCGCAGGCAGCGAGGGGGCCTGACGCGCGCCGCGCGGCCCTAGACCAACCGATGCGGTGGGGCAGCGAATACCCCCGAATGGCCATAAGCGATGTCTTGTGGGCCTTCGGTTTTCGTTCGCGCGCTAGGGCGGAGGAGCTCGGACGCGAGGCGTACGCCCTCGATGCTGCCCGGGCCAGCGCCAATGCTGCCCGGGGCGAGTGCTTTGAATATGAGGCACCCTCTGGGGCATGAGGCCGGCATCGGGTGCGCGCCAGCGGCGCGGGCTCTGTGTGGGCCCACCTCCACCGCTGCGGGCACCTCCCTCGGGTGGCCTTTGTGGGGGTGGGGCGAGACCTCCTTCTCCTCTCCACTCCCTCTGGAGTCGTCTACCTCCTCCTCCTCCTCCTCCTCCTCCTCCTCCTCCTCCTCCTCCTCCTCCTCCTCCTCCTCCTCTCCTGGCCCTCCTCCGAAACGCGGAGAGAGGAGCTGCGGCGACGGGGCTGCCCGCACGCTTCCAGGGCCGACGAGAAGGCGCGAAGGCTCCGCGGTCTGGCGCACCGGCTTCTGCGGGGCGCCCCGCATAGCTCCAGCTGCTCCTCGGGGGCGAGGTGCGAGCGGGGGAGGCCGAGGGAGGGGGAGCGGGAGGGCAAAGGGAGGGAGAGGAGGAGGAGGAGGAGGACGGACGGAGCAGGAGGAGGGGGGGTATGAGTACGAGTATGACCATGTGGCAGAGCCGACGATGAAGATGAGTGAATGGGGGAGGGAGGGCGGGAGGGAGGGGGAAAAGGCGCAACAGGACACGGGTGACCAAAGGGACGAGGGGTGGAAAGTACCGATGCCGCCACGCACCCCTGCCTCGTTTCCGCCGTTGTCTCGAGCCTCCCGGGGGGCTCGTCGCCCCGGCTGGGTTCGCCTCGAAACTCTCGTCAGAACGCGCCCCAGGAGGAAAAGGGTCCAGACCCCCCCGCACGGGGCTGCCCTGCCCTTGTCCTTCGAACTCCCAGCCAGCACCCCCTCGTCCCTTTGAGATCATCCGTCCTCCTCGCACGTAGATCGGAAAGAGTTCGTAGTCGCTTAGCTCGCTCGATCGTCCAGTTGCTGCAGTAGCTGCGCTCTGGCAGCACAGGCATGCTGTGCAATCATCGTTGGATCAACATTGGCCTGACTCCGAGTTCTAGTTATATAAATAGAAACTCAAAATCAGGCGCTGCCATATCTTTGGCGATCCTCAGCCTACGATCAAGTAAGACCTCGGACGGAGTCGACGAGACCCAAAAAGCTTGCACAGCACCCCACAGCAACGGACAAGACAAATAAGGTTTTTGCGTGTCGCACTCATTGGGGCAACCGAATTTACAGGGGATAATGATATGTCGAACCCTCCGCTCCGTCGTCCAACCCCCCACCACCGTCTTAATAGTCGAGGCCTGCCAGGAGGGCGGCAGGGCACTGAGACACTCTTTGAGCATCTTCCAGCTGCACGCAGCCTTGGCCTGGGGAGAAAGAGGCGCAGCAGTCCACGTCTCCATTCGCTTAAATATGGTGTCTCCTAGATTTCCCTGGAAAAGCTCAGCCTCCAGGTGCCTCGAGATCGTCCTTTGAACAGGGACGAGAGGACCCCCGTCCGCAGCCTGGAGCCTCTGCGCCTCACTGAGAGCATCCATGGCGAGAGCAACAGGACGGGCAAGACGGCGGGAGGAGGAGAAGCCATCAGCAGCGGCAGCAAGCTCCTGGACGTATGATGGCTCGATCCAGCGCTCAGGCTCCCACTTGCCCTGGATCCACATCTTCATTGGCAACAATTCTCTCGCCGCCTGCTGCTGGGCCTTCCACAACGAACGCCAATTCGTGATCGTCTGTCTGGAAGTGCGCAGGAGAGCCGCGAGCGATTGAACAAGCATTGACTGCGGGCGAATCTTCGACCACTGTCGCAAGGCGAGCAGTTGAGATAGGGAAAAAAGAAGGCAGGGAGGTGGAGTATCTCATGGAGAGCCCACGACTCCCATCTCAGGACAGACTGTGGCATGCAAGAAAGCTGGGAAAGGTAGCCGAACTTCGACACAGCTCTCGAGTTGTACAAAGTGACAGCGATCGAGGGGGCGGCCTTAGTCGCAGCTAACTCTTTGACAACCACAACCCACTCACGAAACGCACGACGCCACATCAACTCTCTCGGTGCTGCTGGGCCGATCCACGCCACAATATATTCCGCCGCTGAAACAATTGGCATCGCTGCCCATCTCGGGACGAGCTGGCTCAATATGCTCTGGACTTGCTCAGCTAGCTAGGAGGTGAGAGGGGCAGAGACAGGGATGATCTGGCACTTCGGAATTTTAAGCCAAAGGCCAGCAAGCAGACGCGCAGCATAAAATGTGCCCGACAATCTTGTTAGTGCCGCGAGCTCCCTCACCGCCACCCCCACATCATCCGCACAAACCCCCACCTCCGACCCAGGGTGCTTACGGAGCCTGCTGCGCATGTCCCGAATTAGAGGGTCCATCGCCAACGCCCACAAGCTGCCACTGGACGGGTCACCCTGCATCACTCCTGAGTCAATTTGGCAGAACGGGAGCAACAACCCCTGAAGTGCAACACGAGCCGTCGCAAAGGCATAGGTGGCATGCGGGAAGAGGCGAAAACCTGCAGGAAGACCAGCCAGCTCTAGAACCCTCCAGAGAAACATATGGATCAGAGAGGGGAAAGCATTGCCAATGTCGAGGAGAAGGAGAAGAGGGAGGTTAGTAGCCGCCGAGGGGAGCATGCTGGCAATCCTAGCCGAGGACTCTAGCAGGGTTTGTTGTCAAGGAAGTTCCTTCCTGCCACAAATCCACGCTGGTCACTATGCAACTCCTTTGACAGGGTCGGCTTGAGACACTGATTGCATGCTGCTGACAAAATCTTGACGTCAGTGTTTTTGAGGGCCAAGGGTCTGGTAGTGGCAGGCTCGCGAACCACAAAGCTCGTATCTTTCACCTTCCTGCCCTTGGGAGCGAAAACCAGCAGCAAGCCATTTAATTCAGGAGGGGGAGGGAGTCCCGAAAAGAGTTCCAGAAGAAGACCGTGGAGCACAGGCACAGCTAACTTCGCACTCTTCCACGCCGGGTACGGTAGCCCATCAGGGCCAGGGGCCGTAGGAGAGGCATGCATGAGCGCATTGCGCAGCTGCTCCTCTGACGGTGACTTCAGATCTGACCATTCGAACTGCGTTACATGCGTAGACAGATACGCATCTAAATGCTTAAACGGGGCTGACTTCGGCGCAAATGCGGGGGCCCAGTGCTCTCTGAGGGCTTCTTTCACGAGGAGAGGAGAGGAGAGGAGAGGAGAGGGTCACACCCGAGGGGTCAACAAGGCCCTGGAGGGGGAGAGTCTTTCCTTTCGGAACCCAGAGCTTCCCCCGTCGCCGTTCAGCCTTCATAAATGCACGCAGCCTCTTGCGTTCCAGAAAGGGTGTCGACTCAGCCTGGACCTCTTCCTGGGCCCTGGCGAGACGGCTGGCAAGCACTTCTTGCTGCAACTGTTCATACTGCCTACGAAAGTGTATTGGGTCAATCAGAGAGACCGCGGTGACAGGGCCCTCTTCAAGCCTCATGAGGTCCTTCGCAATAGCAGCTTTGGACAGCAGTTTCCGTCCTCCTCCTCCTCCTCCTCCTCCTTCTCCTTCTCCCTCTCCTCCCCCTCCTCATCCTCAAGCACTCGATCCTCCTGTCCTTCCTGCTCCAGGGCGACGGAATCGATGCACATCCACGGGAGGCATATACGCCAATCCTGGGCCCAAGGTGGGCCTGACCAGAGTCGTGAACAGAATTCACGGCGGGAGGTGTTGTCCCACTTTCACACTTTAGGGGCCGTTGCAGGGCCCCAGACGCGGCGAAACGCGACTCGAGACAGAAAAGACCTTTGGGGTATGAGATGCGACAAAATCGCGACGTCAGGTTCTGGGTTCTGGGGACAGAGAAATGGCCCGAAAGGCGGTGGCGACGAGGAGAGAGAGAGAGAGGAGGAGGAGGTAATGGAGGAGGAGGAGGAGGAGGAGGAGGAGGAAGAGGAGGAGGAAGAGGAGAGGGAGAAGGAGGAGGAGCAGGAGGAGGAGAGGAGGAGGAGGAGGAGGTGGAGGAGGAGGTGGGAGGAGCAGCGGAAGGGAGAGGAAGGAGGGCGCGCATCGGGAAAAAGGAGAAGCACGGGCAGGGAAAAGGAGGAGGAGGAGGAGGAGGCGGAGGAGGAGGAGGAGGAGGAGGAGAGGAGGAGGAGGAGGAGGGAGGAGGAGGAGGGAAGGAGGAGGAGGAGGAGGAGGAGGAGGAGGAGGATGCGGAAGGGAGGATCGAGAGGCGAAAGGGAGGATGATGAGGAGGAGCAATAGGATGGGGACGGAGAAGATGGGGCCCAGGACCCACTCTACAGCCTCCAATGCAATCGGCGGACAAGGTCCGTGTGCCTCAGGCTGCCGCGCGGGAAGATCTCGAACGTCCATCGAGGCACCGCCCTGCCAAGATCCGACTTGCCGCAGGAGAGCGGCGAGGAGGACAAGCAGGTCCAGCAACTGATCGGCGGCCAATTCCCGCGTGGGGCCTTGTGGCGCGTGCAGGTTTCAAACGTTCATCGAGGCACCGCCCTGCCAAGATCTGCCCTGCCGCAGGAGGGCAGCGCGGCTGACAAACTGGGCTGGCGGCTGAGCGGCCCCCCTGTTCCATCGGAACGAGGAGGCGTTCTGAGAAAATGCGTGCCACTCTCTCGTCTTCTTTCCTCCTCGCACGTATAGCCATGGCGTGGCCAAACGGTCCACTCATCAGCAGGCGCCTCGGAACAACATTTGCACTCTCTCTCTCTCTCCCTCTCTCTCTTTCTCTCTCTCTTTTTGTTTTCTCTCTCTGTCTCTCTCCCTCTGGCGTCAGACAGGAATCCGCTCAGGATGAGTCCCCAGTTGGTTGCCTCTAGGACAGCTCCCCTGACAGCACTTCCCTCGAGCAGCATTCGGCCACGGCGAGGGCACGGGAGATGTGGGATGGTCGGAGGGAAAGGGGCGCTGCGAGGCGAGGCTCCGACAGGCGTCCACAAAGGTGGCCCTGTGAGAGCGTTGCGATTGGGCTGGATCCCAGTATACACTTCGGTTCCCCGTATGATTCGTGCGCGGGAAAGCATGCGGACGAAGAGGGCGGCTGACGACGACGACGACGACGACTCCGACAGTGGCGGCGACGACGACGACGACGTCGACGACGACGAAGAGCAAGGATGGGAAGGGAAGAGGAGGAGGGTATGGCCAAAGAAAGCAGCGAACGAGACTCAAGGAAAGGGCACACGAGATCCGCGGGTCTCGGGGGCTCCTCCTCCAACCGCCGGTGGTAGCCGTACGCCACGTGGCCGAGCCTTGGCGGGGGGGTGGCGGCGGTCGCTGAGTGACCCAGCATGGGAGACCCCGAATCCCCCCTCTCCCCTTGACCTCCCCCGCTTCCTCCTCCCGTCGTCGTGTTCGTCGTCGTGTTCGTGGTCGTCGTCGTCGCCGTCGTCGCGCATCGTCATCGTCATCCCGGAGACGGCAGGCGATGGCTGAGAATCGCAAGCCCCCGCCTGCAGCCGAAGCAAGCGCGGCCGCGAGGGGGCGCTGCGGGACACGAGCAACAAAGGCAGAGGCAGCGGTGCCGAGCGCGCGTCGCTGGCGCGCGCCGGCACCGACCTCTCTGGGCCGCCTGCTTCTGAGCAGCATCACGGCCGCGCTCCCCGGGTGTCTGCTCTTCCCGGGCCGCCCGGTGGAGCGAGGCAGTGCTGCCGTGGAGTAGCGCTCCCGCACGGGGGCGCTGCCGGGCAGGCGCCCGCGCGCCCGCAGCAAAGAAGGGCGTACTTCGCACGCCGAGCACACGCACTGGGTTGCCACCGGTCGGTGCGGCGGGAGCCTGCACGGCTCAGGCCCGCGCGAGGAGCCTCTGTTCCGATGCCCGTGGCGTGGGAACATATGCACAGGTACGCACATATCTCTCCGACCGTGGCATCTCACACACCTCTCCCTCTCTGTCCGTTTTCTGTCTCCCTTTCCGTGCTCACCGCATTCCCGTCTCTCCCACTCGTCGTTCCCATGATCGCTCTCCTTCTCCCACTCGCTCGCTCTCTCCCTCTCTCTCTCTATCCATCTCTCTGTTTCCTTCCTCTCTCCCTCTCTCGCAAAGAATTCCTCACATGGAACACGGATGCTCGTCTCCGAACGCCCGCTACAATCATTACGCACACGGCACCACGCCGCCCTGGACGTCACTTCATGTCTACCACGAGGAACCTTACCCTTGCTCCGCGTTCGCCCCGCTAGGTAATGACGCTGCCACCGCAACCTATTACACGACCGTGCAGACGCACATGCATCCACCACCGCACGCTCGCAGCGGAAGGAGCGCGTCGATCCCGAATTCCGGCACCGGGCCTGCACGTGATCTCCCGCGTCGCACACCGAGCGCGCCACTCCCACGCAGCTGGGGACGAGGAGGGCCTCTGCAGCCCGCCCGCCTCCGGGCGCGCCCCCCCCAAAGACTCCCAGGGCCCGGCCTCCAGGGCCCGCCTGTGAGGCCGCGCGCCTGTGAGCGGACTGCCCTGCAGCCCCGCAGTGTTCCCAAGGCCGCCTCCGCGCGGTGAGCCTCGGAGGACGCCCGTCGGGACCCCCCCCCACAGAACTCCTCGCCCCCTCCCCCCTTGCCCCATCCTCTCCTCGTCCCTCCCCCCTTCCCCCTCCTCCTCTCCGTCTTCCCCCCCCCCAATCCCTGCCTCCTTCACAAATAAGCAATATGAATCGTACTCTCCCTGCTCCCCTGAAGTTGTCCGGAAGATCTCCCACCCCCTCCGCGCGTATTCAATTACACCCGTGACTTTACACATTGATGTGTCTCATGATGTTTCTTATGGATTGTTACAATCCGATTGTTTTCGGTGTTTCAAAACGGTGCTCCCGCTGCAGCGTTGGCCTCATCTTCGGATAGGCGCTTTGCTCCCGTCGTTCAGAATTGGCGCTAACGCGGACCACTTTTCTGAATCCGAGCCTTGCGTCATTGTGGTCCTCCCTCGTTCTCCCTCCTCCGCCTTTCCCTGGTACCCTTGTTCCTCCCGCTCCTTCCACTCCAGATCCTGTTGCTGCTGTTCGTCTCGCCCCAGCGCGGGCAACTTTTCAGCAACCGAAACTTTCTTCATCATTGTCGCCCCCCTCTAATCCCCTCCTCCGCCTTCCCCTGATTATCCTTTTCCTCCCGATCCGTCCGCTTTAATCCCTGCTGCTGTTGTTCGTCCTCATCCTTTTCCTCCCGCTCATCCTCCTGCTCACCCACCCATTGTCTTCCTGTGCACGCAGCTCCCATTTTTCCGGTTGCGCATGACAC